>ML793899.1:142521-153372 GCA_009831015.1 Picea engelmannii
TGGACCCCACAATGCCTCTCAAATACCCCTGTACTCGCTCTAGCATCCATCTGGCTACTCTGGTCATCATAAATCTCTGCCCTGTGATGATGTCCCAAAGTGGGGACATTACATTAATACTATCATGAATATTGTTCAACAAATTTTAAGAATGTACCACTCCCAAAATCAGTATGATCCACAGACTAGTCTATATATATTGACATCCATGTAAATGCTCTTGAGTTACAAGAAATTTTATAAGGCAAAACCCTACTCTTCCTTATGGTCTTAAAAAAAAACATTTTTTTCACATAGTGGGAAAACCTTTCATAACTTAGTTGTCAACCAATAGTGGGGACAACCATCATTGATTGTTATCCATGAATGCAAGTTGACTCATCATTTTTATTCAAGGAAAACCACGCCACCTGGAATAACCCATTGATGGTCTGTAAGGGGGTAGACTTTCACTCCTACCAAATGCTTCCAGGTCTTGGGTCATTAATTTGTTTCCTTATGTTCAAGGAAGACGAGATCTTAACAAAGCAGAATTAGTTTTAGGTCATACTCTAGAACCTAAAAAGATAAAAATATATTGAACCATCACATTATCTAATTAAAACATAAACTTATTATATATATTTATGCAACTAATAATGTTTTAATAATGTTTTCACTACTAAAGTAACAAGGCCACATAGCTGGCAATACCTGTCACCACTGTTAGAGTTTGGAATATGGTATAGTTGAGTTAGGAATATAGTAGTGTAATTTTTTGAGTTTTAAAAAGTCAAGTGTATGTGTTTTGATGATGTTTGTAAACACACGTAGAACATAAAGAATCTCATGTTATTCCAACATAACGTGCTTCACTTTGTGAAATTGTGCACATGTTCTGAATTCATATACTAAGAACGAGCTAGACAAAATTGAGTTGCCACATTTGAAACTGCCTTAAAATCCTTACTTTTTCTCACTTATACACAGAAGCAAACTATACATGTTGGTTCTTACAAAGATTCAACTCCCAAATTACCAATGATGGTAGGTCACATGTGCCATTCCAATGCAAAATATATGGTGTTGGATATCCTTCCGTTAAAGAGAAAATAAGTAACCGATTTGTGTAGGTGTCAATAACACTTCAAAAGTAAGTGCTAATAAAGTTTGTTCAGAAAAATGTTGTTTGATAATAAAGCAAGTTAAATGACTTGAATGTACGTACACTTGGGCTATGTTCTTTGGTTGAGTGATAATAAGCGACCAGATGTTGGATTCACGAGAAAATCATCCTGATCAGATGACAAGGATTGTATGGCATCAGTCTTGATGCTTCTATCAAGTTGGGATTTGCTTTAAAAAACAATCTCTGCATGTAGAAATTTGAACACCCCAACCTTTTATAAATGTATAATGATAATCGTTACTGGATTGAACCCAAATTTAAACAACCAAGTGATATAGGAGAGAGGATACAGCGCCTTCACCTTGAGTTTATGTATGTTCTTATGCTTGTTCTATAAAAATTGCAATCCTTGGGAGAGTCGTCGTGCACACGAATATAAAAATTGCAAACCTTAGGAGATTTTTCGTGCACAACAAATATTTAAGAGTTATTGATGATGATCACCTGTATTAGTAATCATTAAACTAGCATAAATTATAAATGGCAAATGGAAAAATATTGGTGACATATGGGCACTAAAGGCATTGTCGACTAGGGCACCTGGCAGTGATTATGCCTCATCTTCCTTAAAGTAATGGAGGCTTCAAAGGTGATGAGGATGGGGAGAACCTCATGAGTTCATAGAAGAAATGGCTCTTAAATACAGAATCAACACCTTTCCAGATGCAACCTGCAAGATAATGGCAAGAACAAATTTAATGGTGGTATAGTGAGTTCAATCCAGTCAATGCAGACCTTAGCAAAGTGAACATCTAGTAAGAGGGGAGAAAATACTCGTACAAATATAGAATTGAGGGGGGTACCTATTCACTATTCCTTATCAATCAGAAGTGGCAGGTCGGGTTGCCAAAGAGCAAAAAAATGAGAAATTCTAAGGCTCGAATTGACTCACCGCATTCATATTTATTCGGTAGAGAAACAACAATCTAGATCTCCGACAAATTCTGTAACGACAAATGATGGCGGGCCTAAGTACAAGTTCCTCCAGAACTTCAACCACGTGAGCAACCTATGCCCTTATTTTTTCACAGAACAAACGACACAAGGAAAAATAATTTAGTTTGAAGAGGAAACACCCACAATAGAATCCTTTTTGTTGGCTACAGAGGAGTCTTTTCTGCTACATGCTCTTCTTGCTTGTAAGTGCCCTGGTACTTCCTTTACGACCTGCTTTATATGAATACAAATATTTTTGTTTTTTTGTAAGTGAGTTGAGATTCTATATTACTGAGAAAATTATGTTACAAAAAGGGACGGAGGGGTATACTCTGATCTGCCAAAAAGGGAACCAGATCAGGGGTCCCGAAGTTGCATTGTCTACATAAGTGAGGGGAGGGCTGGGCCGCCACCTTGGGAAACCGACCCAGTCTCTGAAAACTCGTTTGAAAACAAAAACTATACCATAAGATATACATAAAACCAAGAACGTATAACAGGGGTTGCTCATATACTGATAAACAAAATGACCTTAGGTTGAGGCTGTGCTAGTCCAAGAGGATTGGATGGCTTTCATCTCCTTCCTTTCTTGCCTCATTCTCCTTTTTCTTCTCCGTTGTGTGCATCTTTCTGATGCATGCTGGTGTTCCGCATTGATCTGCTGGAGTGATGTCCATGTGGTTGACATAGCGAAGGTAGAGTTGGAATTGTCCAACCAGTCGTTCCATTTTTTTTCTTTGGTTCCTCTAGTCCTCTACTATTCTTTTGGCGTTGGCCTCCAGGTTGCTGAGGCGGCTCAAAATTTCTGTGAGCTCCTTCCTGTGGCCATAGTTTGCCACCCTGCTGGTCTCATTCTTGTCAGCTCTCAACTTACTTATCAACATTATTATACGCCGGGCTTCCTCCACCATCTTGTGGTAGAGGGTTTTCCTAGGCTGTGTGGCCCCTGGGTCCCTTATCTCATCTGCTTCTTGGATGAGTTCCGCCCAGGCTTTGCCCTGGCACTTTGTGTTGACTTCCCGCTCCCACGTGTCGATGACCTCTTTTCCCATTGTATCGACCTACTCAATAAAAGTGCCTTTGGCCTCTCTGGCTGCCTGTTCCATCCTATTGATTCTTCGGGCACTTGTTGGAGGTTCCTCCCCCAGAGGCCCCTCTTACTCTGGGTATTCTTCCTTCTTACCATCTCTATTTGAATGCAGTGGATTATGTCTTGACTTTGTCCTCCACTTCTATTCGCCCCTTCCCGATCTCTAAAATTGTTGCTCGTTGGTCTGCAACTATCCTTGATACTTCTTCTTTTAAGGAGTTTTTCGGGATGTGATCTTATCCTGGTAATCATGGGTCTCCCGTAAAGGCGTACCTTTTGGTCCCTTTTCACTGTTTCATAATGTGTGTTCTTGGGAACCCTGTCGTCATCCCTGCGCCAATCCTTTTCCTTGCACGTTGTACGCCAATCATTTCCTCCCATGGGACCTTTGCGTGGATGAGGTGTCCCCATTCCTGCCCTCGTGCTATCATTTTGATCTTCATCCATTGTCGTCTGTGGATTACCCTTTCCGCTCTCCCAAGGCCAACCCCTGTACTTCATTCTATTGACTGGACCGTGGTGTCGTACCGCCTCTTGTGGTGTGACCGTGATCTGCATTGTAACTCGTGTTCAAATGGTGGCCTATTAGATTCTGCCTGGATTTTGCTTGCCCTTAAATTAATTTTGTGCCTCCAGCCTCAATGTGTTCGTCTGACTTCGGGTGCCGTCATAGTCCTTTGCCGTTAGTTGGGTGGAGTCTGTCCGAAATTGGCCATTTGGGATGTTACTCCATGTGGAATCCAGTTCTAATCCTTCCTTGTCAACCCCTTCGTTAGCGATTCTATCCGCTAGTCCATTTGTTGACCTTTGGACCCAACACAACTCCACTGTGATCCCCGTCTGCAAATGCTCCTGAATTTTTTTTAGGGAGTACGCCAGGCGCTAGTGCCTCTGAATTTTTCCCACTCTGGTGTCGTTTTGGAGTTTCCTTACTGTGTTGATGACCAACATTGAATCTCCTTCCACTATTACGTTGGTCATCCCTTCCCGGTGTATTATCTCAAGGCCGGTCTCCAGGGCTCCAAATTCCGTTGCGTTGTTGGTTGAGTTCTACGGACTCCCAGTGTACAGTCAGATAATTTTTCCTTGACTGTCCTTGATTATTCCCCTCGTACCTGTCCGTCCTGGGTTACCATTCAACGCCCCGTCGAAATTTAGCTTAAGGGAGCCCTCTGGTGGTGGTTTCCATTTGTGCTCACCTACTTGTAGTTGCAGAAACCGTCTTACTTGATTGGGGTTGTGTCCTCCTTTCAGTTGAAAAACCTCTAGAATTTTGAGATCCCGATCTGTGAGTTGTGCTCCTCCTGTCTGGTAGTTGCGGCTTTGTACCATTTCTCTTGTCATGGCTATTATTGTTTCCTTGATCTTTCTTGCTTTCCATCTTTGGTTCCTGAAGATGTGTCGGTTCCGTTCCTTCCATATTGCCCAAATGACCATGCTGGGAATGAGGGTCCAACAAAGATTCACCTCTTTATTTTCGCTATAGTTTTCCTTCTATGTGTTTATAGTTGCAGAAATATTACCTATGATCCTATTAGACTATCGGAATATGCCTGTCGCCCAGTCCCAGACTTCTGCTATGTAGGGATATTCATCCAGGAGATGGTTCGTTGTTTCCTCCTTTTCTTCACATAGGTGACATCTTGAAGGGCCTATGAAACCTCTCTTCTTTAGGTTTTCCCAAGTTAGGATTTGATTGTGTAGTATTAGCCAATGGAAGATTTTTATTTTTGGCCAATGGGGGTTGTTCCAGAGCTTTTACCATTGATGCGTCGAGTCTTCTTGGTCATGGTTCGCTATGTAGTGGCGTACTTTTTTAATATTGAATTCCCCACCGGCTTTGTGCCCCCATCTCAGCTGGTCATTTCCGTCTGTGACTGCAATTTTCCGTCTCCCCAATTCCTCCTCCACCTCTTTTACTGTTGTTGCGGTCTGGTCTCTAGTCTATGTGGTGAGAGTGTTCTAGATTCGCCATTTGTTGCGATCTGTTTCTTGTTTCCAGTAATGGTAGACTCGGGTTTTTCCTTGCACCATCATCTCCTGTTGGAGTGCCTTTCGGCCCGGTTTTTCCATTCTGGGTTCCTGTTGCCAGGCATCCTCCCAGAATCGAGTGGTTCTGCCATTCCTTATTTCCCAAAAGCTGTGTGTCTGGATCCAGGCCTTGTTGTGCCAGGATAAGTTCCAGATGGCGGAAGCTTCCCTGGTGCCTCTGAAGCAGATTTTGTCCTGGTCACAAATGTCCGGGGCATACTTTGCCTTCCACAGGTTGACCCATGGCGTGGTCGTTTCTTTGACCCATTGCCACCAGAGTTTCGCCCCATAGGCGTCATTGGTCACTTGTGGGTCGTGTAGCCCCGGTCCTCCTTTGATTTTTGGTTTACAAACCTTCTCCCAAGCCACCAGTGCCCATTTTTTTCTTGTTTCCACTCCTCGCCATAGGAATTCCCTTTGTATGGTTCTTATTTTTTGTAGAATCCCCTTGGGGGCTCGGAAAACTAACATCATGAAGGTTGGGATAGCTTGCAAAACTGACTTGGTTAGGATAAGTCTTCCGGCTAGGTTGAGGGATCTGTATGTCCAATTTTTTACCCGGTTTTGTAGCTTGTTGACTATTTCTTCCCAAGTTGACAGCTTGTAGGATTTGTCTGTCAAGGGGATGCCCAAGTACTTGGTTGGGAGGGCTTTGCTGTCAAAGCCCAAGATGTTGGCCAAATTCCTTTGGATAGCAGGGTTGGTATTAAAAAAGAAGATCATAGATTCGGACTGGTTTATCTCTGCCCCCGAGGCTTCCCCAAACTCGTCTAAGATTCATTTGTAGGCTTTCGCTTCCTTGACCGTGGGCATGCCATGAAGTAAGGTATCATCCACAAACTATTGGTGTGTAGAAGTTGGGCAATTCTCGTAGGGTTTGATACCTTTTATTTCCCCTGTTGCGGTTGCGCTTTTTATGCTTCGACTGAGTCCTTCCATCATTAAGATGAAAAGAAAGGGGGACAACAGGTCTCCCTGTCTGATGCCTCTCATGGGCCAATAAGGTTTGGCAGGGGCTCCATTTACTGGTAGATATGAATACGAATATTCCATAGATAAAGAAATATCGATTTTCTTATTAAACAAGTCTCATATACTTAATATCTATCTATTTAGGGATCGAGGAGAGAAGCAACTTCATGTGAACAAATGTTGCTACCTTTACCTTAGAAGAAATAATAGGAATAAGTAGGTATTTGAAACCATAAAAATATTATACTCTAGACAAAGAAAATAATATAGTATAGTATATATTGTACTCATTATATCCTTCACTAGTTAGACCATCTGCAACTATCTCTGGTTCAAATGTAACTATTGTTGCTACTTTTACCTTAGAAGCATTAGTAGGAATAAGTAGGTATTTGAAAGCATACTGTAGACAAAGAAAATAGTATAGTATAGTATATACTGTGCTCATTATATCCATCACTAGTTATACTATTCACGAGAAGAGTAATACCTTGGTATTCATTGTATAGCATGATATGGCCATGCCATTGTGAAGCAGTAGTTGAATTTGGATTCTTCGTGCATGTTAAGTATATGTGGCATACTTCAAACTTCACGAACTTGTGAATGATCTGTTGTTCTGGCTTCGTAGTTGGATTCAACTTCTATCCTTTCTCCCACTCATTTCTCCGTGCCTGGGACCTTAGCTACTCTTACCCTTACCAATGACGTTAGCTACTCCTACCCTTACCAGTGACCTTAGCTACTCCTACCCTTACTAGTGGTTAATGGATGCTTAGCACGGAAATAAAGAATCTAGAACTAGGCCAACAAAATCTACAATATTTAAATTGCATTTGGCCCTATCATTATAGGTGTCACGCAACATGCAAATCTTAGTGCCACCACACCAAGAGAAACTACCAACTTTTCGAGGTGCAAGTAAGAATCACATTATCTAGCAACATATATGATATTTATGCATATCAAAGTACCTATGTTTACATTATTAGGCCACATAGATGATATTTATGCATATACAAGGTTTTGACCTATGTTAAAAATATATGCCAAGTTATGTTAAAATATATGTTGTATGCAAATGAAAGTACCTATGTTATGATAACATAGTAAATGCACTATTAATATATTAAAATGAAAGTACCTATGTTACGATAACATAGTAAATGCACTATTAATATATTAAAATATGTGTTGCCAGTACCTAGGTTATGACAACATAGTAAATGCACTATTAAAATATATGTGTTGTTATGACAACAACAATGGAGATGCCTTCATCGAGGAGCAATGGTTGCACCAAGACAATACACTTGCCAAAATAATTAAGGAGTGATATCGTATCTCTGCCAAAAATTAAAGAGTAACGACTGGATTCCATCACCGAAGAGATATGGTTGCACCAAAGAGAATAAACCTGCCAAAAGAATTAAGGAGTGAGATCATATCTCTGCCAAAAATCAAAGTAACGGATTGAGTGATAATTACACATTAAAAACAACTCTTCAATCCCAAAGAGGTTGCCCCCGCCAATTGGGAAATAACACTTCAATTCTATTAGCCAATAGAATGATAAAGAAATAAATTTAAATATTGAAAGAAAAAAAACCTAGCTCTAATGTAAAACTATGGAAAAAAGATGCAAATCTTTTTCGTCAACTAAAATTAATAACATTCAACGATGAATCAAATGCTATATACCATGCCTGGCAACATGTATAATAAATCGTGTAACAAGTCAATGGCAATATTAGAACCTTAGATAAAGTTATTCATTTTAGGAAAATATTCTTTTGCAATAAGCTCGTACAACTCTCTTCCATTGGATTTATCTGAAACCGAAAGACTTGGCCAGACTCCTTTTGAGTTTGCTTGAATTGAGGTGGACATTTTGGTTTAATGCCATGAGACAAGAGGCTAGGGTACATAGTATAAAGTTTGGAATTCTCTTTTTAGAATTTATTTTTTAAGAATTCGTGCAAGTGCTTCTTTTTTCCACTTTGATATGCTTCACCACCATCCTTGTAACCTTTTTTTAATATGTCTAAGAGGTTAATTTTTGGATTGGTTGATGAATTGTGTTATATATATATATATATATATGATTGTTGTGTTAATTAGCATGTATGTTATGATAATAATATGATTATCTATATGATTGTAATAATTAATTATTAATGTTATTAAGCATTAATATGATTATCTATATGATAATAATTAATTATTAACGTTATTAAGCATTAAGTTGTGACAGGGTGATTAGATATATAATATTGTTGGGTGGAGTTGTTTCTATAAATTTAAATATGTAAGACTCATGAGTGGAGTTGCTTATAGATATATGTGGATTGGAAGATTGTGGTAACCTAACTATATATGGAAAAAGCAGGATTAACTGATATAGTTATCTTATGCCAATAATTTGATTAAGTTACACATTTATATGCATACATTGTAATATGATTGCATTGATCTTAGTGATGCAGACAACCAACTATGTGAAGATGAAAAAGGGGTTCATGACTATTTGGTGGAACTCCAAGGTGGGAGTTTGACAATCAGATTTGCGGAGGGTGACATTTGATAATATGAAGTAATTGAGTTTGATTATGATCTTAAATATTTTTCATCCACTCAATATGCATGTGTTGGCATGCGCAAAATATAGGGGTGAAGGTTTTCCAACATTTGGGTTAAGACATGACAATGATGCTTTTGTTTCATGGTACTAAGATACATGGTGCTTCATCTTACCCACTCAATTCCAAGAGAGAGACATGGAAGCTCTTAAGAGGCTTTGGATTTGACATTTTGGAATGAGTTGTGGTGCTTTGGATTACCCACTCGGTGCCAAGATAAAAGCAAGGAGTCTTAATATTGAGGTATAGGGCTTCTTTACAAAGTATATGGGATAAGGAAGTTAGGTAGTTTGACAACAACAATCTATCTAGGATTAGAGGTGCTTTGGCATGCCTAGCTTTCCTACTTTAAGTACTTCTATCATGGGAATAAAGGTGAGGAGTCCTTGTTTCATTGTTATAATCAAGAGAGGCATATAACTAGTAGGGGTATGGAATAATTACTCCCCATCAATTTAACCTTCCAAATGTCGAGCTACCTAAGGTATAACTAAACCCATGATGATATTAGTTTACCTAAAATTACAATGACAAATGAACAGACTAATGTTTTGACGAAAAAATTGGAATAAATAAATTTATAACATAAATATTGGGGAATTATCTCCAAGTGACACACAGAGGGGGGTAATGAAGCACTAATTAAGAAAATTAAAAAAAAAAGGAATGGTGGGGTTGCCACCTAAGGGGAAGAATTTTGTTAAGTAAGAAATTAAGGAAATTTGCATGGGGAAAGGTGCCAAACCTCCTGTAGCTTATAAATACAATGGGCATCCATGGGTTTGGGGGAGAATTCTAATCTATAAGAAAATGTTGTTGAAATTCTAACGGAAAACCAATTAAATGAACTTGCATGGTAAGTTGGTCTAGAAGAAAACTGAGTTACTAATCCCCTTCTTTGTGTATGACAAGTTCATTAGATGGCTAATGCACTCACTAACACATATTTTATAGTTTCACTTCATCTTAGATCCTACTTGTCATGCCACACATCTCAAGGGCCCTAGGGAAAGAAGTTTTTCCTAGGTACAATTGGGTGGAAATCGATTAGCAACCAATTAGTTGGAAAAGGAAATGAAATTGGAATCTTTGGATATTTAATCATCTACAAGAATGGGTTAATAATTTGGAATGGATCATTATATAATTTGTCATCTATATTAGTACTTTCTGGGTGGAAAAATTGGAGGAATTGGCTTGTAGGTCCCAGTTTGGAGATTTGGGGTTCAAAACTTTCCAAATCCATTTTGAGGCATCAAATGACATTTTTTGGGGTCAAAACTTTGCAAGCATAGCCTGTATCCCATTTGATGTTGTTGCACACATGGAGACCTTTCCAATGGTGCAAAAACCACCTCAATCAGAGCTTGTATGAGGAATTTATGCCTCTCTTGAATTGACCTACCTTGTTGACCACCATGGTATGAGAGGATGCCACATCAACCCTCGTTACTCACACATATGGGGCTAGCCACATGTGGACTTTCAAGAAGATTCTAGAAGGTCCAAAACCTTATCACTAATTGAGGGTTGAGGATGCAAAATCCCTAACCCTATACAACTATTGGGCTATGTTAAATATCGAGCCGCTAAGAAGAGAAGTGGTTCAATTCTTTTGTATTGTACTTGTTCCATAGTTAAGTAGAGAATCCAAGCAGTGGGATTTGAGAGCATAATAAAGGTAGGAAGAAGAGTCTATAGTAACCATTCAGGCCACAGAGTCATAGGAAACTCCATAGCGAGTGCCCCTTTCTTTGTATTTGCATTTTCATAACCGAAGAAAAGAGAGCAGAGCATAGGACTCACCTTCTAGTTGGGTTTTCTCCCATATCGGGTTTCCTGGGATACATATTGTGTTTGATTGTGTGGTTGGTGTGTATATTTTCTTGTTATTTCATTTTTGGATTCAATTATTTTCATAAATTTGAGCAATAAGCTAGTAATAATTAATCCAGGATCTAAGGAAATAAATCGCATAATCTAAGATTTCAAAATATTATAAGATATGTTGCGAC
>ML793899.1:166334-177055 GCA_009831015.1 Picea engelmannii
ATACATGACAAACACGGCCATGGATAATAACTCATATATTTGCAAGATATCAATTGGACGGGAAATGAGTATTTCTATTAATAAATGATCAACATAAGTGAAAACATTACAGACTTCCGTGTTGGCACGGTTCGGAACCAAGAAACTAAGTTCCTTCCAGTTGGGCCTCCACCACTTCAATCCTCCACCAAAGGAAATCTCATAGAAGGGAGACAATGAGGTTCTCCATCAATAAGGGAAGAGCTTGGGGGCTGAACACTGTGTTCAGACTTAAAGGATAAAGGGATGCAAACTCAATATGAAGTAATAATTTCTTCAGAGTAACTTTTCTCTCAAAGTTGAATTCTTTCTCCTTTTTTTCATAGCTTGGAATTGGCCCATTTGTAGCCTTCAAATGGAACTGAAGGGCCGAGTCGGAACGTTTCTAGTATATGGAAGGCCAAGGATCAGAGATCTCATGTTGTGACATGGAAATCCGACATTTAATTTTCATTTTTGTCACAAATCCTGATGTACGCGGGCTGTAGTGGAGCAGCCTGTGTATACGCATGTTGTATAGTAGGGAAGGTGCGTACATGTGGAAAAATATGTATTTTTAGCTCTGGATTTATCAAACATGGATGATAAGTCTACATAGGAAAATGGAAAAAGGCCCTCTGTGCAAGATTGCACAGGGTGAGGCAAATCTTGCTATAACAACCTCCCGTACAATCCTAGAAATGAGGGGAAGTCCCTAGAAGGTTTCTTGGGATGTGTATTCCATTGATTTTTTTTTGCATAATCTAAGATTTGAGAATATTGTAGGATTTATTGTGATGAAATTTTCCAATGGAATATCCATGCCCATTTTTACATATCAATTAAGTATAGAATGTTAATTTTCCATCTAGAGATTTATATTCTTAGTTTATTATGTTATCGAAATTAAATAAGCTATAGATAAATAGAAATTTGGATTTGATTTAATAGAAATTTGGATTTGATCTAATAGAAATTGTATACTAAAGTGGTTGCGAGTTAGAAAGCTTTGTTGCTTGTAACCAACAATGAAATTGGAAAATTGTGGCATTAATGGTAAGAATGAGAATGGAATTTTTAACTTGTGAAAAAATCATAAGATAGTTGACTTATTATTGGACAATAATATCAATCAAAGACCTTAAGTAGGTTAAACTATGAATTGTTGTAAACAACACTATGGAAATACATGAGTGTGCATGTTGTAAAGATAACAAAGTTATATATTTGTAAAGTTATATGTTGGAAATACATGAGTGTGCATGTTGTGTTTTCTTGCATGAGTTTTTAACATAATCCTAATATACCTTCATATCCATCTAAGAATCCTCAATATATGTTTGAGAAGCAGTTGTAACATAAATGGAATTTTTATAGTGAATAATTATCTAGATATAAGTATGGAAATTTGTGTCAAAGGTAGTGGATACCAACTCTAGGTTTTGGTTTTGACTTAACTTGAGCATTTCAGACATTACTTGTTGGTTATAACACATTAAATATTTCAAAATCGATTAATAGTTGTGTATTATATGTTTGATATAGGTATCATTAATTAAATTATTGATAAGATAAACTTATTAGGGATCTCATATATTTGATCTTTGAAGCTTTTAAGAAATCTAGTGTCGTGTTACATTGTAGTTTCATTTATCAATTGTTGATTATAATTATAATCCTTGTATGACTATATGAACTTGAGTTAATTATCTATTTATGAACTTGATTAATTGATCCAAAAGTGTAGAAAAAAACTTGAGAAATAGGTCAAAAAGTGGATACAATTTATTCAATAGAGGAGTTAAGAGCATTGTCAGGTCTTATTATGAACTTGGTGTGGGGTTTGGTGTACTTGGTGAAGTTTCAAGCCATAAGCTCAGTATAGCTACATTAAAGGAGGATATTAGTAAATTGAGGCTTATGCACATACCATCAACGTGGAAAATGGTCGAAGAAACCTTCCCAAGAGCAAAGCTTGGCCAAAAAAGAGAAAAAAAAAATTGACCAAAGTAAGGAGGTGTTGGTAAAGAGTCTTGAGACAGAGGTTGTATCCCAAGGGGTGGGGTTTACTAGTAGTAGTAGATCTAGAGGAGCTTAGTGGTTTTGAGCAATGTTTCACCCATAGTAAGGAGTTTTTGAGAGAGAAGAGAGTCGAGAAGCCAAAGAAGTGTTTGAAGCAAAGGGTGAATCCACCAAGGATGGTGTTGGGGATGGTAAAATATTGGATTAGATGCTAGAATATGACAGGAAATCCCTAAACAAGAAGTTCCATGGAATACACATTTTGAACAAAACTTAAATGAAAACATTCAAAAGTCTTGGAGGCTTGTTTTGGGGTATGGACCGGAATTCAATTTGATCACAAATGGGTGCTTAGGTTTTGTGTTTAGGTCATAAGAAGATGCCATGAAAGTTTTGTATGACATTTAGTTATCGGGAATTTCAGTCCCATATCTGTAGAAATGGACTACTTGTTTTGATCCTCGAACTTCAGTAGAAAGGAAGCAACCGATCTAGCTCAAGCTTCTGGGACTTCCTATTGAGATGTGGTCAAATAAGATTCTTCAAGATATAGGAAACGTCTTGGAGAAACCAATAGAAATTGACTAGTCCTATAAATCCATGCATATAAGACTATGGGAAAAGTCTTGCTTAAGGTGGATTTGAAAGAGGGGTTGTTCGAGAGCCTGTAGATCATTGTTGGGGAAAATGTTACAACAAAATGCTAGATTATGTCAAATTTCCATTTTGATGATCAAGATGTCATGTATATGGCCATGCATTAGAGGATCGTGCATTTCCTTTTGTCTAGAAAGTGTGGTATCATAAATATTAGAAAAGGAGTGGGTATGTTTCAATAAAAGGAATAAATGAAGGAAATATTATGAAGGAACAAAGGAAAACCATAATTCTCGATGACCATAGGGAAAACAAAGAAGGTAGTGGGAGCGAAGCAGAACCTCAGAAGGAGGACACCTCAAATAACTCAAAGCAAAGAATGGGAAAATGTTTCTATGAATCATCAAAGAGTAGCCTCGAGAAGTTAGGAATCAGTGGTGAAGGGTCCAATGAGAAGCTAAAGGAGGCATAAAGTATAGCATGTAAGGACATTTTGGGGAAGTCGAGATTTTCAAACTTAGGAAATTCTTCCAATGTAAAGAATAAAATTTTGATTTTAGGGATATGGATAATTTCCTACCTTTGTAGAGTCATGTAGACATCCGTTAGGGTTTTTAAAGGGTGATGAGAAAAAAGATGAGGTTAATGGTAGGAAGGGTTTCCACAATCTTAATAAAGGAAAACAAAATTTTCCTCTTCATGTTCAAGAAGGATATTTGGAGTGTGAGGAAGATTTGGAACCACATTCTAGACCATTGGAATCTATAAGGGTATAAGGATATTTATGTAACTCCTCCAAGCCTGGATACAATCTAAGATCAAGAAAACGGGATGTATCCCCTAGTGAGGAAAGTATTGAAGGAGGACTAGGATTAGACCCAATAAAAGACCAAATCCCCTCAAATGTAGGAGGAAATCCTTTCTACAACATGCTTAAGAGACGACATTGAAGGAAATACAACAATAAAAACAAAAGTCCTTTAAAGGGGTTCTTAGAGAATTATATGTTCATCCTAAGGTTAGACAATGATTGTGATATCCTTGAATGTTAAGGTGTAGGGCAGTCCCTCCAAAAGTCTTTCCATGGCCAGATTGATGGAACTTCATACACCAAATGTGTTTCTTTCACAGGGAACCATGGGGAAAGGTTATAAGTTGATAGCTCTAATAGGTAAAATTTTGGAGTGGAATTTCTTATCTATTAATGCAATAGGAAATTCTAGAGGGATCATTTCTTAGGGAAATAAATCTATTTCTTTACTAAACTCATATTTTTTTGTATCAAGTACATGCACAAAGTCTTTTGTTTCAGGAACTAGGGAAAAATATTATTGTGGTTAATTAACATGGTCCATATGATGATAGGAATCATTTGGGGAAGATCTCTTCTCTCATAATTGTATAAAAAGGGAAAAGGTGATTATAGGGGGAGACTTAAACTTCACTCTTAATAGAATTCAAGTGTGTTAGGGGACAACAAGATCAGATAGGCTAGCATGATTTTTTCAAATTCAAAAGAAGATGAGGGGTTTGTGGATGTGGAACATATAAAATTAATGTCTACATGGAGGAATAACATACTAGGACAAGAAGGGGTTTCAAAAAGATATGATAATTTTTTAGTAACTAAGAATATAATGAGTGAAAAAAGGGTAAGATCTTAGATAGATATTAGAGGGGATTCAAATCATTTGTCAATTATTATCCATATTGATAAAACATACATAAATCCATCAAGTTTAATCATATCTAGTTAGAAGATACATAATACTTGAATCTGGTTAAAAAATGAATGGGTGATTGATGATGGGAGCTCAATGGACTCAATGAGTTTTTTATTTTTTAGAAGCTCTATAAAAAGTAGATATAGCAGTGGTAGCTTCAATATATACCAAGCATAAGATGTTTCATCATGATTTAAAGGCATAGGACAAAATAGATAAGTTATATGAGAGGAATGCAAATGGCATTTTTAATGAAGTGGAGAAGGAAAACATATGGAGTCTAGAAATTTCTGAAAGAAAAATACTAGAGTGGAGAGAAGTTGAATGGAGAATGAAGAGTAGGGAAATCTAGTTGGAGAATGGTGATGGAAATACTTTCTCTTTTTTGAAAACCACATGAAGAGAATAAACACAATATGGGAAAGAAAGAAGCATGATGGAAATAAAATCACCAAATTCTATGACTTGGATGAAATGGGGTCTCTAATTTCCAAGCCATCAGTAAAGAACTAGATAGAGCCAATATTGTAGAAATTTTTTAAGATATCCTCTTATTTTCCAAGATTTGTAACTGATGAGCCTAATAATATGTTGGAGGAAGTCTCAAAGGAGGAGTTAAAATTTGTATTAGCCTCTTTCATAAATGAAAAAATCCCAATGTTGGATGGATGTCCAATAGAGTTATTCATTGGATTTTATGAACTCTTGGAAGAAGATTTACTTAGGGTGGATGACTAAGTAAGAAGTATAAGAAAAGTTTTAGGTGCATTTAATTCTAATTTTTTAGTACTCGTTCCTAAGAAGGATGAGCCAGAGGCTTTTGATGACTTCGGGCCAGTATTCTTGTGTAATTGTATATACAAGATCATGGCAAAGATACTAGATGTAAGAGTGAAGAAAATATTCTCAAAGGAAATTTCACAGAGTACTTTGGTTTCCTAGCAAGAATACAAATTCATGATACTATAGAGGCAACACAATAGGTTTTTTGTTATATATGGAAAAAGAAGAGTCCAACTATGGTCTTGAAGTTGGATTTGTCAAAATCCTATGATAGATCTAGTTGGCTCTATAGTAAGCTCATACTCCTTCATGTTGGTTTTAGTTTTCTAATGGTAAAGTGGATCATGGGTTACATAACCTCAATCTCTTATGTGGTTTCTCATAAATGGGTAAACTTCAAAGTTATTTAACCCTTCAAGAGGGTTGAGGTAGGGGTGCCCTTTATCTCCTGTGTCATTCTTAATTATTATTCAAGGCCTTAGTAGGGATATTCTAGAAGCAAGGATAGTAGGTGTGATGTTAGGGATTAATATTGGAAGACTATGGTCCTTAACCCATCTTTTATTTGTTGATGTTATGTTATTCAATAATGGCTCTGTAAGAGAAGCACACAACCTAAAAAAAGTTTTAGTTGTACAATATTCCATCAGGTATGAAGGTAAATGTACAAAATTATGTTATTGGCTTCAATGTTTTAGATGAAAATCTAGAAAATCAATTGATGCAAATATTTCCTTTTAAGAAAATTAATCTCTATGTTAGGTTTAAGCATCTTGGATTCCTACCAAAACAAATAGGTATAGAAAGCAAGATTGGAGTTCGTTGCTAGAAAAGATAGAAACAAAGATAAATCTTTGGTGAAATATATGGTTGTCAATTAGTAGTAGGTTGACTTAGTCAAATCATACTCATAAGAAATCCCTATCTTTTGGCACTCTTTGGCTTACATACCTAAAGGTGTTTTGGAGACAATAGGAAAAAAATGTTTCAATTTTTTGTGGTTAGGGAAAAAACAAAATGAGGGGATTCCTTTAGTTAAATGGAAGAACATTACAGATCCTAAAGAGGATGGATGTTGGGAGTTAAAAAATATAGATCACTTTGGGATGTCATTGGAAAATAAGAGCATATGGAGGGTATTAAAATCATAAGACTCATGGAAGCATAGAATAGTATGTGAATACATCCCACCTTGATCTTTTATTGATTTGATGAGGAGTCCAAGGAAATCCATAACATGTTATTCTCACTGGAAGGCTCTTGTCCAAGCATTGGAAACTAGTTACCTTAGAGAGTGGGAAATGGGGAATAGGTTATTCTCATTGGAAGGCTCTTGTCCAAGCATTGGAAATTAGTTACCTTAGAGAGTGGGAAATGGGGAATATGTTAGAATAAGCTTGGATCCATTAGAAGGTTGCAAGAATTTGATCAAATTTATAGTGGATAATATTGAGCTTATATGAGAACAAGGATATTATACTCTTAATTAGGTGGTATATACCTAACCCTCTCTTCGGATGGTGGGATGTTAAAATTTCTCTTTCCCAACTCAACTCTTATCTATGTTTGAGGTACATAGATGGATTCTACTCACCGATAGCTCTCCAACGACTGTGACCACACCCAAATCCGAACTTTGAATCTAAAGTTACAACCTCACGAAGTTTTGAGGCCCTCATTGTCAAAATCCACCTTACTGCCACGTGGATTCCTACCACTCATTCTTTATGATGTGGCGTCGATGTGGCACATGTCTCCTAACACACCACTCAATGGTTTTGACTTCACAAAACCTTTATTCGTTGTCATCGAGGTCTATCTCCCACGGGATATCATTTACCCCAAACTACCCCATTCTGACGACAATCACTCTGGTGGGTTCAATCCTTGGGTCTGACGGCCCTTGGGTTTTGACATCCGATGACTCAGATTGCGTCAACACCCCCAACTAGCATGATTATTAAATTCCATCCCACTAGTTCTTTACTATGGTGAGCGGGGCAGGGGGGTCCTACGTAGATCCACGACTGAGATATTGTCTCTCCTCTTTGTCGACCAACAATTGTTGTTCAACCTTAAGCGTCCTTTTTATTTTTGTCTCATTCTCCAGACTTTACTCCAGGTCCTTATTCACCATATTTTGACAAACATCTAGGATCCAACAACACCTATATCCGACGATCTAGATTATAATCGAAGAACTAAGGGCTCCCAACCCCTCTGGGACCGCTCTCATCCCATTGATCATTCAACTCGTGACACTTATCACCCCCATAGGAATGTTGGATGTTATGTTGGTATGCCATGTCACCATGATGTCATTATCCCCTTTTCTCACTTAAACAGAACCTATGACAATTTACGACAAAGATCAACTCTCGCATATGTGCCAATCCATGACTCTCGTTTCTTCCCAATTCCTCATCGTCATCAACACTCTTCTAGGAACCATCTCCCAATGTTTCCAATCTTCTATACCCTAACAACAATGTGACCGGTACCAACGGTCTAGATCTTACGGAGGTCACTCTCGACAGATCAACAGTCCTTGTTCCATATCAAGGTCTTTGTCATTGTCGGACTTCTCACAAGTCCATGAACTCAATCACTCCTAATGAACATGCCTTACCTGATGAAGGGATGAGATCCACTTGCCCTACTGAATCAACAACTCTAAACTCTCCCGACTCAACACAGAGTTTTCCATTGGTTAACACTCTAATTTTGGTACTTAGCCAATTTCAGGGATTCTTTAAAGTCTTCCAGACTTCGAGGAGTTTGGAGTCTACTCTAGTATTGTCGAAGATTCCCTAACTTCATCAAGAGGAATATTCTTTCATATCTTGTAAGCTTTCTACTTAAACTACAATGTCTTTAGGGACACAGACTGCCCATACTCGTTCATTTTCATAATTTAACTGATAAAGCAAAGGCCATAAAAAATATACCCCAATTACTTAGGGGTTCAATTCATTGATTATAAGTATTCACCTTTCTCATTTAATCAAACAAACACATAATTACATCATTCATGCACAATTAAACAAATCAAGTTAAACACTTATTTGGTCAGGGAAATAGCCACCAACAAATGACTGAGAGAGGATTCCTTTCCTGCCAACCTTAGGCCATACGGTAGAGTGCCTACCTATAGTACACCACCCCCATTCCAAGCCATGATACCACAAGGGGAATGATTCAATTGGTCTTTCCAACTCAGATGATCCAGGAAGGTTACTCTCCTTCCTCCGCTAACAACAACAGAAGTTTCCCCCTTCCCTCTAAGCTAAGGGATTCCATAGGTTTCTCAAGTAGTTTATCAACTATATTTCCTCTGCACAATGGAGTCCCTTATCTGCTATATAGTCCCTCAACGAACTCCCCTTACCAGTGCCGATTTCTATCCAGTAAGTACTAAGTTGCGGCCCTTTATTGCTCCAGTCTAGATTCGGATATTCTTTGTTTCAAGCTGATCATAATTAAATTAGACAAGCTTCGTATTTTCCTTAAGGAAAGATTTCCGGCTTCTTTTCTTCGCTCTGCATCGGTGAACATATTTATTTGTTGCATGCTCCATTATTTCGATACCACTCTCGGTGACTAACAGTTTTGTGTTCCGCTTGTCCTTCTTACTCTCCTTTGTTTTTCTAGAGAAATTCCTCTCTCTTTTCTCCTCCTGTTCGTCTGTATGTCTATCTATCTGGGTGATGTTTCTCACCTTTGGTCTCTTCCTCGCCAATCCTTGGGACTCCCGTGACTTCTATTAGACGCCACCTACTATTTGAAGTCTGAAAATTTGGAGGGGTAGTCCATGGTGTCCTCTACGTCAAGTTATTCCATGGACCCTTTCCTTCTCCAAGTGACCAAACTGTCAACAATTATTAACTACCTCAACACCAATCTGACCTCCATAATTGGTCACATGGTCTCCTACTGATCTGGGTACGCTGGTAGGTGTGAGTTCATGTTTGTAAACAAAATTTAGCTTGCTAAGCAAGCTTATTGTTTTCTTCACTGAAAACATCTCAGCTCCACCTCGCCAACCCACTTCATCAATACGTGCTTCATAAATTCCACATGTGATATCATGGCTAGTACTCTTAAGGCTCTTTCTTTCTCAATCAACTGTTTAGTGTCTTCATTAATCAAAACATCATTAAAAGCTTCATAAACAGAGTCATATGAAGTGTTATGCATAGTTACAATCATGGGGGGAAACAGGGTGTTGCATTCCCCTTCCCCTTAAAGAAACATTGTCCTCAGTGTTTAAAACACCATGTATGAACATTTATACCGGAAACAAAGATGGGTATTCCAATATCATGGCATCTTCCAGTTCCCATGTAGCCTCATATGCTCCAAAGTACTTCCATTGCACCTTGACCTGCACGATGGCTCAGTTCCGAAGCATTGTTTCTCTCTTGTCCATGATGCATTGAGGTTCGGGCTAGAATTCTCCCTCTGGTTCCACCTATATCATAGTACAATCAATAACATGATTAGGATCATGAACATATTTCTTTAATAAAGACACATGGAATACATTATGATCTCTAACAATAGGTGGTAAAGCAAGTTTGTATGCTACAATTCGTGTTCTCTCTAGGACTTCAAACAATCCACAGTTGCAGTGTGCCAACTTAGCACACATTCTCATTCTCAGAGAACTTATTTTAGGTTTCACTTGGAGATACACATGATCTCCCTCTTTGAACTCTCTCTGAGTTTTCTTATTGTTTGCATATCTCTTTTGTCTGTTTTGAGCTACCTTAAGATTATGCCTTATCTTAATCACTACATGTTCCATTTCCTTCAGTAATTCTAGTCCAAGCATGATTTTGTCCATTGGATTGTCCCAACTGATTGGAACTCTACACGTTCTGCCATACATAACCTCAAATAGGCTCATCTTCAATGATTCATGATAACCATTATTGTACGAAAACTCTACCAAAGGTAGATACTCTTCCCACTGTTTGGGATGATGCATAACATGCACCCTTAATATATATTCCAACACTCTATTCACTCTTTCGATCTGACCATTTGTTTGAGGATGGTAGGTTGTACCAAACGCCAACTATGTTTCCAAACCTATAAACAAGCTTTTCCAAAAACTCGAGGTGAACTTGGCATCTATATCCAAGATTATGGTCTTGGGAAGATCATGCAATCTAAAAATTTATTTTATAAAAATATTAGCAACGTCTATGGCCTTAAAAGTAGAATTAATGGGAATAAAATGAGTTGCCTTGCTCAACTTATCCACTACAACCATGATTGCATCATGTTGCTTGATTGTCTTAGGTAGATCAGTAATAAAATCCATGGAAATCGTCTCCCATTTCCACTCTAGAATATATAGAGGCTGCAATAGACATGTAGGATGTCTGTGCTCAACTTTTTCTTTTTGGCACTCTAAACATTTAGCAATGTACTCGGCGATGTCCTGCTTCATTCTAGGCCAATAATACAACTGCCTTATTGTTGTTACCATCTTTTGATAACCATGGTGACCCACATAAGGTCTTTTGAGGAACGCATCCATAACCAGATGTCTCAAATATGTTTAATTCG
>ML793899.1:183420-203266 GCA_009831015.1 Picea engelmannii
GTCTAGAGTATTATGCTCAAGGAGCCCGTTTTAGACCATACAAGGCCTTATTTAATTTACACACATAATCTGCGTTCTCTGACAATTGAAATCCCTCTGGTTGTTCAATGTAGACTTCTTCTTCAAGTTCCCCATTCAAAAAATTTGATTTTACGTCCATCTAATACACTTTAATATTTTTGGAGCATGTATAAGCTAAAATCAATCGGGTTGCTTCCATTCTGGCAACTGGGGAAAATGTCTCTTCAAAGTCGATTCCTTCAACCTGTGTAGATCTTTTGCATACCAATCTAGCTTTGTTCCTTGTAACCTTTCCATCTTCATTCAATTTATTCTTGTATACCCACTTTGTTCCGATCACATTCTTATCCTTTGGTCTTGGAACCAATTCCCAAATGTCATTTTTCTCTATTTGATCCAATTCTTCATCTATGGCCTTATTCCAAAATTCATCCTTGCTGGCCTCTTCAAAACAGGTTGGTTCAATCGTAGATGAGAGTGTTAGGTGCATTTGTTCTGGTGAACGAATTCTTCTTCTAGTCTCAACTCCTGCATATTTGTTTCCGATAATATGATCTAAAGGATGATTCTTTTGTACTCGTCTGCTAGGTGTCTTTGGAGGCACTTGCTGAACTTGTTCTTCTACTTTTGTCGGATCTTCTTCATCTTCCCCTTCTACTTATTTTTCATCTTCTGCTTCTTCTTCGTAAAGTTATTCCATTGATTCATTTTCTTCTTCCTTTAATTCTTGTCTACCTGTTTCATCAATTGTTATGGTGATGTTTTCCACAACTTTGTTCAATCTCAAGTTGTAACACTTGTATGATTTCCTTGTACTTGAGTAACCAAGAAGTACTCCTTTGTCCACACGAGATTCAAACTTTCCCATTCTTCCATCTTCTCTTTTGATGTAGCATTTGCTTCCAAAAACTCTGAAGTGCTTCACATTTGTTGGTCTTCCTTTCCATAGCTCGTAGAGATTTTTTCCAGTGTTGTTTCTGAGCATTACTTTGTTTTGAATGTGAATTGTTGTGTGCACTCCCTGTGTCTGAAAGATATCTGTCAATTTGGAATCCATTAGCATTGTTCGAGCCATTTCCTATACTGTCATGTTCTTTCTTTCAACAACTCCATTATGTTGAGGTGTCCTAGCAATAGAAAATTTCCTTTTTATTCCATGCCTGCTCCAATAGTCCATAAATTCCTTTGAAGTGAACTCCCGTCCATTATTAGATCTCAAGCATTTGATTTTTGAATCCATTTCATTGTCAACTATTTCCTTGTAGACCTTGAAGTTTTCAAAAGCTTCTGACTTATTTTTGAGAAAGAAAACTACAATCATTCTTGTATAATCATCAACTAATAACATAAAGTATTTCTCACCTTTTAAACCCTTTATTGTAGTTGGTCCAACTAGATCAATATGCACAATTTCTAGTGGTCTTATCGTTGAATATTCTTTTGATTTAAACCTGTTCTTTGTATGTTTTCCTTGTTGACAATGCTTGCATAAAGTGTTGGTTGGTTTCGTGATATGGGACATTTCTCTAACTGCTTCCCTTTTGTTGACATTGACAAGGTTATCAAAATGGATGTGACTCATTCTTTTGTTCCATAGCCAACTTTCATATTCCTTTCCTATGCAACACTTTTCATTTCCAATTTCACTTAATACATATATGTTGCTTGAAGTTCTCGCAGCTGTTGCAATCAATTTTCTTGAACCTTCTTTTCTTATCTCGCACTTATGTGAATTGAAAGTAACTTTATGACCTTGGTCAAACATTTGACTCACACTTAGAAGATTATATTTCATATCTTCTACTAGTAGAACATTTTATGCCTTGGTATTCTTGTTTCAATTATGACTGTGCCTTTTCCAATGATTTTAGTTGAATCATCATTTACGAAGTAGACTGATCCATCTCTTTCCTTTCTTAATGTAAGCAACCTGTCTCTATCACCTGTCATGTGTTTTGAACAACCATTGTCAACATACCAACCACGTTTCTTCTTCTTAGCTTGTAGAGCGAGTGTGCATTCTTCATTTCTGTATTGATTCTATTTTCTTATCCATGTCCTTTTCTGAGGTTCTTGTTTGTGACTATTGTGGTTCTCTAGGAGGGACTGCCATTTTGCAATCTTTGGCCATGTGTCCAAAGTTGTTACATTTGTAGCATTCCACTTCAATGCTCAAAGATTCAAACCCATTGTAACTTCTTCTCTGTGTTTCACTAGGCCTTCTTGGATGACCCTTTTGTGTATGACTTTCAAAGTTGTTTATGTTTCTGTTGTTAGCTCTGCAATTCACAACTTTATGTCCAAAATTATTACATGCATAACATAAACCAAAAAATATAGTTTGATACCTGGGAGTTGAAGATCTTCTTAAAGGAGGTACTCTTATGAATCCTTCTTCTTCCTGAGGCCTATCTGTTTATGTCGGTCGTTGATTCTAAAATCTCAATCTTCTCGGTGGAGGAGTGTCCCTGTAATTTTCTTTGTAGACCTTCCTATCCCCTTTGATTGTTTCTGCATAGATTTTTTGATATGTTTCTTGTTCTGTTGTTTTGGAGCTTGATCCATTTTCTGTCTGATTGTATCCAAGTCTAGACTTGTCATGATGAGGTTTTTGACCATTGATAATGTCATTCAAAACTTTTGAGTTGTTCTGCATCTTTTTCTTTTGAATATCCTTTCTTAATGTGACAATTTCTGCTTCCAAATTTCCAATGATCCTGTCTCTTCCTTCTAGTTGTTCTTTGAGTGCTTCTTCAATTCTTTTATCTTCTTCAATTTGAACCTTCAAATTTGTGATCATTTGTTCTAGTTCCTGAGTGTCTTCTTTCTTGTCTAGTTCCGCTTGTAGTTTCTTGTTCTTCTTTTTTTCTCTTCTGGTAACTTCTGTGGCACACAACAATTCTTCTCGGTAGTCAACTTTTGCCTCTTCATATTCTTCTTCGGAGTCTTATTTATCAGATTCTTCTACTGCCATGAATAGAACTATTTATGTCTCACTGTCACTGACTTCATCTTCATTTGATGATGAGATGTCTTCTTTGGTGCATAAGCTTTTATTGAAAGCTTTCTTTGTGGTTCTTTTGCCTTTATATGTTTGTTTGCTATCTGAGTAACCTTCATCATTTCTCTTTTTCTTATGAGGAAATTTGTTAGAAAAATGACCAATACCATCACAGTTAAAACAAATCAAAGGAAGCTTACCTCTATACCTGTCGTTGGTTCCCTTGTTCAATCTTCTGACAAAGTTGGCTTCTTCTTCATCATCTTTTGAGACGTCATTGTTGCTGCTATGTTCTTTTTCTTTTTGCTTTCCATTTTGCCTTGAGCTTTTGGATGATTTGAAGGATACTTCTTTTATATCTGGATTTTTCTATTCAGTTCTCATTTCATATGTTGTGAATATTCCTTGTAGTTCGTCCATGCTTATTGAGTTTAAATCTGCTCTTTGTTCTAGTGCTGATATCTTAGGGTCAAATCTCATAGGAAGAGATCTTAGTACCTTTTGAACAATTACAGATTCTTTGATTTCTTCTCCCACTCCCAAGATTGCATTTACTGTTTCATCGACTCGTAAAAAGTAAGCTGCAATATTCTCATCTTCCTTCATCTTTAGTTGTTCAAACTGACCTCTGTAAGTTTAAAGCTTTGCTGCTTTGACTTTTGAATCTCCTTCATAAATATTTTGAAGTTTGTCCCAAATCTCTTTAGCAGATTTACAATGTGGAACTTTGGTGAATATCGATTCTCCAATACCATTCAAAAGTGAATTTGTGGCTTTTTCATTTGTCGACGAAACTGCTAGTACTGTGTATCCATCTACAATTGATTGACAAATTTCAAATCCCTGTGCCTGTATATATGTCTTCATCCTTATGCTCCAAAATGCATACTTATGCCCATCAAACTGTGGTATTCCATTTTTATACATGTTGTTTCTCTCCATGATCTACCTTTCAGTGGTTAAACTGATTTCTGAAGGAACTTGCTCTTATACCAATTGTTGGATTACTGAGAGGGGGGTGAATAAGTAATAGAGAAATCTAATCCTTTTTAACCATATAATGCAAGTGTTATATCAATGTAGCATTATCATCCAATATTTGCAGAGTAAATAAACAATGAACATATGAACAATCATACACATACACAATACACCAGTGTTTTTACGTGGAAACCCAAAATGGGAGAAAACCACATAATGCTTTTTCTTATATGTCTTGAAGAATTACATTCATTGGAAGCACCAACTTCTTTTGTTTTCCAGCTGCAACTGGAAGGAGGCTCCAACCCCCTAGTTTCTCAGACTACAACCAGAGGGAAGCTCCAACTCCCCAATTCTCTGGCTACAACCAGAAGGAGGCTACAACCCCCTATGTTCTCTGGCTACAACCGGAAGGTGGCTACAACCACCTGTCCTTTCCCCGTCCAACTGCCATGACGTATAAGTAGCATGATGGAACCACTGTCACACTATCACTGTGAGATATACTACTGTAAACCTATACCAATCAACCTGCAACAAACAACATGTACCAATAACCTGAACCATGTATCGACCATGCATAAACATGTACCTCAACCTGTACCATAAACAAGTGCATCAACCATGCACCAACCTGTACAAAAAAACATGTAATCAACTTGTACCATAAACAAGTGCATCTACCATGCACCAACCTGTACCTCAACTTGAAAACCTTCCTTAAATTTAACAACAAGAGACTAACATTTTCATCAAACTTTACTTTAGTCTCACATGACTAGTTTTGGATTCGTCAACAACCCTAACTTGAAATAATCATAACTATGTACCTGTAATGAATAAATATCTAAAAATAGTACGCAATGTTCTTCAGTGTGTTTTATGCAATTCCTCTAGGTGTCACTTCTTGGAACCTCACAGAAAAGGAGTTATAGCAAAAATGACATACCTTGTTGAATTCTGGCTTATTCTAGAGAGCGAACTTGTAGAGTGTGCCCCGCACAGAATGTTTGTTGTATGGATATGAAAATTTTACACATAATACTACATACTGTATTATAACCAACACATTTCATCTTATTGAATTTGGATCTGTCATGAATAAGTTATGACATTTTTACCCGAAACACATGTTTTATACTAGTTCCAGGACTAGCCACAAACCCTATTTTCCACGCAGTGTAACTATAAACATACAATGACCCAAAAGTTGAAATTTTTACCACAACTACTTGGATATGTTTCCTCAATGGCCTCCCAATTTCACAGTCTGAATCATTCTAGAAAAAAAGTTATTGAGAAAATGGTGAGATGACCTGTAAATAACATACCTTAGATTTATCCTCCCTTGAAATTTCGGCCTTCTTTACTTCACCTTACCTCTGAAATTTGGCTTAGATATCCTTTGGTTACCTCAGTCACTTGTAGATATTCAATATGCTTGTTGGCCCTTGACCAAGTTTTGGGAGTTTCTTGGTCATGTTGACCTATTTTGGGACTTCGACAGCCTGTCGAAGAAGGAGCGCAAGACGAAGCGGAGATCATGGGATCTCGGCCCCCTTTTGGGCCCCTTTTAGGGTTTTTGGGAATATGTAATGGGAATGGGATGTCAGCCTATGGGTTTACCCATGTTTAGGCCTATTTTGTATGTATAAATAGAATGATAGGCAATGTAAGAGCTAAGCTAAGTGTTGAGAGAATAGTGCATCTATGTGATGTGAATGTATGCTAAGTGCGAGTAGATTCTGTAACTGCTTTGTGCATGAATGTGAGAGACTTCCAGAGCTAAGTGCAGGTCCTTGTAGTAGATTGTGGATAACTTAGTGCTGTAGCACAAGGAAGAAGGATCTAGCGAGCTACGCAAATCTTCTGTCCCGAGCAGAGTAAGGGTTTTGATGGCTTTATGCTTGTAACCGATTGACCGAAGACAATAAAGAAGAAGAGTTGGTGGACATAGCCCCAGGGTGGGGGTGAACCACGTAAACACTGTGTTATGTGCTTTGTGCTTTGTCTTGATGTGTTATATGCTAAGTTCTTTGATATGTTTAGATAGATCTATTTATGCTTTGTGTGAGAATGGTAGATCTGATCTAGATAGTCATGCTTAGTGCTTGATATGCTCATTCTGATCCATTTGTATATGCTAAGTGCTTGAATACTATAGATTAGTGTGAATACTACGAATCTCTTTTGTATCAACGGAGTGAATAGTGATTACATATTAAGAAACTGACGGTGCTAAGAGTTGTATTAAGCATTATAATCATAGGTTTGTGTCCCAGCTAAGGTTGCAGACACCTGAGTCTTGCAACTACCCTTGCCTCTACCTCAAGTGAGACTTCATCTGCTTCGCAGGTGTTGCCTAAAGGGATGGTAGTTAGGGCTTTGTTGGTGCACTGTTGTAGTGTTGAACCTTGGGTCTGCCCCTGTGCCAACAATGCTCAAGTGTAATTAAAATGAGAGAGCCTTGCCTCTTATTTATACTCTCCAAGTAGCTTCCTTAGAAGCATCTTCTGGCCACTTTGTCCACATAGCCACTTTGTCCACATAGTCACCTATGTCCAACTTTGCTCAATTTGCCACTTGTCCATGTATCCAATAATCACTTGACCACTTAACCCATTTTCCTCATTTTAGGGTTAACTTTCTTATTACCACTTTCCATAATTAGAAATTTCTCTATTTACTTTATTATTTAAATAATCCTCCTTGACTTTGTCACTTCACTTTATTATTTAAATAATCCTCTTTGATTTTGTCACTTCACTTTGTTATTTAAATAATCCTCTTTGACTTTGTCACTTCACTTTATTATTTAAATAATCCTCTTTGACTTTTTCACTTCACTTTATTATTTAAATAATTTATTCTTTGCAAGCACTTTGACTTCTTTGACCTTTTGGGATTTCAAGCCAATCATATGAGGGTCCTTCAACTTCGTAAGGCCATAACTCTCAAACCGTGAGGAGTTATGTGACGTTCCACATACCACCGGAAATGGCATGACATGTACTATCCATCTAGAATAGTCTTACCTACAAATATATCAAAAACTCATATCATTGTACATCAAACAAACTTGGGTCCATCACCCAAACCTTTGTGCTACCTGAATTCGCTACCAGACTTTCTTTAAGGGTTGACATCAATGACAACCAACCCAATTAATCAATAGCCATAAAAAAACATACCCCAATTACTCAAGGGTTCGATTCATCGATTATAAACATTCACATTTCTCATTTAATCAAACAAACACATAATTACATCATTCATGAACAATTAAATAGATCAAGTTAAACATTGTTCTGGTCAGGGAAATAGCCACCACTAACTAGATGAGAGAGGATGCCTTTCCTCCCAACCTTAGGCCATACAGTAGAGTACCTTCCTACAATACACCACCCCCATTCCAAGCCATGATACCAGAAGGGGAATGATTCAACTGGTCTTTCCAACTCAGATGATCCAGGAAGTTTACTCAACTTCCTCTGCTAACAACAACACAAGTTTCCCCCTTCCCACTGAGCTAAGGGATTCCATAGGTTTATCAAATAGTTTATCAAATGGTTTTCCTATGCACAACAGATTCCCTTCTCTGTTATATAGTCCCTCGGTGATCTCCCCTTACCAGTGTCGATTTTTGTCTAGTAAGTACCAAGCTACAACCCTTTATTTCTCTAGTCCAGATCCGAGTCTTCTCTATTTCAAGGTGATCATCATTAAATTGGACAAGATTCCCATTTTCCTCAAGGGAATATTTTTGACTTCTTCTTTTCTTCACTCCATGCCAGTGAACGTTTATGTTTTTTGCATGCTTTGTTCTTCCAATACCACTCTCGGTGACTAATAATTCTTTTTTCCACCTCTACTTCTTACTCTCCTATGTTTTTCTCTGGAAGTTCCTCTCCCTTTTCTCCTCCTATCCATCCATTTGTTTGTCTATCTGTGTAATGTTTCTCACCTTTATTCTCTTCCTCGCCAATCCTTAGGACTCCCATGGCTTCTGTCATACGCCACCCGCTGTCTAAAGTCCAAATTTATGAAGGGGTAGTATGTGGTGTCTCTATGTCAGGTCATTCCATCGACCCTTGCCTTCTCCAAGAGACCAACCCGTCAAAAGTTATTAATTTCCCCACTCACTGATCTGACCTCCATAACTGGTCACGTGGTCTCCCACTAATTTGGTTCATTGGTAGGTGTGAGTTCGTGTTTGCAAGCATAAGTTAGCTTGATAAACAAGCTTCATGTTTTCTTCACTAAAAACATCTCAGCTCCACCTCGCTAACCCACTTCATTAGTCCCTGCTTCATCAATTTCACATGTGATATCATGGCTAGTACTCTCAAGGATCTTCCTTTCTCAGTCAATTGTCTGGTGTCTTCATTAATCAAAACATGATTTCAAGCTTCATAAAAAAATTCATATGAAGTCTTAAGCATAACTACAATCATGGGGGAAAACAAGGTGTTACATGGTAGATATTGACTCAACTAATTTATGGCAAAAAGGGTGGAAAAAATATTAATTAATGGGACTAGAAGGGAAAAATGTCGATCGTTGGATAACAATGTGAATAGTTTCCAAAGAAGTCACATTTGGCTAAAGGACAAGAATGATTCTCTATCATGGTGCAAGAACAAATCTTTGGGAGAGAATGAATTATGCTTGGGATACAAAGCAATGCTTTCTTCTAACGAACAAGAAGTAAAGTGGTGGTGGAAAATGATATGGAAGTTAAAATATCCAAAAAATACCATAATTTTCATGTAGCTTTCCATATAGAATAAGTCTTTGACTTGGGAAGTCCAACAAATAAGAAACATACATGGTATAGGCATATGCAGTAGAGCAGATGAAGAAACAATAGTTCACTTATAAAATGCTAGTATGCTTAGCAAGTTTGGATAGAATCAAGAGTAACAAACTTTAAAAATGTATAAATGGTTGACTTTGTGGAAGATTGCATGAAAAAGTGGCATCATAAAAAAGAGTTAAAGTATTTTAGGGCTCTTACTTGTATTATAATCTGGGGTATTTGGTTAGCCAAAAACTCCTAGATTTTCAAAGAAAATTATATTCCTCCATTTCAAGTGCCATCATAGGTGAGAACAATTTTTGTTGTGAGTATAAGACTGATGTCCAAAAAAATCCTAGGCAAATAAGGAACTTAAAAATTGACAAGTCACAACTATGGAGATATTTTGATGGAGCCAATTAAGGCCCTACAAATCATAGTGGTTCTAGGGGCCACTAGAATTTTATGATGATCACTTTGTAAATTTCAAAGTTGGATTATGAATATGATCAAATAACCATGTTGAATTCGTGGCTCTTAGATGCCTACTAAAATGTGCCAGGGAAAAGAACACCAAAATAATTCAAATATTTGGAGGCTTTAATTTAGTTAAAACTGGATGAAAGGCCTCTTTCAATTAATACACATTTTCCTAAGCCTACTGGGGATCAACTGAAAACAGTGGCTAGTTCATTCAAATAAATTTCTTTCACACACATTTATAGGGAATTAAAGGAGGAGGTGGATCTCTGGTCAAAGGAAGCTTTAGATCCAGTAGAAGGTTCTATGGCATAGATGAGGTTAAAGGAGGCATAATTTCCACCTATATAGTCATCTTATAATGGAGTTTTATTCTTCCATTTCTATTTATTCTAGTTTAGGATGTTGCACACATTTTTTTTACTCTTTTATGACTATGATGTTGGACTTGTTAAAATGATTTGTTTAGATAATAGTATTTGGGATATCTTAATGGGAAGATGTATACTTTAAAGAAATGAAATTTTTGGGGTTAGTGCTTTTTTAAAGAAAGGGATAGAAAAGGGTCCATTATGTATGCAAGTGTTAAATGCACATGAAAAATGCAATTTCAATTTAGGTTGTGGATAGAAATTGATAATTATTCTTTGGATTTATTTATTTTATATAGCAGGCATTCGCTTTTGAGCCAAGGAAGCTTAAGGTTTAGGTATAAAGGCACTCGTGTTGGGTTTAGATCCATGCATGTAACTATATAATGAAAATTTACCTTTTAGCCTACTATAGGGAAGGCGATCCAAGGAAGCTTGGGGCCCTTTAGATGTACTGGAACTTTGTTGCGTTTAGGAATCAATGTCTATTTATGTAACTTTGTGTTAAATAATGGACATTTACCTTCCACTCTAGTTTATGTGAAGGTGATTTAGAGATTACTTCAGGTCATTAGGATTGTTATGAGTAAAATTGTGAGCCAATCAATTGGAATGATAAAAAAATCGTAAATAGTTGATATGAATATTCGAAGCCACAATGAGAATGTGGATCCATAACAAGCATGAAGTTGCATTTTATTTATGAGCTTTTATCGTCACTTGAGAGGTTTTCACTAGGATGTGATTTTTTTTTATCACCACAACCTAGTTGTTTATGATTTGAACTAATGCACTCTTTGAATCACCCTCATTAAAGGGGTTAGACAAAGTCACTTGAAAGACATTAAAAAAATGGGATCGAAAATTAAAATCCACTTGTCTACTTATGTGTGCCCCGACTAAAGGGCATGCCATATATGTTTTTTGTGTGTGTGTGTGTGGAGGTCTACCCATTAGGTGTATATTTTAAGGTGCTCATTGCCTCTAATAAGGTGGGGGATTATCAAGAAGAGACTACCCAATTTGTATTTTATACTTTAATGGAAGTGATGTTCCACCAAGTTTCTAATATGTAGGGATGCATGCATGTGTGTATTTACATGTGGTGAGTTTGGAAAGAATTCCCAACTTTTAGAGGTAAAAAAGGCATTGCAATATTTTTCATATTCGGACTAGTAGAAATCATGCAATAGACACAAACAAGATGCAAATAATTCAAAAAAGATATTGACACTAGGGTTTATACTGCAGAAAACCTGAAAGGAAAAAACTTCTCCGTAAAGTCTACATTGTATTATCATGTCCTCATATTGCAATGGAACAAGGCTCTATTATATAAGATTTAAGAATATTCACATTGTAAATGAATACCATTTAATGATGAACATTGACCCACTATCAACCTCATTAATGAATATCACGAAGGTAGACTAGGTACGTTTTCACATGTGTAAATGTCCACTAAGACAAGATTAAATAGTATAGTGGATCATTCACAATAACATGTCTCATTAATGAATATCACGAAGGTAGACTAGGTACGTTTTCACATGTGTAAATGTCCACTAAGACAAGATTAAATAGTATAGTGGATCATTCACAATAACATGTCTCTTTAAACTTGACTTAGGGTACATGAATAAAATAAGTGTAGACTAATCTATTTGACCAAGTGAATAGTATGTCAACATCCCTACTTAATATGCACTTGTGCAAGATGTAGTACAAAAAAATTAGCTAGATATTATAAAAAGTGTTCCCTTGAGAATTAGGTAGGGATTGTACATGATTGGTCTAGACAACATGTTGATTATTTCAATTTGCAAAATAAGATCAAAGCTGAGATTCCATTGAAATTTTAGCCTCCAAGAAACTACAAATGCTTCCCTCAAATTGATGAATTAAACAAGGGTTTCCATGATTGAGCATGTGCATAAGTGATCAAGAATAGGAAAATAGATTCAAAAGGTTGTCAATGAACAATCCTCAAAGATGACAATTCGAAAGTCAAGAGTGATCCAACAACACTATAAACTAGTGTCAAATATCAGAAAGAATACTCCAAATAAATCAAATACATTGTCATTGTTAGATACCTAATCCTTAGGATTACGGTACATTGTAAATATTATTATGAATATTATTTTTGGAGAAATATGAAGAGTCATTAGTGAATAGGAAGAGTCATTCGGACATCTTGGAAGATGAAACCAAAGGTCGCTTCTCATTGTATTAATGTATGGTTGAATTTAATGAAATGCAATTCATCCATGGAGTTACTCATCCCTGACCTAATAGTGGTATTGGAGCATAGGTTTTCTTGATAACTCCATGATCTCTCCCGAGTGTCTTCCCTTCTCACTATATTTCTCCAACAGAATGTGATTCTAAGTCTCAATTCTATGCATATTATGCCACAACTATATCTCATAGCCTCCCATGGAAATCGTGGTTCTATATATGAATAGATTCTACTCTTGCAACTAAAATCAACCATGTGAATCTCTATCACTCTTTTTTTCACCCATATTATTGATCACTAGTTTCGTGCTTGTTTGTTGAGAAATCATAGTACTCGTTCTAGAAAACAATATTTCCACTTTTATATAATCACACAAGTTCAATCAGTGTTTCATTAAAAAATATATGGAATGAGATTTCTTCCTAGTTCCCCATTACAATTCCCTAAAAATGTTATTCTATTATAAAGCTTTTAGCCTTTGCTCTCTCCACCACATCCACCATAGCTTCATTGAGGATTGCATTCAAATCATCGTGGGCTTTGATTAATATTTTAGTAGTCTCCATTCATGGGATGCATATCGGGTCTTCTATTTAAGACAATCAATTATTTAAAGATCGTCTATTTTGATTTCTATCGGGTGCACTGAAGGGACATAGAGAGACCACTCGAACGAGAATTCCCAGATTGAATGAAATACATTGTGTTTATAGATAGATGAAATATTATTAGTTCTTGTTGGATGTGTAGAAATACATGGAATAAACAAAGGCAAGGATCTCATGAAAGACAATTTCAAGGGAAAATTTTCATCTCAGACGGAGCCTGAAAGCTTGCAAAGAAGACCATTGTTTTACTCTTCAAAGAAGTTATTAGCCTTGATAAAAGGTCAAAGAATAAAAGGCTAGACCTTGATTTATCTTCTCTATCCATTGATTCTAAGATGATAAATTTTGAGGAGTCGATACATTAACACTTGCATGATATTGCAAGGCAAAGGGAGCAATTACAACAACTAGAGATAGATCTTAGAGCACCATTTATTACTTGGGAAAAGGTGGTTTAAATCCAGATTGTATTTGATGAGTAGGAAAAGAAACACATAGCATTGTTGCTAACCATCAATAGCAACAAGAAGAAATAAACCATAAAATACATGAGTTAGAAAAACTCAAACAAGTTCTCATCACCCTTTCTCTGAATAGAGTGAAACTCAATCCTCCATTTCCAACAAGATTCACGTCTTCAATAACAAATTAAAATACCAAATGGAAGCATAAATATGGACTTCAAGTGATGGTTTTGGAAGCACTACAAATTTTGGTCAATTAGCTCCAACATTTGGTCTTCACAAGGTCAAGAACAATCATGGTATTCACTATGTTTGTTGTGGAAAGAATGTAAATGAGGCAAAGATGTGTAGGATCCCATGGGAGAAGATCAAAGACATGCAAAAATAAAAGGAAGACAGAGGTAAAATTCTTGAATTTGCTCATTCTATTGTTTCTCATTGCAATATTGGAAAAAATGAATAATTGTTCAAAACTTCATTTGCTTCTTGGAGAGATGCTTGGTTTCTTGACATGGGCGTAACTTGCCACATGGCATTCTGAATATATTATTTTGAAGAATTCAATGACAATATAGATGGTGTAGTAAACTTTGCAGATGGTTTCAGTCTCAAACCTACAGGAATTGTCACCATCATGCTCAAATTTCCTGGATTCCTAGACTTTCTTTTGTATGATGTTCTCTATCTTCTTGAGTTGTGGAGGAACTTGTTGTCTCTTGTGAACATTCGACAACAAGGCCATTCCATTCAAATGTGATGGAAAAGTAGAAATTAGGAGGTCTTCTGACAACATGGTCATCATGACAAGATGGGAGGATGACATATTGTTGAAGCTGAAAGGGACATCTGCATAGGCACAAAATTCTACATACCTTTCTCACCGTGATGAAGGTACATTTTCTTCTAGTCTCTTGTGGAATGCTAGATTTGGGCACATCAATTATGATAGTCTTCGTATGTTGAAGGAAAATTTGTGTTCTTGGTTTGTACACCATTCTAAGGAATTTGAAGCAATGTAAGGCATGCATCCTCGGTAAACACAACAAGCAACCTTTTTGTGATTCCACTTTGAGAGCACATGTGTTGGGTTTATTTGTTGAAACATAAATCTCAAGCATTTGAAATATTTAAAAAATTTCACCTATGGATTGAAAATGAAGCTCGATCTCATATTGGCAGTCTTCGTATTGATAATGGAGTGGAATACACTTCAAATTAGTTTGAAATATATCTTAGTCAACATGGGATCAAGCATCAAACCATTGTTCCATACAATCCTTAGCAGAATGGTATAGCAAAAAGAATGAACAAGACACTCTTGAATATGGTACATTCAATGTTATTTTTCAAGAATGTGAAGTCGATGTTTTGGGATGATGCAATTCTATGTGAAATATATGTGGGAAATAGGATTCCATCTCATGATCTTGTGAACGATACTCATTATGAAATGTGGTATGGTTGCATTCCTTCGGTGATGCATCTCAAGGTTTTTGGTTCCACATGTTATGCCTTAATTCCTAAGGAACAAAGAAACAAACTAGGTGCAAGGATTTGAAAGTGCATATTCTTGGGATATTCAAATACCATCAAGGCATATTGTCTTTACGATGAGGCAAACAAGAAGTCCATTCTTTCTATAGATGTGATTTTTCTTGAATCACCAAGAATGACAAAAACTATTGAGTGGTATCTTGATCATCTAGATAGATTCACCCATGAAAAGACATGTCATGAGTTTGATGAGATATTCCGCATACTAAAGGGGGGATCCCTGTCTCCGATCAATCTTTGGAATCTCCTTTTGAAGTGCCATCACCCCCTCATGTAGAAGATCCATCCACTTCATCAGAACATGAAGTTAAATTAGATGATGTGATTGAGAAGATTAAAAGGTTGAACCTTGATGGGAATGGAACACCATCTCAATCAGTTGAACAACCTATACCATCACAAAAATGTCCAAATTGGCTCATTAAGACACTTGAAAGTGTTTGTCCTAATGAGGTTTAAAAGACAGGAACTAGAAGTTCAACCATACAAGATGGAGGTGATCTAGATAATTCAGATTCAAGTGATATCAATGATATGGGTGTTTCATATGATTGTGAATTTAATTTATTTACTAACTTTGAAGAAATTTTCTTTGAAGAAGTTGTTTCTCGTGATGAGTGAAGAGAAGACATGCAGAAGGAGTATCATGCCCTCATCAAGATTGGGACATGGAAGTTGGTGGATCCTCCATTTATAACCAAACATGTTGGCTACAGGTGGGTCTACAAGAACAAGTACAAACAGATGGGTCACTTGAAAAACATAAAATGAGGCTTGTGGTGAAAGGATTTTCACATAAGGAAAGCGTAGAATACGATGAGACTTTGGTAGCACAGAATAGGTGGAAGATTCATCACATGGATGTGAAGACAACCTTCCTGAATGGATATTTGAAAGAGAATATATACATGTCTGAACCAAAATTATTTTCTATGAAAGTTCAAGAACATAAGGTATGAAATCTCTTTGAGTCTCTATATGGCCTAAAGCAAGCACCTCATGCATGGTATGAAAATCTAACTAAGCATCGTTTGGAGATAAATTTCAATCATTTTAATCTTGATGATGCAAATTTGTTTGTTAAGAAAGTTGGCAAAACTATTGTATATCTTATGGTGTATGTATATGAACATTTGATAACAGGGAACAATGAAGCACACATTCCATCCATAAAGAAAGAATGGAAGAAGGATTTTGAGATGACAGACATGGGACATCTTCACTACTACTTGGGTATTGAAGTAACTTAGAATCCAAGGTATATATTTTTCTCCCAAAAGAAGTACATTGGAGAGTTGTTGAATAAAATTTGGCATGGTTGATTGTAATCCTCTACTCCAATGGAACACAATATGAAGCTAACATCAAAAGAAGAGGATGAACTTGAGGATGCAACTAAATATAGACAACTTGTGGAGAGCCTTATATATCTTACTAATACCAGACCAAACATTTCATTTACAATTGGGATCCCTTTTAGGTTCATGCAAAAACCTTCTGAAGGACATTGGTGTGTTGCAAAGATAGTTCTAAGGTACTTGAAGGGAACTTAAAACTTTGGGCTCAAATACTCTAAGGTGGAGGAATTCAAACTAGTTAGAAATATAGATTTAGACTTTGAAGGGGATAAGTAGAATGGAGTGTCTACTTCAGGATACCTCGTGAGTCTTGGATCAACAACTATCTCTTGGAGATCACACAAACGATTTTTTCCAACAAATTCCATTACAGAGGCATGGTATGTCATTGTTGCAGAAGCGACAAAGGAGATTATGTGGCTCATGAAGATACTTGAGGATTTGTAGGAGAAATAGGTGAATGCTACTCCACTTTTGATTGACAACACTTATGCAATCAAGTTTTCCAAGAATCCTAGATTCCATGATCGAACAAAGAGCATCGACATTAAGTACCATTTGGTTCGACATCATGCAGAGGCCGAGACCATTCAGTCGATACATTTTTCCACAACTGAGAAAATGGCAAACTTTTTTACCAAAGCACTTGAAAGAGGAAAGTTTGAAAAGTTTAGAAAGTTTCTTGGACTTACAAACACCCCATTGGATTAAGGGGGGAAATGTTAGATACCTAATCCTTGGGATTATGGTACATTGTAAATATTATTTTAGGAGAAATATGAAGAGTCATAGGTGAATAGGAAGAGTCATTTGGACCTCTTGGAAGATGAAACCAAAGGTCACTTCTCATTGTATTAATGTATGGTTGACTTTAATGAAATGTGATTCAGTTGTGGAGTTACTCATCCCTCACTTTAAAACCATCATAAGTTATTCAGAGAAAAAATTGTATAATGATCAATAACCGATGAAAAAAATGTTTAAGTGGGCACATTGTGTGTGAGGGGCCCACAAGAATGAAATGCATGTTTCCCCATTAAGTTACTTAAGGAAAATTATCCAAGGAAGCTTAGGGTTTATATGTAAACACACTTTGTTGGGTCTTGGATTTAGGATCCATACATGTAACATTGTGTTTGATAATGGACATTTAGCTTTAACCCTGCATTATGGGAAAACAATATAGAGAGTGCTTCGAGTCATTAGGATTGTTATAATTAAAATCATGAGCCAGAGAATTGGAATGTTAAAACAGTTGTAAATAGTTGATATAAACCTCTGAAGGCATAATGAGGATGTGGGTACCCAACCAACATGAAATTACATTTTAGTCATGAACATCGCTAACTCAAATCAAAATGAGAAGTGCTTTCATTATGGCTTGAGAGGTTGGCATCAATCCTGTGTAATTTTTTTTATCATCGCAATACAGTTGTTTGTGTTTTTGCTCATAGTAATCTTGATATTCCAATACACTCTTTAAATCACCCTCAATAAAGGCGCCATACAAATTTATTGGAAAGAGGTTCAAAAAATTGGGGTGGGCAATTAAAATCCACAAGTTTACCTTTATGTGCACCAAATAGAGGACATGCCTTATCTGTATGGGCATTGACCCATTAGGTGTATATTGTAAGGTGGTCATTACCTCCAATAAGGTATGGGATTAGCCATAAGAGTCTACCTAATTTGTATCGTATACTTCGATGCAACAATGTTCCAACAAGTTTCTAATATGCAAAGATGCAAGCACACATATATGAAAATGTGGTATGTTTGGAGAGACCTCTCAAATTTCAGGAGAAATAAGTGTAACACCCTAGTTTTGATCCCCCGATGTAGCATTGTATATTTGTAAATATTATGAATGGTTGGGGGCCAAGCGATGTAATCTGTAAACACTGTACATTGAAAATAATAAAATGAAATACATCGTCGGTTGTAGACGAGTAATGATCCATAATCGGATCCAAAGCCAAGATAGGGCTCATAAATGCCTAAAAATCAAAATGCTCAGAATATCTTCAAAATGAACATGTGCGTAGAACTCAATGATACAAACCCAACACAACTTGAATGGGCTCAAACGGACGTCCTATGCTCAAGATATCGTGATTTGTTCAATTTGCCAAACAGGCAAAAAAAATGATGACAGTACAGTCCGTACAGTGCCACGTGGAAGCTGATTGTACATGCCATATAGTCGTACAACTGACGTGGAAAGGAACAATGGATGTTGATGTGGACAGACAGGTGGACCAATCAGGGAGTGACATGTGTCACCACTGCAAGGGTGACACGTGGCACGTCCATACAGTTGACGTGGCAGGTCCGTATGACACGTGGCAAGGGGATGACGTGGTAGGTACAATTGGTTGCTGACTGGGATGACACCTAGGTAGACAAGTGGTCGAATCGTGCATTGACACATGGAAATATTGTTGGCATATGGAACGGTGCCACATGGCCCAGTCCTGGGCTGCCACGTGGCACCCCACTATTGGTTGATGTGTTTTGGAAAAATTTATGGAGTGCACGGGATTTGAACCCGCAACCTCTGGTCTGGGGCAAGCGGTTTGGTGGGGTCAGGCTAGCTAGCCCGCCTGTGGTAGGTCTTATACACTATGGTCTACATTAAATATATAAAGTGTTATATGTTGGATTCCGGGCGGAAAAGGGTTGGGGCCTAACCCTATTCCTCGAAAATACGACCATGGTATATGACCAGACCCCCAAATTAATGGTTGGCATGGATGGGAATGCTAGCCCTGGTGCATAAGACCTCTCACATGTGACCACCACCTGTGACATAGACCTAGTTCTAAACACTTGGTGCAGATTGTAAGCGTTTAGCTCCTGATTCTATGGGATATTCCATACGACCCGGTTGCAAGCTGTTGGTGAAAACAATAAGGGGTTAGCCCCGGTTGGTCGGGATAGCCTGCCGACTAGGGGCTTAACCGTGGGTTATTTCGTTGGGGGCTCTAACTACTTTGGGCGCGTGGGTGCTTAATACAGGGACATATGGTCACGGCCTGTGACCAAGGGCGAGAGCTAGGGGCCAACGCATGGCATAGGGCCACATGGAGGCACCCAAGTGACCAGTAGCCCTAAGAAAGGGTGTTTCACCCAATTTATTTGCAAACTGGGTTTCTAAACTTTATCTTATGTTTTTTAATGGATTTCTTCTGCAATTTTTGAAGATTTTATCCATTTTTGGAGGATCTTGGGGGGAAGTTGGGAGATGGTTACCAACTTCAGGCCTATATAAACCATGGCTTCTTGAAGCCAAGGGAAGGGAGTTTAGAGTGGAGAAATGTTGAACAAATGTAGAGGCAAATCCATTTTTATGTAGGGAATCTATTGAGGAGTGCACCTTTGCGGGCCATTTCTGGGAGCTTCGTTCATCCGATTTGGGTGCTGTCAGTTTTGATGGGTTCTTGTGATCTGGTAGAACATGACCAACTTATTGTTGTAATCCATTGGCACTTTCATGATGTAAATTTAAATCTTCGAACATAAATAAGAAAGCCTCACCCACTGAGACAAAGGCCCAGAGACGTAGGCGAGATTGTCGAACTCCATTATCACATTGGTGTTTTATGGTTTGTTGTTCTCATGATTATGTTGAGATCTGTACATTGCTTTATGGTTGTTATGTTTTCTCATTATTTCTTCCTCTTTCATTAGTTTCCTAAATGGTAATTTAACTCATGCAAGATAACTCAACCATTTTCGTTTAAAAGATCTTTTGGGATCAAGTAAGGACCCAAGTAATGGGGGGTTATGATTCCACAAGAAGGGGGGATTAATGGAGGTTTTGAGGGGTTTTCATATGTCTTGAGGCTTAATCCATCTTCATTAATTAGTTTATCATTTATCCATTTATCCCTTTAACTTATTAAGCACTCAAATCATTGAGTTCATGTAATAGGTTGAGTGAGGAAGTCAACCCACTCAGTTACGAC
>ML793899.1:223552-236748 GCA_009831015.1 Picea engelmannii
TTGCTGACAAATATTTTCTGAGGTAAGCAACATTGTCAGGATCAGGGCACCTATATAAAAGGTCTTGCATGGTGCATAAGAATTCAGGTAGTTGAGAGACATGGCAGAGACGTTGATTCATATATAGATCTGCATAATGATCAGAATCTCTTTTAGAACTACCATAAAATTCATGCATGACTGCTTTGATAAGCTCTTCAATGGGGTTATCATGGTTCATAATTGTAAGCTTATCAATCTCATTGACTCTATCCCACCAGAGTCCTAGATTACCAGTGAATCCCCAAGTTAGTCTAAGGGCTAACTCATTCCAAGCTACTCTGTTTCTGAAAATCATTTTCTGGGTTTTAGCCCAGGCTTGCCATTTTTGGAAAATCAGCATCATCTCATTACGAGATCTGCAATTTATGTTTGTCACTGGTATTGATTCTATGTTTTCTCTGCTAAATGAGGAATGTTCACTTGAGTTATTTGGATCAAATGGGACTTTCCTACTGGAACCATATTTGGCATTGCACCATTTTTCCCAAGCAGACTGGAAAGGATTTCCTCCTGCATCGTCATATGTTGAATGTGGTGCATTAGACTTTGAGATTTCAGCTTCATCCATTCCTTTGATATCCAAAGTAGGAATGGCAGGGTTTGGCTGGGAAGAATAGACGTCTTCTTCTAAATAAGATGCTTGTGATTTTACTAATGCAAGCTTTTCTGAGGCTAGTAGAACTACCTGAGCAATCCGAGAAAGGGTTGGATTTAAGTGTTCTATAGCAAGATGTTTGAGTGACAAGTATTCTCTTTTAGGAATAGAAGAAGAGGGAGAGGAACGAAACCATTTATAGGAAGCTTGTTTTTCTATCTCCTCATATGGTATAGGAGAAGAGGGTTGTTTTTCTTTTTCAAATGATTCTTTCAGACTCTGTACTGCAGTCTGAATTGTATCTAAATTTTCTAAAATCTGTACAAGGTGTAGTCTGTGAGACTCTTGATTATGTTCTAGGTTATCAATCTCAGAATGTAGACCAATCATATGAGATTTAGTCTGCAATATATCTTGGGCCATATCATCAATGTTTTGTGAAAGACAAACAGATTGATAATTAGCATAATTCTGCAACCTCACTATGTCCTGTGATTTCTCTGCATCTGACTTTTTGTATTGTATGAAGTCAAGGTTTGCTACCAGATTATTCTTGAAGAAAGGAGTGTGATTCCCTGGTCCTAGATTTCTTTGAGGTAAGAGAGCAGACTTGTCTTTGTCTCCTCTAGGAAATGATGAGTAATTCATCATTTTTAGAACAAGGATAGCTACTTCTTGATATTTGGGACAATCATAATGTTGTCCATTGTGTTCTATTTTGGACTGGTAAGTTTTGAAATTCTTGGGTGCAGAGGGGATCTGTTTTGTAGGAGGCTGGCATGATGTAGACTCTTCCTAGGAAGGAATACCTTTCTGACAAAAATAACAATTTTCAGATCCTTTTTGGTGATATAGGAGATGATTATCTATTTTGGATATGTTTGGAACGAGTTTATATACAGGAGTTCTAGAAGGAGTAGTTTGTACAGAGTGTGAAGTAGAAGTAGATATTCTAGGGTAAGAGTCAGAAGTGCTGGTAGATAGAGAAGACACTTGTCTTTCTAGATCTTGGATCCTAACACTTTGGGATCTTCCAATTCTTAATACATTATTTCCTGACTCATTTTGTTCAATCATCAGATGTTGGGTTGTTGTAGGTGTAATTCTGGACTATACAGGCTGATACTCAGCGGACCATTCATCTGGTACTGTAAGCTTGGCGAATCTAAAAGTAAGGGGTGTAACGTTTCCTGGACCAACCACCACGCTTTCGGAAGTAGTGCACTGAAGAAGTTTAGGATTGAGGGTAGGCATAGTAGTAGAGACAAAGCGAAGACAAGTTGTTGTATGTAGTTTTGCAATTTCAGAAGATTCGGCCATATCGAATCCGGAAAACTGGACATATGCCTGGAGAAGGGAGGAAATGTAGGGGTCTGTGAGAGAGACTTGAAATCGGTGTAATACAGATGACCAAACGGGGCCATTATGTAGAGGGGCTTTAAAACCAGAGATTAATGCATCTGCAAACTGGTTATGACGAGAGTCGATAATACAACTGAGCACAGAGGTATTTAAACCAGGGCGGACTAACGGATTTATACCGAATTGGATGAGACCAAGATGGACATATTTATATCCATGTTCTAATCCCCAATCAATGTCAGATTGCTGGATTAAAGGGATTTGGTATACACTCTGTCTGAGAGAAAGAGGAACGTTATGGGAACAATAACGAAACAATGTAGATGCATGGAACTTGAACGTTATTGATTATCTCCAGAACTTCGTTTGACATTGTAAACATCAATTTTTCAATAAAAGAATGAAAATCCGTATATAAATTTACATACCTGGTACAAGTTATGAGTTCACACCACAAATATTTATATTTTCTTTAGCTAGAATGTATCTCCTATATATATATATATATATATGACTCAACTTCATTGCAACTAAACTTCACAATAGCTTTCTTAACTTTACTGGTTGAATAAAAATCAAACTGTAAGGGCTTATTCTGAAATCCATTTCATTCTACCAGTTATTAATCAACAAAACATTCAACTAGGAAATGAGTAGATGTATTCTACCAGCTATTAATAAAAAAAACATTCAACCAGGAAATGAGTAGATGTACATATATGAACAAAGTGTTGAGACAACAAATGGAACAACCAAGTTCCACCCAACCATAGACAGATCAACCAATCTACTTGCTCCGTTCACCCCCTAGCCTGACCATGAGTCCATAAGGGTGAACTCCAATGCTCATCTTTCGCTATAGTCCTCTTTCATATCAGAAATTCCCCTTGCCTCACACTCAGAATAGTGCTCATAACAACAAGTGATATCCTTTCTCCTACATACTAAGCAGCGTCCTGCCTCCTCCCATATGTTATATATCCCCAAAAATCATCTAGTGCCTAGGTCTTTTCCCCCCTTTGGGAATTTTCGCAGCTTTACAAATCCCTAATTTTCAGGGGTTGACAATGGCCAAATTCCTCATTTGCCACTTGTAAAATTTAGCCTAGAGGTAGTTCAAGCATGTTCCCCACTCATGGAGTCATGGTTAGCTGATTTCAACCTGGTTGTTCCATTTTTCCTTCAGCGATTAATATAAAAATATTTGTCTTGTACAAGTGTCATAGTCAAAGAGTTGGTTGGGAAAATCAAATCTTTGCCCAACAGTCACAATAATTAATTACAATTAATCAAATTCCAAATTCGGAATTGCCATAAATGGAAATAATTTTCCAAATACAAATTTTCCAAAAACGGAAATAAATTCCTAAGTGCATACAAACTTTAATAATTAATTATTTTGGGGGATATTACAAGACAAGTAGACTATCAATCCCACATGATTAAGGTGGAAGGTAAGATTGATAATACACCTGTAGCTATTTTGATTGATTTTTTAGCTAGTCATAGCTATATAGATCCTAACGTGGTTCACAAATTTAAATTGAAGAGATCTAAGCATGAAAAGTCTTGGTTGGTTCAACTAGCCAATGGAACCAAGAGAAGAATCAATGAGCTTGTTAAAGATTTTGCAATAAACATGAATGGATTCAACACCAAGGCATATTTGAACATCAAACCTCTTGGGTCATATGACTGCTTAATTGGTATGGATTGGTTGGAAAGAAATCATGTTGTCCTAGATTGCTACAACAAGGCTTTTATATGTCTTGATGACCAATGGAATTCAAATATAGTGCAAGGTATTCCAAGGCCTATATATGTCTGAGATATTTCAGCATTACATTTGAAAAGAAGTTTTAGAAAAGGGTGCCAAATAAATGCATCCCATATAGAAGAGCCAACAAAGGATGAAGTGCCAAATCTTGAAGACTATTCAGTCTTAAAGGAATATGAAAATGTGTTTGGGGAATTTCCAGGATTGCCACCAAAGAGAAACATTGATTTCTCTATTGATTTGATGCTTGGAGCTGCCCTAGTATCCAAAAATCCCTACATAATGAGCACACTAGAGCTAAAAGAGTTGCAGATGCAGCTAGAAGAGTTATTGAAGAAGGGGTACATATGCTCAAGTGTTTAGACTTGGGGTGCCCCAATTCTTTTTGTGAAGAAAGAGGATGGAACTCTAAGGTTATGTATTGACTTCAAAAAACTAAATAAGGTTAAAGTAAAGAACAAGCATCCTTTGCCAATGATTGATGATATTTTTGATCATTTGAAGGAAGTAAAGATATTTTCCAATATTGACCTCACATCAAGTTATCATCAAGTGATATTTAGAGAAGAATATGCTATCAAGACAACCTTTCAGACAAGGTATGGTCATTATGAGTTTTTAGTGGTGTCATTTGGATTGACAAATCCGCCAACTACTTTTATGTGTTTAATGAATGGAGTGTTCAGAGATTACCTGGATAAATTTGTTATTGTCTTCCTGTATGATATTCTTATCTACTCCAAGACAAAGGAGGATCATGAACAACATTTGAGGATGGTGCTACAAGTGTTGAGAGAACACATGTTGTGTGCCAAGATGAGCAAACACACTTTTTATAAAAAAAACAGATCCATTATTTGGGCCACATTGTCTCGGAGAATGGCATATCAATAGATCCATAAAATATTGAAGCAATCAAAGTTGGACAACACCAAAGAATATTTCATAAGTTAGATCATTTGTGGGTCTAGTTGATTTCTATAGGAGATTCATTGCAAGTTTATCCAAGATTGCACACCCAATCAATTCCTTGCAAAAGAAATGAATAAAATTTGAATGGACGACCAAGTGTGAAGAGAGTTTCTAGCACTTGAAATATTTATTAACTTGTGCACTTATCTTAAATATTGCAGACCCAAATGAGGATTTTGTTGCATGCACAGATGCATGTAAAGAAGGGATTGGTGGAGTCCTTACCCAAAATGGGCATGTAGATTGTTATGATTCAAGAAAGTTGAAGAAGCGTGAGGGAAATTATTCTACCCATGGTTTGAAACTTGTAGCCATTGTTTATGTGCTAAAAATGTGGAGGAATTATCTCATGGGGAGAAAAATTGAGTTGAGGATAGGCCATAGTGGTCTGACATATTTCTTTGGAAAACCAACATTGAATGCTAGACAAACTAGATGGTTGGAATTTCATAATGAATATGACTTTGACATCAAGCACATTAAGGGGAAAGAGAATAAAGTGGTTGATGCAATCAATAGAAGGGTGTATGAAATGGATGCTATGGCCATAATCATGTTAGTTCAGATTTAAAAGACAAAATTTTAGAAGTTGTAACAATAGACCAAAATTATGTACAAATTAAAGAAAGATTACAATAGAGTAATGTACAACATAAATATAAATATTACAAAATGGGAGAGGATGGAATTCTCTTGTACATGAACAAGGTTTATGTTTCTAATTCTCAAGAATTGAGAAATTTAGTTTTAAAAGAAAATGCACAATGTGTCATATTTTGGACATCCAAGATATCAGAAAACCATTGTGGTTGTAAGAGGCCAATATTATTGGTCGAGAATGAAGAAAAATGTAGTTGATTTTATTGCTAGATGCATGGAATGTCAAAAGGTAAAGGTTGAGCATAGACATCTAGCAGGATTGCTATAGCCATTGCTCGTTCGTAAGTGGAAATGGGAGATTGTTACCATATATTTAATCACCAAATTTCCTAGGAAAACAAGGCAACATGATTCCATCACGGTGATCATGGAAAAGCTTACGAAGGTTGCACATTTTATCCCAGTCAAGATGACACATAAGGAAACCAACATTGCAGAAATTTATATGAAAGAAATTGCTAGGTTGCATGGTGTGCCTAAGGAAATCATATTTAATAGAGATACCAAGTTCATTTCCAATTTTTGGAAAGGTTTGTTTAAAGTATTTTGGACAAATCTAAATTTTAGCACAACTTATCATCTAGAATCAGATGGGTATACATAGATGACCAACCAAATAATTGAAGATATGCTAAGAATGTATGTAATGGATCAACCTTCCTAGTGGGAAGTCTATCTTCATTTGGTTGAATTTCCTTATAACAATGGGTATCATTCATCATTGAAGATGAGCCTTTTTGAAGCCGTGTAATGTAGAAAATACAACACACTAGTTAATTGGGATAACCCAGCAGACAGAGCCATTATTGGGCCAGAATTGCGGATAGAAAATGGAAAAGTAGATGGTAAAAATAAAGCATAATTTAAAGACTACATAGGATAGAGAGAAAAGATATGCAAAAAAGGGTAGAGCACACAAGGGATTTAAAGTGGGTGAGCATTTGTTTTTTAAAGTCAAGGTAAAAAGGAACTCATAGCAATTAGGAAGTTGCCCAAAGTTGGCAACGAGATATTGTGGGCCATTTGAAGTTCTAGAGAGGATATATTGAATTGCATACATGCTTGAATTGCCTACATCCATGAGACTTCATAATGTGTTTCATGTGTCTTTATTAAAGAAGTGTGTGTTTGATCCTAACTATGTGATTGATTGGATTGTGATCCAAGTGGAGCACGAAGGGGACTTTCAAGTGGATTCGGTGCACATACTAGACTAGAAAGTCAAAGTGCTCAGGAATCAAGCCATCGTCCTGGTAAAGGTCCAACAAACCTGATATGGTCCTGAAGACATCATGTGGGAGCATGTAGACGCCATGTGGGAAGAGTACCTGCAAATTTTTGCAGGTTTTAAGTGAATCTAAATGTACATTTGTACATATGTGTACAAAGAATCCACTTTGGTCCAGTTGGAGTTCCTAGAGCCACAACTTTGAGACTTCCTATTTGGTCTGTGCTAGAGCCTTGGAAGGGAAGTGGGATAGCCTAAGGGACTATGGTGCAGAGTAATGGGTACACTTCTCTGGGTTGCACAGGTTGAGGGGAACGAGATATTACTGGTTGGAATTGTTGTAGGAGTCATTAAATTAAGGAAATATCAAGTATTGTGATGTAATATTTTATATGTATACATGTGCACATGTATGGTGATGTGCACTGAGGAAAATGAAAATTGTAGGGGTAGGGAATTGTAACACCCTATTTTTTATCCCTGATGTAGCATTGCATATTTGTAAGTATTATGAATGGCCCGGGGCCAAGCAATGTAATATGTAAACATTGTACATTGAAAATAATAAAATGAAATACAATGCCATTTGTAGACGGGTAAGGACTAGAGTAATGGGGGGGCTATGATTCCACAAGAGAGGGGGATTAGTGGGGCTTTTGAGGGGTTTTTATATGCCTTGAGCCTTAATCCATCTTCATTAATCAATTTTCCATTTAACCATTTATCCCTTTGACTTATTAAGCACTCAAATAATTGAATTCATGTAAGAGGTTGAGTGAGGAAGTCATCCCACTCAATTATGACAATATGGGTTGATTGTAATCATGTTTAGGGAAAAATTAAGAGTCGAGCAAGCATGGGAAAAGAGGAAAAAAAATTGAGTAGGAAGTAGGGCATTTTTTACACTTAGTAAGAGGAGAGGAAAACCAGAGTAGGGTGTTGTAGGAGAGTGGCCAACCATAGTGGATATTGAAGACAACTTGTTGAAGTTGGAAATTATGCTGAGAATGAGGATATTATTCCTGTGAGTGATTTTCCATTACCCAAGAGCAAGTGATCTTACTGTGTGAGCACTCTTGTTGCAACTGGATTTCCTAGAGCCCTTAGTAGAGATATTCTTAGTTGGAGCCCCAGAGGGGACGAAGATTGTTTGAGGGATTACAGCGGAGAGAAGGAAATTTCATCCCTTGGGTTGTGTGGACTAATGGGGAAGAGATTTGGGTGGTTGAAATTGTTGTAGGAGTCATGTCATTGTGCTTTTAGTGAAATTTAAGTTGTTACAATGGATTCTAGACACCTATAGGAACCTGTCCATCCTTTTGGATTCATATCCCTAGCTCGAGGGTGGCTTGTTTTAGAGAGAATAGGTGCAACAAAGCCTATAGTTGGGAGGAACATCCTTTTTCTACAGTCAGTTGTGTAAATCATTTTAAAAAGATAAGTGTTTTAACTAGTGGATCATTTACAATTTTAATGCTATGATTGAATGCAATATTTACTCTATATTTTTTTTATGTATGAGTGTTGTTGTGTGTGTTTAGTTTCTACTGTTTATGTTTAAATTAATTGCATTCGTGAGTTTAATTATCAATGATAATAGCATAAACATGTATGTCATGTTGCACATATATTTCCGCATTTGAATCGATATGTTAGTCGATTTGCTAGTGATGGGACCCAAAAAGGGAGTTGGGTACGCTACAGATCAATATCAGAGTTTAAAATAAGGTTAAGTGAGCCTTTAGGAAGACAAGAATTAATTTTTTAATGGTATAAGAGAGATAATGAGTTAAGTAAAATAAATTTTGAAAATTTCAGTATGTGACAGAATTCGGATTTTAGTGACATATGTCCAGAAGTGAGTCTGGGGTGTGTTACAACAAAACATTGTAATATTTTCATAATTTAACTTGTATAAATCATGCAATAGCCACAAACAAGATGTAAATCATTCTAATAAGATAACGACATTGGGTTTACAATGGAGAAAACCCAAAAGGAAAAAATTTAACTATAAGACTTAATTGTATTCCCATGTGCTTATATTGCAATGGTACAATAGGGTCTAAGAATAACCATATCATAAATGAGGACCACTAACTACCTCATTAATGATGAACAATAGATCACTAACAATCCCATTAATGAGGATCACTAGGGTAGGTTGGGTACAATGTCCCATAGGTTACATAAATGTCCACTAAGGCAAGCTTAATTAACATCTCCCTTTAAGTTTGACTTAGGGGACATAAACAAATTAAGTGTAGCCTAATGTAATTTTCTAAATAAATATTATGCCAACATCCCCACTTAATAATGGGCAAGATGTAGTATTAAAAAAAATGGCTAGATATTACAAATCGCTCCCTTAAGAATTAGGCGTGGATTGCAATTGATTGATTTTCATGACATTTTAATCATTACAATGTGCAAAACAAGTTGTACACTAAGAGTCCATTGAAATTGTAGCCTCCAAGAAACTAGAAGTGCTTCCCACAAATCAACGAAGAAGACAAGAGTTTCCATCATTGAGCATGGGTATACGTGATCGAAGATAGGAAAATAAATCCAAAAAATTGTCACTGAATAGTCTACAAAATATGGCAATTTTGAAGTTGAGAGTGATTCGACGAAGCCATGAATTAGTGTCAATCAAATTTCAACAAGTATTCTCCAAATAAACCAAAATAAGTTACCATCATAAGTTGTCAAGAGAATAAACTCTATAATGATCAATCACTAATGAAGAAAAAATGTTTGAGAGGGCACATTGTATGAGAGGTCCCCACAAGAACGACTAAAAAATTTCTTGTAATGCCCCAGTTTTGGATCCCCAATTGTATATGTATGTTTTCTTTTAATATTTTATGATGGTGAGCTAGTATGTTTTGGGCCGGAGTGCTTGTGTGATATTAGGCTAGAGAGCATGTATGTTGAAAGGTCAGTGAGCCTAGCATTGTACATTGTAAAACTCATATATATTAATAAAAGTGCATCATCAACTACAGACCAATCAAATGAGAGAGTATGGGGGGATATGACTCCACAAGAGGGAAAGGGGGATAAGGGATTAAGGAAAAGGGGTTAAACCAAATATATTAAATTAATCCTAAGTCATAAGCCTAAGTCTTATTGCATTATTATACCCTAAAGTTCCTAAGGAGTGGGATGAGTTCCCAAGAGGTGGGAAGGTGGTTACATGGGTGCCACTTGTAAAAAAGGAGCCATGTAGATTTCAGTTGAGAGATTAGTGGGAAATGGGGGATTCTTTTCCATTCCTTCCATTGTTGCCTTAGTATGTTGGGGTGTGAGCTAGTGAGATCCATTGAGACCCTGTGACTTGAGTAGCTTGAATATTTTGGGTGAAACATGTGTGAATATTGGGAAAAAATTTCCTTGGGTTGCCTTGAGGAATCTTGGAGCCCTAAGGGGAGAATTTTTTGGGATAGGTTTCCCTTGGTGTGAGGATTGGAGGGTACCTGGAGACTCCATGAGAGAAAATGGAGCTCCCAGATCCATAACTTTGATATTTCATGTTTGGCATGTGTTGGAGCCCTAGAAGGGAAGTGGGATGACCTAAGGGATTGTAGTGCAAAGAAGGAGGTACACTTTCCTTGGGTTGTGCATGATGACAAGGATGGGAGATTGTTGGTTGGATTTTCTATTTGATTTTTGTGCCTTGGACTAATTTGAACCCAATACTATTTGTGAGACCTTAATTGTCCTAGAGAATTAGAGTAACAAAATCTTTGGCTAGGCGGAAGATACGAGGTCTTCAACCAATTGGTGTCATATACACAAGATAATTGTTATGATTATGGTTTTATGTGCTTAATGATATGTTTTATCTTGTTTACATGTGTTGTTTATGGTTTATATGTGTTATTCATGTTTACATTTTTGTTCTTGTTATGTTATATGTTGAATATCATGGTCATATGGATTATGCATTCATGACAGGGCATAATTATGGTACCAAGCGTACCTTAGTGAAAGAATTATACCTGGTAGGGTGACCAAGATGTGAAATTGAGGTATTAGAGCAAAGTATGTGGTTATATGAACCTTTGGAAAGGCGGGAAGGTATAATTAAAGGTATCAAAGTTATATTAATATTTAGGTTTAAAGACATTTTAAAATGTACAATGTGTATAGAGATGGAATTGTAGTAATATGCTTAAACGTGAGTCAGGGCATGCTACATAATAGTATCAAAACCTAGAATATAGGTATGGTTTTGTTACATTTCTCCATCAAGTTACTTAGAAAAATCATAAAGTAAAAGGGATTTTGAGAAGTCGTGTATCCAACCATTGGAAAGCTTACTATAAAATCTTTGCAACACAACTTACGTTACCAATTTTAGAGTCTGTTTACCAAAAATATGGCCAAAAGAGTTCAATATTCCAATAAAATAATGTTCCACCCTTATGGAAAAAATAATCTCAAAATGGCCAGTAAATATAGTTGTCCAACTAGTTACTGAAAATATCATCGAACCAACTTTGTAACACAAGTGGATCGAAAATGGAGTATGTATATAACATTTATGGCTAAAAGAATGAAAACAACTCTTCAAATGTTTTATTTAAATTGGAAAAAACATGAATTCCCAATCAAATAAATAACCTTCTTATGCATTTGACTTTGGTCACATATGAGCATAAAACCAAAGTATAGTTAGAAGGACTAGATTTCAAACAACAAAAAATACAATTTAATTTTATGCAACATTAGGAAATAAACAAAAAAAATGATTGTTTATTTTCTCTCTCCTTTGGAACACCTTTGATGGCTTCTCCCAACTTTAAATCAATGAGATATCAAGCTATAAACAATCAAATTCAATTATGAGAAAAACCCATTTTAGGTTTCGGGAAGTTGAAGTGAACAATCGTATTCTCTTTGCATGATATGAATCACAATAGAAAAAAAAAAAGTTTTAAAGGTTAAATTGTCTTCATGGCCATAATCTTCATGACCCCTTGTTTCTGTAAGGTTGAATGGAATTATAGGAAACAATCATTTAATAATATCTATATTAGAGAGTGCACACAAGAACACAAACATAAACATGTAAAGAAGACATTGAATTAGGAGGATGAGGGTTTGCACTTAGCAAAAAGGCTTGAAAACATGCTTGAAAATGGTGGTGCCAACTGCAAGAAGAGCCACGGAGGGCTAAGCACCAATGAGAAGATTATAATTTTCTCTCAATAGATCCATCAAAAGAGACTTTCTCAGGTTAATAAGCTCAAGCGAATATGTTTCTTCACTAGTGAAAATGCTTCTCAAATTAGGCACCAAAAAAGAGATTGTAGGTTTCTACTCATAAATATGCTAGATCAAATATACACCCAAGGTCATACATATGGAAGAATTTTCACTCACAAATTGTGTAGAGGTACACTCAAATTTGAAAACTACTAGATCTAGCCCAAAAATATGTCGCTTAGTAGGACAAGAGAACATGTCCTTGTTGATATATACTCTTGAAAAATATAGTGGCAACAAATGTGTAAACAAATTGCAAACTAAACATGACAATTGTGAAACATTTGTAATATTCGTCTATGATTTCATATAGGATCAAGCTATTGGGAAATCCCACCTTAGCAAATGGAAATTGATATTATTTCTTAATGCCCCAAGGATACAAAAATATGAGATCAAACATGCTCGGATATGAAGAATGATCCAAACATTAGGTTGTTAAGTTTTATTGTTATTATTAGATTATTTCCAAATTACATGAGCATTCAATGCATTTCCAAAAACAACAGCATGAAGAGGATCACTGAAAGAAACACAATCACAAGGTACGCAACATTTTATCCTGGGAAACCCTCATGGGGGAGAAAACCCAACAAATACTTCCTCAATAATAGATTGCCAATACAATGCCAAAACTATGACCAAAACATCAAGAATAAACCAAGACTAAGCATGCGCCTCTCTTCTCCTTGCTCCTGCAACTGCAACTACCTTAAAGATATGCGCACTAGATGAGTGAGTGTGAGAGTGTGTAAGTGAGACACCATCCTCACATATAAATACTAGTTGAGGAAGTGGTAGGTTTATGTCTCTTCACATGGTAGGGCCGATTTCTTCTAGAAGTGGTTAAAGCCACTTTATAAACACTAGGGGATGACTTTACAAATACCACCATATAAATATGGTTTGACCAATCCACAAAAGGGGATTTTATCTTATACAACACCTGACATGATCAATCCGCAAAAGGGGATTTTATCTATAAGATAATAACTCAAATATAATTAGAATATTCTTTGAAGTTACAATAATTCAACACTCCCCCTTAACGAGAAGGGTATTATACTAACATGACCCAACAAAACACCATCAAGAGAAGGAGAAGGTGGCATCATCATTAGCATCTAGAACATTGACTGGCACATCTATAAATCATCGAATTTTTTTCTCATCATCAATATCATCATCGTTCACAGCATGGAGTTGGAATAACATCATCATCAACAACAAAAACATGAAGCTCAAACATCAACATCAATAGAATAAAGCTAGAACAACAACATCAC
>ML793899.1:237351-247803 GCA_009831015.1 Picea engelmannii
TAGCCCAATCTGAATCAGTATAGCCATACAGTCTGAAGTCATGATCTCTTGTATAACAAAGACCATAATCCAATGTACCCTTAAGGTATCTCATCACATGATTTGTAGCAACAGGGTGAACATGTCTAGGTTCCACCAGATACTGACTCAAGGTGTTGACAACAAAGCATATATCTGGCCTAGTATTCGTCAGATACATCGATGATCCAATAATTTGTCTATATAGAGTAGCATCAACTAACTCTGATGAAGTATCAACCAGGAGCTTCAAATTCATTTCCATGGGTGTGTTCATGGCTTTACATTCCAACATGTCAATTCTCTTTATTATTTCAACTGCATAGTTACCTTGGTTAAGGAAGATCTTCTCTGGGCTTTGCCAAACTTCAAGACCTAAGAAATAATGCATTAGACCTAGGTATTTCATCTCAAATTCAGCAACAAGATTCTTCTTAAAATATGTGATGAGATTTTCTTCTCATTTCAAGAATACATCATCCACATATAGTAGCAATATAACTGGCTCACCATTCATAACCTTGAAGTAAAGGTTAGGATCAAATTTACTTTTAGTAAATCCCAAGGTCGTCAGGAAACTATCAATTCTGCCATATCAAGCTCTAGGAGCTTGCTTCAACCCGTACAGAGCTTTCTTCAACCTGTAGACATGAGTCTCTCTCTTCAACTTCAAACCCTTGTGGTTGTTCTATATACACTTCTTCTTCAATAACACCATTTAAGAAAGTTGTTTTCACATCCATTTGGTGTAACTTCCACTTCAGTTTAGCTGCAAGAGCTATGATGGTTCTGATTGAAGTGTATCTAGATACAGGAGAAAATGTTTCTTCATAGTCAATACCTTCCTTTTGAGAAAAACCACGAGCCACAAATCTTGCCTTTTGTTTTTCAATACTTCCATCTGCTACATGTTTTATTTTGTATATCCACTTGGAAGATACCACATCTTTGTTCTTTGGTCTGGGAACTACTTCCCACATCATTCTTTATGATGGATGGGTATTCTTTTGTCATGGCATCCATTCATTGTTTCTTCTAAATGGCTTCTTCAAAGCAAGTAGGTTCCTTTTCTATGAGATCACACATCAAGGCCATATAGATAGAGAATGGCTTAGGTTTCTTTCTTTGTCTCATGGTTCCTTCTGGGGCACCATACTTCTCTGCATATTGAGTAAGTTCTCTCGCCCAAGATAGCTTTCTCTTGTGATAGATCGTCATACGGGGAGGTTCTTGAGATTATATCATATCATGATCTTCTGGAATCTCCTCATCAAGGGTAACTATAACTTTCTTCACAGGTTTTGTAACTCTGGGAGCTACAGGTTCTTCTTCATATACTTCTTCAAGCTGGCATTTCCTTGTTCTTTTGAGTGTTGCATATTCGTCAAAGGTTACATCTCTTCTGATATCAATATGATGGTAACCTGGTATGTAAATTTCGAAGGCCTTAGAGACCTCATATTATCCAACAAATATTCCCTTCTTTCCTGAAGGATCCAACTTAGTTCTCTTTTCTTTTGGAATGTGTACAAATACTGGACAACCAAATATTTTTAGATAGCTTACTTCTGGTTTTTTTACGATGAAAATTTCTTCAGGGGTTTTGAATCCAAGTGCAATATGGGATAAAAAAATTTGGACATATATTGTTGTTCTTCCTGCTTCATCCCATAAGTGCATTGGAAGATATTGATCATGAATCATAGTCTTTATTGCTTCCATAATCGTTCTATTTTTTCTTTCTGCTACACCATTTTGTTGAGGATTATAGGGAGTGGTGAGCTCCCTCTTAATCCCAGCATCTTTGCAAAAGCTTCCAAATTCATTTGAAATGTAATCTCCTTCGTTGTCTGACCTAAGTATCTTGATTTTCCTTTCGGAGAGGTTTTCTACCTAGGCTTTGAATTCCTTTAATTTTCCAAATACTTCATCTTTTTATTTCAAGAAATAAATCCAAGTCTTATGAGAGTAATCATCAATAAAAGATACATAGTATACATACTCACTTAGAGAGGTTGATGGAATTGGACCACATACATCTGAGTGGAAGAGTTCCAAGATTCCTTCTGCTTTACTATCTCTCTTTAGAAAAGTATTATTTATGTTCTTTCCTTGTGCACATCCCTTGCATACACCTTCATGATCAACCTTTAATTATGGTAAACCTGTAACTACCTTGCTTACATATGGTAAGGCTTTGTAGTTGATGTGAGCTAGTCTTCTATGTCAAATTTCACAAGGAATTTCAGTAGAGTGAGTCAAGGCTACATCTGAGTAACCTTTTAACTTGTACAAACCACCTTCTTTTGTTCCAATAAAGACTACATATTCTATAGTTTTTCCTTTAGAGCACATAAGAACTTCACCATCTATGAATGCAACTCTGAAACCTTTCTTATCTAGAGCTAATATAGAAAGTAAGTTCTTTATCAAACCTGGTACATAAAGTACATCCTTCATTCTCATCGGAATTCTTGAATCAAGTTTGTAGGTGGATTCTCCCATTCCTTTGATAGGGTACTGATAATCATCTCCAAGTGAAACTTTCTGGGGGAATTATTTTTCTGTAAGGCTATAAATAATGTCTTTCTGACCTTTCATGTGCTTAGAGGCACTACTATCTATGATCCAAGTATCCTCTCCAAGTGTCACAGATCCTCAGAGGGCTGAAAACAAAACATAATCTTCAATATCTTCTTTAGTCAACTTCTTGGGTGGCTCATCATCTTCAGCTGCATGGGCATGATGTCTTTTGTTATTTCTCTTCTTGTATTCTTCCCTTCTGGCAGGAAAATTCTTAGCAATGTGTCCCATCTTATCACAGTGATAACATTGATAAGAGGAGAAATATTTTCCCTTTCTTTCACCCTTATGATATTTCTGGAATCTCTTTGGAGGGTAAGATTATTTATGAAAGTGGGTCTCCTTTTGAAAATGAGACTTTTTCTTTCCTCCTTTAGAATAAGCAGCTAGGGCTTGATCTTCATCTCTTAATAGGATGACTTCTCAGTTAGCTACTCTTGCTTCTTTTTTAACACATTCTTCCCATAAACTATCAAATTTGAGTTTCTCTTTTCTTGCACAAACAGTTTGGATGAAGGCATCCCGAGGTCTTGTGAGACCATTAAGAGTTGTTAGTATAAGTTTGTCTTCATCTAAGTTGTCTCCAATTACCTCTAACTGTTCCTTGAATTGAGAAACCCTAGAGAAATAGTCTTGAATTGTTTCTCCTTTCTACATCTTTGTATTCTTGAGTTGGGTTCTCAAGTTCAACTTCTGGTTGATGTTCTTTCCTTCATACAGTCTAGTTAGGGTATCAAACATATATTTTGGAGTATTCTTAGAAGACACTTGAGGGATCAAGTGGTATTTAATGGAATCTGCAATTATTCTTTTATCCCTAATCATATCCTTCTTGTACTTCTCTTTGGCTTCATCTTCTTCGGGTTCCGATACATTTTCTTTTATGAATTTTGCAAGTTCATTCTCTTCAAGAATGAGTCCAATTCTGTACTTCCAGGCATGAAAATTTTCCACACCTTCTAACTTGTCAACAAGCTTGGTGCTTGTAGACATCTTGACCTAGAGCTAGGAAAATGAACAGAAAATGAAAGTGCTAAGAAAATGAATCTGAACTTACCAAGAGATGCATTGAGCTGAGGCAAGTTGGATGGAGCTAACTATTTCATAAAATTCCAAGTTTTACCCCTTGTGCACTTCCCAAGATAGTTTTTGGTCAAAAATTACTCTTCAGTTAAAATCCCTATTTTCCTTGTACAACAACATTGATGTTTTTAGATACCCGGTGAAAGGTGCTCTATTCAGTCAATATATGATACCATGTTAAGTTTTAATGTTGTTTTTAGATTATTTCCAAATTACATGAGCATTCAATGCATTTCCAAAAACAATAGCATAAATAGGATCACTAAAAGAAACACAATCACAAGGTATGCAACATTTTATCTTGGGAAACCCTCATGTGGGAGAAAACCAAGAAAAAACTTTCTCAATAATAGATTGCCAATACAATGCCAAAACTAAGACCAAAACATCAAGAATAAACCAAGACTGAGCATGCGCCTCTCTTCTCCTTCCTCCTGCAACTGCAACTGACTTAAAGATATGCACACTAGATGAGTGAGTGTGAGAGTGTGTAAGTGAGGCACCATCCTCACATATAAATACTAGTTGAGGAGGCGTTAGGGTTATGTCTCTTCACATGGTAGGGCCGACTTCTTCTAGAAGTGGTTAAAACCACTTTATAAACACTAGGGGTCGACTTTACAAATACCACCATATAAATATGGTTTGAAAAATCCACAAAAGGGGATTTGATCTTATACAAGACCCAACATAATCAATCCACAAAAGGGGATTTGATCTATAAGATAATAACTCAAATATATTTAGAATATTCTTTGAAGTTACAATAATTCAAGAGAGGTGAGGTGAGATAGAGCACTCAAAAAAGGTATTGTTTTCTCTATTACAAAAACCATACCAAGAATACCATGGGTGGCACTTCCACATATATCTCACCAAAAAATGTTGAAGACAATGTCTAAAGAGCCTTTAAGAATGACATCATATGAAATCCAAAATGCACAGAAACATACACCATGATGCTCATAAGCATAGAGTAGGGTATGCTTGCTTTGATACCATGTAATATTTTTCATAATTTGCAATGTAAATCATAAGCAATGCATGCTTCACAAAATAAATCAAACAACTAAAGATAATCCAAAAAAAACAAGATGTAAACATCACAAAAATGAGTCAACATTAAATGTATAGTTGAGAAATGTTGGGTTAATCTTAACTCAGTCATAGAGTAGTGAAGATAACCTTGATTCGGTCATTGTTGGGTTTACCATTGGTGGTTTACGAGCACATGGTATTGGGTAACCCACAGTATTTACATGACGATATCCACACCATGCATGTCTCTGCATGGCTATCTCCACACCATGCATGCCTTCACATGGTTGTCTCCACTCCATGCATGTCTTTGCATGGCTATCTTGAGGCCATTCATGTCTTTGCATTATAATATAAATTTGGTAAAGGAATTAAGGTTGTAATTGATGAAGCATATTTAATGGCTTAAGATACTCCATTGTAAGATGTCTCAATTGGTTGGTGTTGTCTTGGCTTAGGTGGTTTGTCGAAGGTTAATAGATATCTATTAGGTGTTGGTTTTCTTGGTTAAGGGTTTCTGAGGTAAATCTCTAGTGTCCATTTATGTGCATGCTTTCTTGTTGTGTTATTTCTCTCTCAATTTTTTGACTCGATACCAAAGCTAGGCGGACCTAGAATCTCCAACGAGAGTGGTCTAATGTTGAGATCCATGCTTATGAAATTGTTGGTAAAGCGAATGAGTGCTTTGGTTCACTATATTTGGAGCTTGGACGGGTACTAGTAAAGCAACTAGTAGTTATCTCTTGCATAATTTGCTTGAGCATACAATGGATCAACATGGAAAATAGGTGGAAGCAGATTAAGGAAGAATTACTCCGTGAATGAGTGCTTTGGCTCACTATATTGGGAGCACGAAGGGACATTGGTAGATGCTTCTTCCATCATTTTATTGGGCATTCAATGATAATATAAGTACTTGGTCTATGTAATTTCATTTGGAGCAAGAGGGAAGTTGGAAACGAAACAGGTTGATGTTTGTTCTCAGGCATATAATTGTAATTATTTTTATGGAGTTCAATTTTATCACATGTAAATGGGAAAATGGATACAAGACCTATTTAGGCATGTGATCCAGGTGGATATCAGTGGCCACCCACCTTTTCCATCTGGCTCAAAAAAACTTTCTAGCAATTTTGATAATTTACTATTTTTAGCAGTTTTTCAGGTCCTGAACTTCCGGAGCCGTTTTGAGGCCCTAAACAATGTTTTTTGGGGTATGTTGCGGTTGCAAAATTTCATCATGAAATTTTGTGCAACTTTTGTAGTCCTCGGATAGATATTTCTAACGGGCTATCATACGCCTAAAATAGAGATTGTATGCAAAAGTTACGACCCCCGTAAGTTGATGTACTGACTTACCCAAACGGGGCCCACATGACTTTTGGCGCTTCATCTCCTAGGGTTAAGTTTTTGGATGTTTAGGGTTTTTGAAACTCCTGTTTATTGTAAAAAGGCCTTGAGAGCCTCATTGTAATCATCTTCTTGCGAATGAGCGCAGCCGTCACATCTCTTCTCATAGATAAGCCGCCACCATTCCAGTAAGCTTGTTTTCTGCTGCATTTTACAGTTTCAACTTATTTCCTTATTGAATAGAAAACCAATTTTATTGTATCTCTGTTATTTTGTGTTAAGCATCTGGTAATAACATGTAGTCATTTCGTTCTGCTCATAAAATCTAGATCAGTGGTATCAGAGCGATCTGCTCCTTGTCGTCTTAATGCATGTTCCCAACGAGGTCAGAGTACAAAGATTTGGGTCTCGAGCTTGTTTCTCTTTAGGACAAAATCTCTCGCACACCTAAGAGACCTTTCATGGAAGGAGAAAAGAAAGATGACGGGATAGGATATCCTTTCAAACTATTGATTAAGGAATCCCTCACACAACAGAGGAACGAGATGATGGATAATTTCATGCAAATCCTTCAGCGACTACCAACAGGCGACGCATCTTCTTCAAGCAGAGGCACCGCCCCCTTCAAGGTACAAATAAACTTTGATATTCCTATATTTGAAGGTCAGATAGACGTAGATGTTGTAGACAAGTGGTTGAATCTACTAGAAGGGTATTTCTCTGTCCATAACTTTTCAAATAGAGAAAAGATTACTTTTGCGCTCCTCAAATTCGTTCCCCATGTCAAAGATTGGTGGGAAACTTTCTTTGAGCAAAAGGAAATAGAGGAACCCTCATTATTTACAGTCACGGCCACCTAGGAATCCTTCAGAGATGCTATTAAGGAACAATACTACCTTGTCAGAAGTTATGATGACTTGTATACCAAATGGACCACACCGTGGCAAGAAAGAGACCAAGCAGTGCCAGATTTCACAAATATCTTTCATACCTTACGCACCAAGCTGGGTATCAAAGATTCGGAGAGACATCCGGTGCTCAAGTATCATGGTGCTCTGCATAGATACATCCAGACCGAAATGGAATTTCTGGACATCTCATCCTTGGGCACGACCTACCGATATGTCATCAAAATCAAGCAAAAGCTCAAACAAAAGACGCGACAATTTGGGTCGAGGAACCCCTCACAACAAAAGCCAGGAAAGGGAAACCCCAACCCACAAAACAAAGGATAGAGCAAAGATGGACAGTATCAGGACAACCAGTCCAAGCCGCAAGCAAAGAAGGACACCCGAAAGACAAAGAAAGATACCGGGAAGTGGTGCAACTTCCATAAGAGCCCTTGGCATAACACTGCTGACTACCGCTCAAAGCAGACGTTGGTGGCCAAAGTGAAAGCCTCTGAATCAGATGCGGGTTCTGACTCTGAGTCAGAACCAGAAAGGGGAAGACGGATCATTGACACGGAACCCAGTGCCATCGTTGCTACCACCAAGCTCCAGCATGATGAACCAGACAAGCCAGAAGAAGGAGAGAGCCTCTTCCATTCACAGATGTGGGTAAAAGGAACCCCACTGCACTTCATCGTTGATAGTGGTAGCCAGAAGAACCTCATCTTAGCAGAGGTTGTAAAGCGGTTGGCCCTGTCGACAATGCGGTATTGTGTGATGTCGTAAAGCGTTGCTCTTCTCAAAGTTTGTGTTGACGAGGTATCAAGCCCTTCAAAGATGAGGTATTGTGTGATGTTGCTCTTCTCGAAGTTTGTGTTGTTATTTAGGGTTATTTATGGAAACGTCATGTTGTATATGAGTCTATGCCTCATAGTGTTATTATTACTTTGAACAAGAAATCATACAGGATACCTGAGGCTGTCCCACCCAGTGTTATTTCCTTGATCTCTGCTAAGAAATGCAGGAAGCTCATCTCTCAGATGGGAAAGTTTGTCTTCTTCGTGATTCACTCTCAGAATGAGAGAAAAATCATAGCCACATCTAGGGTCTCTGCGGCCGACCTCTCCACACAGCAAAAGCAAGTAGATAAGGTCGTGAAAGAATACTCATATATCTTCTCCTCACCTATCGGGGTACCTCTGCACTGTCAGGTCAAGCACCCCATCGATCTGACCCCCAACGCATCGCTACCCAATGGGCCAGTATATCGCCACTCTCTATTAGAGAATGAGGAGATCAAGCGACAGATCCAAGAATTGCTCCACAAGGGGCACATCCATCCTAGCTCATCACCTTGCGGGAGCCCAATCTTCCTGGTACATAAGAAAGATGGAACCTGGCAACTTTGCATTGATTATCGGGCTCTGAATAAAATCACAGTCAGAAACCGGTACCCGATTCCCCGAATCGACGAACTCCTTGATCAACTCATGGGGGCCAAATACTTCAGTAATATTGATCTGAAGTTTGGCTACCACCACGTCCCGATAGAACAGACAGATGTATGGAAGACCGCCTTCAAGTCAAAGGAAGGCCTTTTTGAATGGTTGGTCATGCCCTTTGGTCTGACAAACACTCCAGCCACTTTCATGAGGATGATGGACGATATCCTGCGACCATTCACCAATACTTTTGTAGTGGTGTATCTTGATGACATTCTCATTTACAATAAGACTTGGGTCGAACACTTGCAGCATATTCAACAGGCTTTGCACACCCTGCAGTAGCACAAACTATACGCCAACTTGGAAAAATGCTCCTTCGGCATGGACAAGGTACATGACCTAGGCTACATCATTGATCAACATGGTGTACATGTGGATCTAGCCAAGATCCAAGTCATCCGTGACTGGCTAGCCCCAAACACACTCACTGAGCTTCAGATCTTCTTGGGCCTTGCCAATTTCTACCGCAGGTTTGTGTTGGGATTCTCCCATATTGCATGGCCCTCAGCCAAATAACCAGGGGTGGTGGTAAGGTGAAATTTGCGTGGGGCCGACCCCAGCAAAAAGCGTTCGATGATTTGAAGCAGTGTTTGTGCTCAACCCCAGTACTTTCACTACCAGACCTGCAACAACCCTTTGAGATTGAGACCAATGCTTCAGACTATGCTGTGGGTGCCATTCTCACGCAGCACGAACACCCCGTGGCCTATCATAGTGTGACACTATCAGATGTTGTCCGTAAGTACCATACTTATGATAAAGAAATGTACTCCATTGTGCAAGCCTACCGCCAGTGGAGACATTACATTCTTGGGAGGGAGACAATCATCCACACTGATCATAAGCCACTGGAGATCATGCAAACACAAGGAAAATTGCAGAATGACCGCCATCAAAAGTGGTCCACATACTTGCAGCAATTCCACCTCAAAATCAAGTATAAAATAGGAAGCACCAACTGCGTCGTTGATTGCCTCATCATACCACCAGTCGTGACACTCACCATAGTGCTAGACTCCTGTAGCCATGAGACCTTTGGATGGCCCCAACTCTATGAGACAGACCTGGACTTCACCACCACCTACCAAATGTTGGGTGCAAAGGCAGTTGTCGATAATTTCCATCTTCAGGATGGGTTGTTGTGTCGTCTAGGCTGTATATGTGTTCCCTCAAGTGAGCGAGCGAAGTTGATCTGGGAAGCCCACTACATCCGGGTGGCAGGACACTTCAGCGTCAAAAAGACAGTGGCGATGCTACAAAAATGTTTCTACTGGCTGAAACTTCGACAGGAGGTCAGCAAGTATATCAGGTCTTGCACTTCCTATGCTATTGCTAAACCAACCACCAAGAAACGGGGCCTGTACACCCCTCTTCCTACTCCTGACAGACCATGGGAATCCATCTCAATGGACTACATGTCGGGCCTCCTATCGACCAAGCGAGGAAATGACTGTGTTTTTGTGGTTGTCGATCTCTTTTCTAAGATGGCGATACTGGTTTCTTGCAAGAAGAGAATCACAGCAGAAGCCACTGCCAAGCTCTTCTTTGAACGAGTCTGGGTACATTTTGGAATCCCACAAACCATTGTCTCAAATCGGGACAGTCGATTTCTTAGCACATTCTGGTCGAGCCTCTGGTCACTATTGGACACCAAGCTCACCAAATCCATGGCCTTCCACCCCCAGACAGATGGCCAAACCGAGGTCGTAAATCAAATGATCATGCATATCCTGCGCATGTATAATTCCAAGCACCCTCGCACATGGGATGAGAGTCTTCCCTATGTCCAGCATAGCTACAACTGAGCCCTACATAGCTCAACTAACCACAACCCCTTTCAAGTGGGGTTGGGATTCCAACCATTGGGTCCCATAGATGTTGCACTTCCCCTTGCGGTCACCTCGATCGACTCCTCTCCTGCTCCAAATGAGGCTGACAAAGCCACCTGGTTCATTGAGAGGATCCAACACATCTGCCAACAGGTT
>ML793899.1:261544-274148 GCA_009831015.1 Picea engelmannii
TGGATCAACAGTTTGAATTAATCTGAAGAGAAAATGGAAATGGTAAAGCGGGAAGAGCGGGAGAAAAAACTTGGGCTTAACCACTTGCATGAGAGAGAGGGTGTGAGGGTTCCAGTAGGAAGATTTGAAGGGAGACCCAATTTCTTCTCTTAGAGAGGCATTAAAAGAAGAAAATTGGGAGGTTGTTGTGCACGTGCAACAAATGGAAACACACTGGGCAAAGTCAAAATATCTGCTAATCTTTCCTAACTTATAAGCAAAAAATGTAGAGGGTCATAAAATTACTTTTAAGATTAGAAATTCCAGAGATGCTTTGCAACAATTACCTGAAAGATTCCATTGTGGTGGGCTCACTGGTGATGCTTTCATACTGACTAGTGAAGTTCATTTGTTGTAAATAGAGGACGAATTATAGTGAGATTTATTTCCTTAAAATACGTCGACAATTTGGGTTGGTATCTAAATCATGGGGTTGATATAGGTTTGGGATAAATAAATATTTCTCATGATGTGCAAATATATATATATATATATATATATATATATATATATATATATATATATATATATATATATATCGCAAGTGTTACTCCACTACCCACGAGCCTCCATAGCTCCAATGGAATCACCATGACATCACAAACCTTGCTCCGCTGCCAACAAGCGTCCATAGCCCTGTTAGAGATATCTAGATGTCCCCTAGTATGTTCAAGATTTCTTTCCCATTCCTTCCCGGTTTATTTAGTGCATGCTTAACATTTGATGGATAGGGAAAGAGGTGGCCTTTTATCCTGATAGGGGATTACTTCCATCTATTGAGATCTATTCGAATATTCGTTGTACCTGGCTACATAAAGTTATCCCTTTTGGTTTTTCAACCTTTAGACTTTGACACTTCACCCTTCATGTGAGAAACTACTTAGTGTGTGGATGGTTCCCCGGTTACATAAGATCTCCTCACCATCCAATATGCAAGGATGGCCATTGATTAACCACTATATTAAGTCATGGTTTGATTGTTGTCACAATATTCTAAGACAATCCTGATTTATATTCAAATAGAGGCCCCCTAGTTCAGCTTGTGAGCTAGGAAAGAGATGCAACATGACTTGAGCCTATTACCAGTGCAAAGGTGTTGCTTGTAAAATAAAAACATGTCTGAGCTATTTGTATCACATCAAACATAAAGAGGAATTACAAGAAAAACAAAACTTATGGAAATAACTGTTTGCAAGGGAAAGGTGATGAGGAAAGAGAGAGAAGAGACGTGTTCAGAACTGGGAGATGAACTTGACTCAAAACATGTTGCAACTGAAAAATGAAACCTTAGATAAATGATGATCAAAGGTATGTGGTTAGTAAAGAAAATAAAATGAGAAAGAGATCATGAATGTAAGTGTTTCTAACAACTTTAAGGATGTCCATGCATTCCATCTAGTAGGTAGTTTTTATCCTCTTGATAAGACCAATCAGTGTGAAAGTGTATACGCATATTATTTTCCTTAAGATGGGCTTTGTTGCTAGTGTTGATTAAGAATTGCATTCTTCATCGTGATTTTATGAAACTTCTATTTCAATTTTGCAGCCTTTTGCGTCAGGAGTAAGGGTTGGTTAGAGCTCCAATTCATTGTCTGCTAGATTTCTTTGCTTTGGTCTTGCGATATCTTAACTCACTCTCTACCTTTTCTAGCCCCAACACGTATTCTACAATGTGATATGCTCAGTTAACCACAGTTCTAGTTGTGCACTTGTACATGTTTCATGATCAATTCAAATTATCTGAAGACGCATGTCTTCCTCAAACCATTCCTTTCTTTTCAAGTGGGTATAACTTTCCATGATCAAAATCTGTTAGGATGTTTGAAATCAAATCATGAGTATTATCTATTCACGTTGTCAAGATCTTGGTAGAGAGGTGGAATCGACTTAACTTAACTTTTGGTCTATCGAGTGAAAGTCCTCTTTCGGGTAGCAAATGATTATAGTTGTAATGATCATCGATTCTACTCCGTAGAGGTGCATTTAAGAATCATTTTGTTGATCAATGTCCCAGAGATTGGAGGTCATTGTTATGGAGTCGTAGTGCTCTTCCCTGGGAAAGCAGATGTGCAACCTACTACATGATTTGTGGTCATGTGTTTGGTTGAGTTTTGAAAGCATATTCTTGAAGAGTCTCCATTGTGGGTTTAATGACTTGACTATAATGCATTTTCAAACTTCATTAGGCATCCAAACATCGCATGTCAACATGCTAAAGAAATTAAAGGAAGTCTCCCAATTTGAAAAACATTATGTTTCGCTCTCATAATGACAACTGAAGAGAATTCTTGTAACCAAGTTACAGTTCACGGTATTTGTTTAGAGAACCAAGAGGATGAACCCATGATATTGCGACATCAAACAATTGGTCAATGAGCCTTTGCGAGAAGCATATCCCTCAAAAGATCGGTCAATAGGGCTGGTATAATTGTCATTTATTACAGACAACAAGGCTGTGAACAACTGATGTGGTTCCTTCAACCCGATTTCCATCTTGGCCAAGCTGTAAAGTATTCCTCAAAAGATATTCTTTTCCATCTTAGGATAACTGGTTATTCAACTATCAACGTCAGAGTGAATGCTACTGAAAAAAGTGAATCTTGCAATTGAACTTCTCAAAGAATTCTTGCACATGGTTCCTTTATGATAACCAAGGTCAAGCCAAGCTTTTATTCAATCAAGAAAAATGAAATGCATCAAATGAAAAGAAGAAATATTTTATGAAGGAATAAACTTAAACTAAAGTAATCCATTACAAGCTACAAAATAAATTAATAGTATTTGGTGGCTTTTATTAAAGAAACCAATACAAACCAAAATCTATGATACACAAGTAGAAAAGGAAGCAAACACCTAAATTATGATAGTACAAAGGAAGTAAAAGAACTACACTACTCCTATTCCTAAGCTATCCTACATTGGTTGAAAAAGGGTTAAGTGAAAGCATAGTGCCAATGTAGCCAATCAAGTAGCTCCCAACCTACAACCATATGTCCATCAGAAGTCAACTGCAAAAAATGGAGTAGTAAGAGATAAAAGATAGGAAGAATTGAATCAAGCAATACTCCACCCAGTGTGTTAAATTTGGTAGTGTTATGGTTCACGAGAAATGTAGATAGGTAGGATTTCTCCAATCAAGACTCAATTTCGTCACAAAATTTATAATGATTAGTATAGGGCTATTGCAATGGAATCAAAATTGAGTGACATACCTTATGAGACTCGTAAATGAAATTTGCATGCAATATACCTTGTGAGAGAGTCTCAGAATGGGTGACATCATTCATTCCAGGGGTCAAAGTAAGATGACGAGCATGGGTGGATTTACTTAGAGTGCTTCATTATCCAGGTAAATCCCACTAGGCTCACATTTTAGATAACCCATATGTCGAGAGGAGAAATGATAGTTGATAGTTTGAGGGAAACATCGAGTGGAATATGACTCCAAGCCTTGTCCCATAACATCATCAAAATCATGCGAGGATTGTTGGAGTTTTGAGATAAAATCCGAGGACAAGTGATGTATTTTCTCATGAGGATTAACATGTAATTCTAGAGAAGATTTAGGTGATGGTGTTTGTTGGATCTGCTCGATGTTTCCTATCCTTCATATGGTGACAATCTATCCGTTTGTTGCAATTTCTTCATGAGGATCCACAAACTCATTGTTCTTTGCATACCTTAAATTTTCTATTGTTAACATCAGTGCATTGGGATCAAAATTTTTATATCGCATGAGATCAATGAATATTGATGTATTGATGCTCACTTTAACTTCTGGAACAACATAATAGTCATAAAAAATAGGGTCATTGTGATTTGATTGTGATTCAACATGTTTCAAAAAATCAAATTGTGAAGGATTGATAACATTGTGCATCATGGATGGTCTGTCATTAAGAAAGATTGTTTGATCGATCAAAGTTGGGAAATATTCTTGTTCTGGTTTATCATTCAATGTTTCATCATTGTAAGAAAAGTGTACATGTTGCACTACATGATAAACAGGTGGGTGCTCATATGAGTGATTAGCATCAAACAAATTTGTATAAAGCAAATGAAGATATTTAGATTCTGAAAATGATGGGATTTCTTCAATAGGAGATTCATCATAGACCAAAGTATGTTCATGATTTTCTAAAGGGGATAAAATAGATGGTTCAAACTCTGAGGCTAAGGGTTTTGAAATTTCTGGTAAGAATTCCCCCATAGTTGTGACAGAGTGTTGGTTAGAGATCATGTACATTGTATCCTTCATGGTCAAATTTGAATATTGTGAGTGAGAGATGATTTTAGTGCCCAGATCGTACCCTTCAGAAATAGAAATGAGGTATGAAAACCAATCTAAGATTTCTTGGTCTGAGGGTTTGTCACTTTTAGGAAATATGCAATAAATCTGCATGACTCTTTGAAAGAAATCATTCACAGATTTGTTTCCGAGCTTGCGAATTTATGTGAATTCATTAAAGAGTTCATCATAAACACAATCTACATGAGAATCATTGAATATTTCCATGAATTGTCTCGAGCTATGAATCAATTTCATTGGCAATGTCCTAAACCAGAATTTAATCCCCCCTTCAAATGTGAGGATAAATAATCGACATATTTCATTGTCCTGAACAATCTTAAGATTATATCGAGTGATGATAAACTGATAGAGATGCACGAATGCAGAGGCATGCCCTTCATCATCAAATTTTAAATTTGACGAGAGATCAACTGTCTTGGTTGGGATCCCCCCAGTGGGTCTTGGAAGACTCAAAGAGTCATCCCATACATATATACAAAGAGGATCCATGGGTTGGTTAAGAGTTAAGTGAAATGACTCCACATGGGAAGGCTTTTCATATGACCCTGTTTCTAGAGCCAGTTCGATTGACATGGGAAAAATCTCCCTTTGTCAATAGCAGGGGTTTCCCTCGATAATAAGTCACAATCAGACCTCTCACCATTTGGAGTAGGGAACCAATCTCAATTTTGGCCCGACAACCATTTATGGTTTTGGTTTTACCAGTTGCGACCTGATCTACTGATGAAGGTTTTCTAAGATAAAGAATGAGATGCAAATAATCTAAGATGCATGCATTCAGACTAAACTAAGGCAACCAAAAAGCAAATATTGAACCAACCATACTCCTTTCAAAGGTTCGAGAAATAGTTCACACATAGCAGAGACAACAATATGAATAAACCACTGCAAATATAGAATAGTCTAGCATTTAAATAATCATTTATGGTTATATGCCCATGAATTTAGACAAACATTCCTTGAATCACATAAATAAGAATGTATCCATCATACATAAGATTAGTCTACAATATGAAATACATCCTTACACAACCCGAGTGTTGAGCAAAATTCAAAGGAATAGTCCACAAGACGTTCAACACGAGAATCAAAGCTCTTATGAAAATAGCTTGGCAAAATCGGCTTCTCATCATTAATAGTTTCAGTAATAGTACATGAAAACTCCAAGGAAGGCTCCTCAGTTTTAGTTAACACCGTATTCCTGAAATATTTCAGAAAATGTACAATGCTTGAAGAGAGAAAAAGGCCCTTTCTTTGGGTACAATTCTCGTATTTATCGAAGCTCAACATGACTCCTTTCCTTTCGTGACCTTTCATTTACCAACCTTTGTCTTTATTTCCTTTGTAATGATGAGATAACAAATTCAATAGTTACTTTTTGAATTTGTCTTCTAGCGTTGGTGGGCCATCATAGGTTTCAGCTCTAGTGCGCCTCATCCACCGCAATGATTGGCTTGGGCATTAGGAGATTTGATTGTCATAGGGTTCAAACTCCCTCTTTAGTCATTTGAGATTGAACACTCCCCACTGCTATGAAAATTATTGTTGTTGTCATTGTTCTATTGTTCTTGGTTGTAGATCGCATTCCAAGAATGTTGAGTACGACATTCTCTTGACATTGGTATATGGCACCATTCAACATGTAACAAATGAGTGATATTAGATTAACCTCAAAATAAACTATTAAAACCAAGAATTCAAACCCATATAAATGGAACACTAAGTAATTCAAATTTCTTATAAACTTCCCTGAGTTCTATTCATGGTTCCTTTGCTCATGGTTGAGGTGTTGTGTTCCCCCGAGGCCATTAACAAGGTGTCATATATTAATCCTAAAAAATTAAGACAATTTGTGAGAAATTTCTCAAAACATATAACTATAAAGTTGTATATATCGGAAATACCTTTCCAATGGTATAAGGAATATGTGAAACGGACACGGGTGTCGAAAGTTATGGCTTAAATATGGAAGGTAGTCTGGTAGGGTCTTGTCATTGTTTCGAAGTAGTTTGCATGAACTCTTCCACTGTGTACTAGAGAAGCTCATGGGAACTCCTCCAGTGTTGATCAGAGGAAATTTTGGGAACTACATCGGGTGAAACAGAGGCCAAGTTGAGAAGTGTGCCAATGTAAACCAAAGGCTAAGCTATGAACTTCACCAGGTGTGAGTCGACACCTATCTTGGGAACTTCTTTGAGTGGCGCTGTCATTGTACATTCTCTTAAGCTCTCCGAGAAAGTGGTCATTGTAATATCTTATTCTAGAGTGTGTTTACATATCATCATCATGCAATATGCAGACACATATCAAGTTGTTGTGCATTGGTTGAAATCTGAGAAGGTTCATGTGTGCATTGAGAAGCAAAGTTCCATGTTTTATAGAGGTTCACGAGGGGGGAAATGATTTAAATATTTCAAAGTTAAGAAGTTAAAAATTATTATTAAATAGGGGTGTTCCCCCACTTAGTCCACCTCATTTAAAAAGGTTTAAATCTAACAAGTAATAAGGGGAAAGGGGTGGCATGCCACACCCGTTCTCCCTCCCACTCCATGAAGGTCATCATATTAAACAAAAGAAAAAATGAGGGAGGGGTGGCTTGGCCACGCCATTCCCCACTTCACCTTGGACTAATGAAGAAGGGGAGGAGTCATGGGGCATGCCATGCTCCCCTCTTACATTTCACTAATTAAATGTGTTTATCGAAGAATAGGTTTTGAACCCAAGTTACGAGTGTTACCAAGTATAAACCACAAACCAAGTTGTGAATTGCTTCGGGTGTGAACCGGGACTAAATTAAGAACAACGTCGGTCTGCACCGGAGCACTTGCTATGAACAATGTCGGTGTGTACCAGAGCACTTTCTACGAATTGGTCCGATGAGAACCGACGACCATCATGCTAACTAATCTGGTGAGAACCAACACACATCATGCTAACTGCTCTAGTATATGTATTTTGTGTGAGTTAAAGTTAATATGGATGGGTTTTGGAGGTGCATACGGTTTTAAAAAATGGGAAATGTGGATGGGAGAATGTGGGTCATTGGCCCTCCCTCCACTTAACACGTTATAACTTCATTAAAATTTTACTCCACGCACTCCCATGCTAGAACATGAACCAGATTTGCACTTTGCCTTGCTTTGACTTTGTAATTTTTTAAAATTATTTTAATTTAAACTCATTTAAAATCAAATGAATTTTTAAATTTTCATTTAAATCAATCTAAATTAAATAATTTAAAATAAATTATTTTTAATTGAAATAAATTTTATTTTTCTCAATGCGAATTTTCGTGTATGGGCATGAAACAAAAAATGCTAATCGATCACCTTGTTGAAGGAGGTCTTGACACTGCTTAACATGATTTCAATGGATCATAAGTTACTCATACGACGTCATATTGGGGTATCATTTTTTGCGATGTGAAGAGTGTGAGTGGACACTTCCAATGAGATGATTGATCATGTCATCTAAACATTCCATGGATGCCACGAGTGACGAGGATGGTTTGGGCAAGAACTCCCTAGCGATCATTTTGGAACTTCCAGGACTTGGATTTCAATTCTGTGAGTTGCACTGGAATCATAATGGAAAAAATCATACGAATGGCATGTTTCAAGAATGAAAATTTCACTTTGATTAACATCGAAAAAATGCGCTCAAAGACATTTTTTAATGAAAGTTTGGGTCCCATTTTCGTTGTCACTTCGCCCAAATTTAGTTACGTCAGTTCCTATTCTAGATGTGCTATGTAGGGTCTTAGTTCATCCATTTAAGTTGAGGTAACGTGCCAATGGCATAGAATTACACATCCGCAAAAATAATCAATTGGCGTTTGAAGTGCTTAACACGATTTAGGAGCTGAGAAGATGAATCTTCTTCTAAGATGCATGTTTAGAGCCAACGCAAGACCTGCAGATGTTGTGGTTAACCCATATGATGCTAGACGACACTTTCATGATCAAGATTTAGACATAAAATCAATAAGCATAAAATAAACAGGATGGTATGGTATGTGTGATGAAATTGGTTGGCAACACAAACAAACTTGATTACGACTGTGACATGAAGTATATTAGGCGAGGTAGGTGATCAATTATCGATTTTCCAGTTAGGAATAAAAATATTAATCATTGGAAATGGTAGGAGATCGACTGACGACGCAACAAGAAGGATCTTAGCTAGAGGAGGATAAGATAGGTCTTAAGGTGAAAGCATGTTTTACTAACCGGGTTGGTGTTGGTGAGAGAAAGAAGATCACCGTCGATGTGCTCGGTGGTGACATCCTTCTGTTGGTGCATCGATGACATGAGAGGGAAACTTTTCAATAAGAATTGCATCAACAAGGGAGATACAAACCTTGCCAATATGCAGTGTATCAGGGAAAACAGAGGAGGATTGTCGATATGCGATGTATAAATAAAGGTGGAAGGAAGTGTGTTGGTGAAAGGCATGTGCACAACGAAGATAATCATGTGAACATTTCTGATGTATCAACGTTGATCACACGAAATACATCAGTGATAATGATTTGTTTTAGTGAGGTTTAGCAGAAGTGCGCTAGTGTATAGGTCAAGTTTGGAAGAAAGTGGTTGATGTATCGGTGAAGAAATCACTAGCGCGTCAATATTGGCTTTGTCACCAGAAGAAAGAATGTGTTCATTGGTATGATATGTATTAGTGAAGGAAGAGGGAACTCGTTGAAGTGTGGATCGATAGGTCGAAGTGATCTGAAGAGAAATTGGAAATGGCAAAGCAAGAAGAGCAGGATGAAAAACTTGGGCTTAGCCACTTGCACAAGGGAGAGGGTGCAAGGATTCCATTAGGAAGATTTGAAGGGGCGGCCCATTTCTTCTCTTAGAGAGACAGTAAGAGAAGAAAATTGGGAGGTTGTTGTGTGTGCACAACATAGCCCTGGTGTGATCAAGTTATCTTTAGACCCGGTGTGTTTAATATAGCATGTGCCCCAGTGCTTGTGTAATTAGTACGTACTAGTATATGTTTTACCATGTGCACCGAAGGGCAGTGAAATTTTGAATATTTGAGTTGAGATGTCGTCGCCATTATTTTTAGTATGCACTGGTGTGTATACTATAGTAAAGGAATCAATGCGTAAATAATATTTAGAATTTCGATGCATATAATAAACTTAACACACTGGTCTGTAAATTATTTTAAGTGCCCTGGGTATATATTTCAAACATGAGCATTGTACAATTTTGAAACAATAAATATTATTGTACGTTATATCATTTACGGAACGGTTCATTTTCTCAATAGTATGTACCGATGCATTATTATGATTAATATGTACCGGTGCATATGACTCCTCAAAATGCATCGATATCTATATTATGGCATGCACTGTCTAGTGAGTTCAAAAGAATACAGTGCATTGCTATGTATATATTTTAATTCATTGTTTTTTTACAAATTTTCAATTAATCATTTCAAAATCAAATATTTTTTATAATAATATTGTTTTATATTTTTGTTATTGTATTTTGATATAACGATTGCATTAATTCATTATCCAACCAATTAAACCTTTATTATTTGTAACAATGTAAATCATCCATATATTAATTATTCATGAATGCAACATTTTATAACATTCGACAATGCAATGAAATAAGAAACCCATTTTATTAGATATGAATAAGAGACCCATTGTCATACAAAAAGGGACAATGTAAAGGTTCAGTATAGTAATCAAATTGCAACCTATTTGTAACTGTTACACTTATTGGTAACATGTCATCATGCAATTGGAACAATATGTCGAGTACATTAAACAAACTCCCTTATTTTCATAGACAAATATTCCAAAACATACAACCTATAGTAACATTCAATTATATTGATTGTCATTCATTAGTTGAACCGTTGGCATTACTCGAGTTGCGTACATGCCTCATTTCTTCATCATTTATAGGTGATATTGTACTTTGGTTTTTTAACATAATGTTTTCTCGATCGGCTTGTTTTTTTATGTTCTACCCCTTCATCTTCCATCTACAAACATAAAAATAAGTTGTAATATATATATATATATACATGATTGCGATTGCGTAAATAAAAAAAACATATCTTAGCACCAAGTCTTTCATAAACAATACACATTCTTTCGAAGCCATGCTTCATGAATTCTCTCAAAATCTCCTATGATGTTTGCATTACATACTTTGTTTCCTACATGTTTAATACGACATGACAAAGCACAGTTGATATAATCAATATAAAGTTTTATTGTTTTTTCATTAATTATAAAACAAGGGAAGTTAAACAACATAGCAACTTACAAATTGTTCAATTAAACTTTCATTCTTCAACATATACTCACAACCCATACTTAACCCAATGTTTAACAATTCATGGGTTCGCTCCTCCTTGTATGTTAGCACCTAGTACAAGACATCCATGGACAACAAACATGAAATCTTAAGAAAGGATGAGAACATAAAAACTCACAAAGTTTGTGATCAACCCTTTTATTCTTCATTGTCTTATCTTATGTGTTGAATGAATTCTATTTGTTTTTCTTTTCTGCAACAAAACAATTGAAAATTAGTATTTCAAGCGATACCTAAATTTGATGTACATAAAAGAATAAATAAATGATTACATACCTATGATGCACATTGTAGTTGGGATGGCTCCTCTTATGACACAATTATGTTCATTTCTTTTAGCATCTTCTTCTACACTTTTTTGGACATCCCTATTCACATGTCTTGGTTTTCCCCTTGTTTGTCCCTTTGAATTTTCAAATCTCCTTGAAAAAAAAAGATATAAAAATTATTATTGTTTAAAAAAAAAATAAGATCTCGGTGTGTATATTATGATAATTCAAACCAGGGTGACAACAAAATTTATATACACCGATGCGCCAAACATACATATGTGCATTGGTATAGTATAATAGTGTCATTGTGAAATTGAAAACACTTACTAATTTTTGTATTCAATCGGTGCTTTATGAATTAAGAAAAGCACGACTTCCTAAATACTATTTATTACGCACCGTCGAGCAGTGAACAAAATTAAGAAATGACAATTTCCATATAAAATCATTAATTTTTCCATTTAAAACTCAATGGTGCACTTTGTAAACAATGTGACCTGATGCATATTTAGGTAAAAGGCGCACCGCCGACGACGAAAATGATTTTTTAGTAATATTTCGAATTGAAATAAAGTGGTGTTGCTTACAAAAAAATACATGTTGGTGTTCTTACTATGTACAGAGCGCATCGGTCACCGTGAAGGTGTTTAAAAAAAACTGACAACTACATGACAGTTTGGGATCCAATGCAATTAGTGGTTTCATTGCAACACATAGGAAATGTCGATATATAAATAAACAAACCCTATAAAGAAATGTTGCTTAAAAAAATTCTTCTTGTGAAATATAAAAGGAGAAAACAAAAGAACAATGAGGAAATTAAGGCTTCCAATATTGAAGGTAACTATGAAACCCTTTTGTTTTGTTTGGGAATGCACTGAAAATTGTTTGAATCAAATAGGAGAATGATCAAGATGATTAATAGAATGAAATCATATACTTGAAAATTTTCCTCTGCAGATTTCTATGTGATCTACAATACTTCCTCTCGAATTTGGTTCTTAAAAAAAAATCCACCCACTCGGAAATCTTTGTTGATAAATCTCTATTGCACAAATATCCTTTCTAAAATTTGGCAAACAAATAAAATAATGAACAGGGTTTTCCTTTATAAACACAAAAACTCAAATTCCCACTCATTTTTTTGTTGTATATTTTGGTGCATTGATGATAAACGTGTGTGCTATTTTTTTTTCTTCCAAAACTTATGTTTTCGATGTGTTATGTTGTGGGTAGCACATTAGTGCAGTGTGTATAATTCATTGATTTGTTTTCATAATAAATTTCAAAGTATTGATAGTAAGAGTGCGCTATTTTTCTAACTTGCTTTAGTTGGTGTGTTATACAGTTCGAAACACAGCAGTGCAAAGTGTAATTAATAACGCATTGGGGCAATGTGTAAGTAATAACGCACCATAAGACAGTTAAATTTGCACAATCCAAATACAAACATCCATATTTAAAGTTTGCGGAGGTTTTGTTTTGCGGAGGAAATAACAGTGGCCAGTCTTCAGTGTTTATCTCAATTAAACGAACTTGTGCATTTGGTTTATCCATACACATTGATGTGTCTTTATATGTTAAAGTGCACCGGTGGGGGAGAGAGTGAAGGGGATACAATGAGTGAG
>ML793900.1:0-17145 GCA_009831015.1 Picea engelmannii
CATTCAAAGTAGTGGATTAAATGATTTTCTAATTCCTTTTTTGAAAAAACTCAATCTAGATAAAGTTTTAAAATTCTAGATCCACTGAATATTTCCAAATTTAATGAAATATGTGTTATATATTATCAAGTACCATTACAACCATATTTAGCTATTGTCTATTACCATTAATTAAGTGCTTCTACAACATACTGAAATAGACATGAATGCAGCTTAATAATTCAACATAACAGCATATAAATTGTTTCCAAACACACAGAGTTGATGCACAACAATTTAACTCGTAAAAATAATACAGCAACAAGATAAAACACTTATCTTTTATAAACAAATGTGCAACCAACTGCTTGGGATGGACATTCCACCCAACAATAGACTTGTTGTTCCAAATCTCAACAGCAAGTCACCCCCGAGCTGAGGCTAGTAATCAGAAGAGGGTGTTCTCTCACTATTCACTCACAACTCATGAACTCACAACCCAGTGGAATCTCCTACAACTATATTGATTTTCCATTAGCTCTCTTCCACTTGACCTTCCCAACCCAAGGAATGTATCTCTTCAATGATCTCAGTCCCTTGGGTGTCTCATTCATTTATCAGGGTCTCTTTGGCACATGTAACTAGGAATATCTCAGCTAGGAACTCAAGGGAACTCACTTCTAGGAAAAACTACCAGCAAATAATAGAAACACTTGTTGTTACAATGAAACTCACACAGAAGTTCACTCTTCAGGCCTGACAACCTGACTCTTCAATATTCATTTCCAAAATGATCCAACATGCTCTACAATTCACCCTCCATGGTTGCACCAACTCCAAGCTCTCTTTCTTTCTCTCTACTTGCTCCTCATGCACAAAAACTCAATAATGAAAAATTATTGTCTCCACCCATACGAATTTTCCTCTCTTTGTCTTCTCCTTCTTGACTCACACACTTCTCCAAGCTCATTGTACTCAACCCCCATGTTCCCAATAAATATGGTATGTGACTACTCACACCCACCCTCTTACATGTATTCAATGATTGATTTTGTGAACACTCAATCAAAAATTAGAAGGCTTAGATACCAATAGCAATTTTAGGAAAAATGGGTTGAATTAATATACATGGGTAATTCCCCCTTGGACCCCCTCATGGTCATTCTCTTAGACTCTCCCCTTTCTTATGGATTAATTTATCCCCGATCTCTATCCATGTTCCCTTAGTAGCTGGCATCACATTTTATTATTAAAACATAGAAATACAATTCACATATTACATCGCTTTGGCCATAACAACACATTATATCTATGTTAAGCATAAATAAAATTGGGGATTATAATGGGGATGTTACATTCCCCTCCCCTACAATTGTGCACCATCCTTGTTGCACACTTTGCCAGTATATATATATATATATATATATATATATATATATGCAAATTTACATCATAATACTTAGAAAATAAAATTATGCAATTTTATACTCCAACAATAGTTCCAACTATAATCTCTTATTCCTCTCAACCCGTTGACCTAAGGAATGCACCATTTGTTTATCAGGGATAACCGAAAGGATGTATCATTTTTTTATCAAGTTTAACCCAAGGAATGAGCCATTCTTTTATCAGGGTCCCTAATGTAGTTGGCTAGGACTCTGAGATCTAGTTCCAGAACTTTAGCTTCTCAAAATGGAGTTTTTCATTATGTTTTCTTCAAAATTGTCAAAAAATTGTGGGTATTCTTCTTATATGTTTTCTTCATTCTCCCATGTAGCATCTTCAGGACCATAGTAGGTCCATTGAACCTTTATTGGCCCTATGGCCTTGTTCCTAAGCACTTTGACTTTCCAATCTAGGATGTGTACTAGTTCAACTCGGAAATCCCATTCGTGCTCCACCTAGATCACATTCTAATCAATTATGTGGTTAGGGTCAAGAACATATTTATTTAATAATGATACATGAAATAAATTACGCACTCTCATGGATGTCGGCAATGCTAGCATGTATGCAACTGGCCCTATCTTTTCGAAGGTTTCAAAAGGCCCACGATATCTTGCTGCCAACTTTGGGAAATTTTCTAATATTAGAAAACTTCTTTTCTCCTTCATTTTTAAAAACACATGTTTACCCACTTTAAAATTTCTAAAAACTCTATTCTTTTATGCATAACTTTTCTTCCTATCCTAGGAAGCCTTTAAATTCTTCTTAATCTTTGTCATTTGCTCTTCCATTCCCTTCAACAAATTGTTGGGGAATAAAATGGAACATGATATGAAACAAAGAACACATCACTGCAGATAGTCAAAGATGGAAAAAAAAATTCGAAGGATAAATGTGGCATCTAAAGACACCGTTACAACACTTAATCACAACATATTGTGATCAAAACATCACAATCCATATTGCACATCTTGATCTACATGATTTATTGTGCATTCTCATCTTGCATTTAGAAATATGATAATGACCCAAGGGGTCTTATTTTATAGTCATAAGATCTAACCAGCTCCCACAAAATATGGAATATATTGTCCTTATATAACCTTCGACGGTTAGAGTTGACTCCACAAAATCCATTTTTTCAAGTCGTCTTGACAGGATTCAATCCAACCAACTATCTATCCAATTAGTAGTCAATTACAGGGTTGATTGATCTACCGCTTGACTATCTTCGACTGCTAGTTGACTATCTGGCCAACAAGCATGTCGATTACCCGACCGACTAGTGTGGTGTGTTGGTCAATCGCTCGACATTATGTCCAAATGTAGGTCGACCTCTCGACCGATTGAACCTAGGATATGTGTGATGAACAACTAATGCTTGATGTTCCAACACACCCCCATCAACACACAACTTCGGAGATTCAGGAGGTGAAATTACATCACTAGAACACCGCTGCCATAATGGAAGCTTCCAGAAGCCTAAGAAAGCTATGAATTTTCATAAATCTAGATTCAACTAAGGGTTTGGTGAAGATATAAACAACTTGATCTTCTGTGTGACAATATTCAAGAGAAACAACGTCGTCTTAAACCAATTGTTGCAAATAGTGAGCATGGATCTCAACATACTTCATATTACTGTGAACAAAAATATTGTTATCAACCTATATGGCACTTTAATTGTCACAGTAGATTGTATTTTAGGTCTAAACAAGAAATCCAAGCTTACCCAAAAGTTGGAAAATTCAAACTGCTTCAGTACCTACTTGAACGACACCACAATATTCTACATTTTTAGTTGATATAGAGACTACCTTTTGTTTCTTTCATGACCAAATCATAGGTCCAGTGCTATAGCGAAAAATATACCTAGAAGTGGACATATGATCATCTTTATCTCCAGCCTAGTCGAAGTTGGTGAAGTCGACTAGCGAATTTGAACTACGACAATATTTGATACCAAAATGAGTGGTAGCCTTGAGATAACGAAAAAAACTTTTGACTGCTTTCCAATGAATTTCTCTAGGATCTTGCATAAACCAAGAAACCATACTAACAAAAAAGGTAATATCAGGTCTATTGTGAGTAAGATAAATGAGATTGTCGAATAATTGTCGATATATAGTAGCATCGACAATGGGTGTTTGACGGATTTTAGTAAGCTTCAATCCAGACTGAAAGGGAGTGGCACAAGGATTTCAATCAACCATATTAAAACGCATTATAATATTCATTACATATTTAGACTAAGAAATGAAAAAACCATCACACAATGGTAATACTTGAAGACCTAAAAAATAATGCAGAGTACTAAGATCTTCCATATCAAATGAGTCAACAAGTTATTTCTTGAATCTAAAGGTGAGAGAATTATTATTTCCAGTAATGATCAAGTCATCAACATATACAAAAACAATTAGAGTGTCTCCATCAAAGTGGAGAACATATAGGCTATGATTAGATTCACATCATTTGAAGCCAAGGTGAATAAAGAAACTATCGATCTTAGCATACCAGGCCTGGGGATCCTACTACAAACCATAAATCAACTTCTTGATTTGACACACCAAATTGGAATCTGTCAAAAAACCAGGTGGTTTTTCCATGTAAATTTCTTCAGATAGATCTTCGTGAAGAAATGAACTATTCACATCCATCTGATGAATATGCCATCCAAATCAAGCAATGAGGGAAAGGATCATTCGAATAGAGTTCATCTTTGCAATGGAGGAAAAGGTTTCAGTGTAGTCAATCCCTTCTTGTTGAGAAAATCCCTTTGCGATGAGACAAGCTTTATGTCACTCAACAACACCTTCACAGGTAAATTTGGTCATGTAGACCCATCGACACTTCACAATGTTCTTTCCATGTGGTTGGGGAACCAAGTCCTAATTTTGCTTATTCAATAAGGAATTGATTTCATACTTCATTTCTTGTTCTCATTTAGTTTGGCCTTCGACATATGAGTAGGTAATAGGGTTGAAAGTTTCAAGAACACAATTCATCAAGCCAATGCTAGCATGTTGCTTTTGACTTCGATTTTGTCATCCACAAGAGGCATCTCTGGCATTAAATCCAATGGATTCAATCATCTTGGAATCCCATCGGAGTAGACAAAAAGCAAGTGAACCAGGATTCACAATAGTAGTTTGATCAGAAGTCATAGGGTCTTCAGTCAGTGGACCAGTTGAAATAGAAGACGTCAAATTAGTCGACATAGAGATCGACAGGTGATTCAAAACAAGTGGGTTCAAAGGATTGAAGAGAGGAGCATGAGAACCATTTTCCAAGACAACATCAAAAGGAGCATCCTGCAACAATCCAGAGGAGGATTTCATCAAATTAAATCTAAAAGACTCCTCATGAAACCAAATATTATGTCAGAAGATTATCTATCGTCAGACATGATCAAATAGTCGAGAGACTTTCAACTCTCCCAAGCATCCCATCATGATGCAAGTATGAAATTTTTCATCCAACTTCTTTCAACAATCATCAGGAATGTGGGCCTAGGAAACACATCCAAACACATGGAGGTGGAAAATAGAGGGCTTCTTTCCATACCATCATTCAACTAGAGTCATTGAATGAACAACCTGAATCAATATGCGGTTGAGTAGGTAATTAGAAAAATATACTACTTCATCCTAAAAGTGAGGAGGAGGGTCTTTAGCCTGCATAATAAATCTATCCATTTCGACTAATGTTTGATTCTTACATTCTGCAACTTCATTCTACTGAGGTGTGTGAGGAACCGACCACTTCCAGTCAATACAATATTCAAGTAGGTATTCTTCAAAAGGTCGATTGGCATAATCACCACCATTGTTTGATCTCAAGCACTTGATGGGTCAACCACATTGTTTTTTAGCAAAGGACCAAAATTATTTGAACTTCTCAAAGACAATATTTTTGTTCTTCACGAAAAAGACCCATGTGAAATGAGAGAAATCATCAATGAAGGTTAAGATATACATTGCACCTACCAGTGAAGGTAGGTTAATAGAACATACATCACCATGAACCAGTTCTAGTAGGTTATGTGCTCGCCATGATTGTCCATAGTCGAATGGTTCCTGGTGATGCTTCCCAAGTACACAACCATTAAATACACCTTCAGGAGGAAACACCCTTGGTAATCCAACAACCATGTTCTAAGTTGGAAGTGCCTGCAGACTTCAAAAATTTAGATGTCCAAGTCATTCATTCCAAATTAGAATTCGTTCATCAATGTGAGAAATAAGTGAAGTTATTTTAGATTTAGGTCGAGTCGAGTCATGAAACTTGTATAAATTGTTCATCAAGTCCATAAGATCGTCAGCGACAATCAAATTCCATCTATTCAAATATCGAAAAAAGAACCTATCTGGCCAAAATTCCACTATATTATCGGTTTGATTTAGTTAAGCAATAGACAACAGATTGGCTCTAAGGTTTGGCACATGATAGACATCAACAATTTTTCTATGTCGAAAAATTATATCACCCTAACTAGCAACATCCAAAGGAAAATCATCAGCAACATAGATTTTGCTTTCCTTGGATTTATTCAATTTCATCAATAAAGTGGCATCCTTTTCCATATGATGAGTGCACCCAGAGTCGACAAACCATTCATTTTGCGCAGTATATAACATCAAGGCCTGAGAAGTCATGACTTGGAAGGTGAAATTATCAATAGGTCAATGAACATTAGACATGTCTCCTTAAAGTCTATTAACCTTATCCTCTAAATCATATCACTTCTTGAAAAAATTATTTTCAACATGTCCATCCTTTCCAAAGTACCGACACGTCTTCTTCTTTTGACTTTGTCGTGGTTGTCTCTGGGGTCTGTGGTCATGATATGTGGATTTTTGTGTAGAAGCATCAGTCTATGCTTTATTTCTAGAATCCATCTTGACCTTACCCTTGAGCAAGTGGGATTGGTGTTTACTACCAAGCTTTCCTTATTCAAGCAATCTGTGTTGATCAATGATCAAAAGTTCACAAAAAACTTCAAAGGAGCAGTCCTTACATCTTTCTTGAGTGCCTTCCAATTGGTGTGGAAGGTCAAAATGGCATATCAAAAGGTTTTCTTAAATTTATCATGACCAACTCAATTAGTTGTCCATCTTTCTTCCTTTATTTCTTTCCACATTCACTTAATTTCAACTAGAGTTCCTTAACACATGCCAAATAGTCCTCCATTCTCTCAAAGGAATGAGGATCGAGAGAGATCAACTCTTTCTCAAATTCCATGATGTGGTCTCATCGACTTAGTCGAACAATGTCTTTAGCTTCTTCTAGACTGTATTAGGACATTCAAGTCCACTGACATGAAAATGAATTTCGTGCGAGATGTAGGTCATGATGACCCCTACAACCTCATCCTTCTTTCCATCAATGGAAATTTTTACCGAAGCATCAGTTGGATCTAGAATCACAACCTTGGTATACTGCCACAATACTTTACTCTTCAATAGGGTTTCTATATCTAAATCCCATACTTCATCATTTGATCCATTCAAAACAATAGGATCAATATTCAAAGCCATCTTCGATATCTAGACAAAAACAATTTGTTTCAATAAGTTCCAATCAACAAACCATCAGCCCAAAGTCGATCACACAACAGATCTGACTCAACAAGGTTTGTAGATAATAGGTCGAGGTTTTAAAACATTGGATTTGATACTATGCTACAGAATACAATGGAACATGATATGAAACAAAGAATATAGCACTACAAATAGTCGAAGAGGGAAATTTTTTTTTGAAGGATAAAGGTGGTGTCTAAAGACATTGTTACAACACTTAACTACAACATATTGTGATTAGAACATCATAGTGCATATTTCACCTCTTGATTTGCATGATCTATTATGAAATATCAAATTGCATCCATCGATATGATAATGACCCAAGGGGTATTATTTTACAGTCATAAGATCTAACTGACTCCCATAGAATCCAGAAGATCTTGTCCACATATAATTTTTGGTGGTTAGATTTGACTCCACATAATATGTTATGTCAATTCGACTCGACAAGAAATGATCTAACCAACTATTCATCCAAATCGTATTTGATTGTAGGGATAGTCAATCCACCTCCTAACTATATTTGATTGTTGGTCAACTATCCGACGAACAGGCACATCGACTACCCGACTAAATGGTGGGGTGTGTTATTCGATTACTTGATCGACTGTATCCAGATGTAGGTCAACCTATCGACCGAATGAACCTACAATATGTGTGATGAATCATCAATGCTTGATGTTCCAACAAAAATCTATGCCAAGAACTTCTCTGGCTGTTGAATTATCCCAACCCACTGGTGTGTTACATTTTTTGTCATACAATGCTTCAAATGGACTCATTTTCAATGAGGCTTGATACCCATTATTGTAGGAAAATTCAACCAAATGAATATGATCCTCCCAATTTGATGGTTGATCCATCACATACATTATAAACATGTCCTCAATTATCATGTTATTCCTCTTTGTTTTCCCATCTGAATCTCAAAGATACATTGTACTAAGATTTAGATTTGTCCCAAAGCCTTTGAACAAACTTTTCCAAAACATCAAAGTAAATTTTGGATCTCTATCTGACATTATTTCCTTAGACACTCCATGTAGCCTGGAAACTTATTTCATGTAGATCTCTGCAATATTTTCTACTTTGTGTGTATTCTTCATTGGAATAAAATGTGTTTCCTTATTTAATTTATCTACCACCACCATGATGGAATCATTTTGCATTATTGTTTTGGGAAAATTAGCAATAAAATCAACTACGACAACTTCCCACTTCCATTCTAGAATGGGAAATGGTTGCAATAGACCAATTGGATTTGTATGCCATGTCTTTACCTTAGTATTTTAGACACCTAGCTATGTAATTAGCCACTTCTTTCTTCATTCTGGGCCAAAAGTATTGCCTTATTGTTGCTCCAATTATATTTTGATATCCTAAGTGCTCAACATATGGAACATTGTGCATTTCCTTCAACACTGCATTTTTAGCTCAATGGAATTCAACACATAAACTTTCCCTTTGTACATGAGAATCCCATCGTATTTCAGTTCATAATAACTAAATTTCTATTGAAAGTTACATTTCTATAATTTTTCTTTTATGTTCACATACTGCTAATCTAAATTTGTTGTTGCAATAATCTTATCTTTCAAATAATTCATGTACATGTTAATGGCTACAACATGCACTTCATGAGATATCCTACTGAGTGCATCAACCACTTGATTTTCCTTGCCTTTGATGTGCTTAATTTCAAAGTCATATTCTCTAAGGAATTCAAGCAATCTGGTTTGTATTGCATTTAGTGTTGGCTATACAAACAAATGATTCAGACCACAACGGTCTATTCTTAGCTCAAATTTATTACCCATGAGGTAATGTCTCCACATTTTTAATGCATGTACAATTTATGCTAACTCTATATCATGGGTAGCATAATTCTTCTCATGCTCTTTTAATTTTATGGACTCATAGCATACCACATGATCGTTTTGACTAAGGACTCCATACAACCCTTCCTTTCATGCATAAGTGCACACAAAAAAATCTTCATCCATATCTGCGATCTTCAAGTTTGGTGCACTTGTCAATATTTCCTTCAACTGCTAAAAATTATCTCCAGACTTCGAAGTCCATTCTAACTTCACTCCCTTCTTTTGCAAAGAAGTGATTGGTCTTGGAACCTTTGATAATAATTTTATGAATCTTCTATAATAACCGAAAAGACCCATGAATAATCTAACCTCTCTGAAATTTCTTGGTGTTGGTTGTCCTTCAATGGCCTCTATCTTTTCAGGATCCATTGCTATCCCATCTATTAAAATTAGATGCCCCAAGTAGTGAATCGTATTTTTATAAAATATGCACTTACTTAGCTTAGCATACAATTTATTCTCTATTAAATATTGCAACACCATTATTAAATGGTGTTCATGTTCCTCTTCTGACTTAGAGTGGATGAGTATATTATCTAGGAACACAATTACAAACTTGTCCAAGTACTTCCTAAACACTCCATTCATCAGGCACATAAAAACAGTTGGGGCATTTGATATTCAAAATGGCACTACCATGAATTCATAATGCTCGTATATTGTTCTAAATGTTGTTCTGTTAATGTCTTCTTCCTTAATCCTCACTTGATGATAGCCCGATCTCAAGTCAATCTTGGAAAATATTCTTACACCTTTCAGGTGATCAAACAAATCATCAATTCTTAGCAAAGGATATTTTTTCTTTATGGTGACCTTATTCAGTTGTTTGAAATCGATACACAGCCTTAATGTTTCATCTTTATTCTTTACAAAAATAACTAGGGAACCCCAAGGTGACACACTTAGGAATATATACCCCTTCCTTAACAACTCTTCAATCTGCATGTACAACTCTTTCAATTCTGGCATACCCATTCTTTAAGGTATCTTGGAAACTTGGGAAAATCCTGGCACAAAATCAATAGAGAAACCAATGTCTCTCTTTGGTGGAAATCCTAGGATTTATCTAAAAGAATCTTCAAAATCCCTCAAGACTGGTTGGTCTTCAATGTTTTCCACTTTATCTTTAGCTACCTCTTCCATATGGGATGCAAAAATATAACATCCCTTCTTGAAACTCTTTTTTAGCTGCATAGATGAGATCTTTCTAACAACTATGACTCTTGGAATGCCTTGAATCTTGCTTTACTTCCCTTTTTCATCAAGACATGTGATTGTATTGTTGTAACAGTCTAGGATATCATGGTTTTTTTCCAACCAATCCATGCCAATTAGACAATCATATGAGCGCAATGGTATGGTGTTTACATCTACCTTTGCGGTGAGTCCATTCATGTCTATTAAACAATATTTAACAAGATCATTTATCTTTCTCTTATCTCATGTGGCTAATTGAACTAACCAAGGTTTCTTATGCTTACTCCTTTACAAGTGAAATATTTCAACAGTGTTAGAGTTTATGTAACTATGGATAGCTCCAGAATCAATTAAAATTGTTATGGGATGGTTATCAATCTTACCTTCCACTTTAATCATGGGGGATTGATATTCAACTTGTTTTTTGTCCAAGTCAGCATAAATCCTTGACATGCTTCCACCCATGTCTTCTACTATTTAAACATTCTGAATGTTGTGGAAAATACTCATTCTTTCTCCTTTTTTAGGGTAGTTCCTATATAAGTGATTTTCCTCAGAACCCCAACATTGTATAGGCTACTCCTTGGCCTTTTCCTAAATTAATTTGCAATCTTGTGTTCATTTTGGGATGACTGACCTTGTTGATTTGCTTGTGTGTTGTTATTGAAAAAGGGTGGCTTAAAACCTTTTTTCCTTTGGTCATTTTTACCCTTCACCTTGTCATTCCAATCCTTTTGAAAAACTGGCCTTCCTATGCTTTTCTCATAAAGATGCCTTTCTCTCCTTATGGCTTCCTCCAAAGTTTTGGAGTTATCATATTGAATCTTGTCATTGTAGAAGGAGGGTAACCCACTTAGAAACCTTTGGATTTTGACCTTCTCATACTTGATGAAGTCAACATACTTCAACAATTCAAAGAACTTCTTTTCATATTCATCCATTGTCATACTTCCCAACTTGAGTTCAAATAACTCTTTCATCTTCCTTTCATAATAATGATCAAAAAATTATTTCTCTTGGAAATATCCTTTGAACTTCCTCCATGAGATCCTCTTCTCATCAAGTTTGTTGGCTTTCTTAAGTTGATCTCACCACATGGATTCCTTTCCTTGCAAGTGGTAGGTTGCAATTCTAGATTTTACCCGGGAGGGGTAATCATGCAACTAGAAATATTTATTCATTTCCAATAGCCATGCCTCAACATATTCTCATTTATTGTGCTCACCATTGAAATTTGGTGGCTTAATATTCCTGAGTTCATCTTACAAGATGTTTGCCTTAGGCATTCTCCCTTTCCTCTGAACAAGAGACACAGTTGGGTTTCTCCCTAGCCCTGAACTTGCATGAGTTATTCTAGTGGATTTCCTTGGATAATGATGGTTCCTGATCATGCTTCTTGAATGCATATCATTTCCATTATCATTCCTTTTGTTATGGGATCTAGATGTTGTCACTTGTCTAGAATTAGTTTCTTTCTTGGTTCCATATTATTTGTTCACTTGCTTATGCAACATATTCAAACTTTGAAGTATCTCTTCTTGATCCTTCATAATCCTTTCATTATCATCTCTATAGTGTTGCACTTCCCTATGCAGACTTCTCATAGTGACAGGCTCCTACCTATCCCTTCTTCCATTTGACTTTGTCTTAGCATTTACCATGGTGACATGGAGACCTATGATCTCTTCCTGATGGCTATAAGATCTTTGAGCATATTCCATAGCTCTAGTCCTCATATAAGAACCAAATTTTCTTTCTTGTTCTTTTAATTTTTTAAGAAATGTGCATGTAATAATTATTGTTATAACATGCATAGCATAAAAAAATTCATCATATAGAATACAAGATATTATTTTATCCCAATTTATGAAGGACACTATTCACCAAATAAAAATTTGATTCCTTAGATGCATTACTCTCTTAAACAACTTTCCAACAACTATACTCATGCCTCATTCTAAGTTATGGGCAAAAAGTTACAACATTTACTAGTTGCAATTTCCACTCTTTTACTACTACAAAAATATATTTTATTATTTTGTGAAAATTGCTATCACCCAAAACAAAATTATGGGTTGACAGATGTCTTCTACTCCTTAATACCTTTCTAGCAATTTTTTTTTTGCTCAATTCCAAGCTCTGAGCTAAAATTTGTGGTTCGAAGAAGTTAGGTTGTTTTACCCATTTTATCCATGTATGCTACAAGTGACTTCTTTTTCTCCGAACACATTTTTACATACCCAAATATTAAATTTGGCTCCATGGTAGTGTTATGTGGTTCACAAGCTTTCCATGGACTACTCTTGTGCCTCAAACAAACTTTTAAGCAATGATTTATTACCTATGGAAGAAATCAGGTGTCGAGAGTTTTACCCTTACTATTTTGGTTGTAACTTTCTCATACGAACTTTGTTTTGCAAACAATTTAAATCAATAGTAAGATATCCTCGAGATTTTTTATTTGATATTTAGAGACAGAGTGTACCTTGGTACACTCTATTATTATGGGTTTTAATTAGCTGAAAAAATCGTTTAGGGCCTCAAAATCGCCCTGCAGGTTAATGACCTTCAAAAACCACAAAATTTCACATAAAATTGATTGTTTTTCTGTTATAACAACCTTTAAATCTCAATCGTTAATCTCAAAATTGGGTGAAATATGATTCTTTGATATAGCGCTATTGGCCATCGACGACCAATGTTCTCCTTTGGTGCACACACAACACCTTGCCCAACCTTCTGACCCAACTATCGACCATCAACCCATTTCCTTGACAATTGATTCACACACACTACTAAACTGGTTGATCCAACCATCGGTCATAGATCTTCGGTGATTTCCATTGGAGAATGGAACTCCTCACTAATTTGGCCAACTCCTGACCATTGGCCCATCAATCGTCAATCATCCCTGCTGACTGATGAAAAACTTATCTAGTTTGGTCGACCCGACCATCGGCCATCAACCACTTCTGGGTTGATGTGGCATTAAACATGGATGTTGAAGTGGCATTAAACTTCATCTTGAGATGCTAACTTGGATGACGTGGCATGACACATGTATGTTGATGTGGCATGGAATGTCATCACCCTCTTTTCTCCATTGGCCATCGACATATTCTCTTGGATGACCCGAACACCTCGCTGAATTTGGTTGACCCCAACCATTGGACCATCGGCCATCAACAATTTATCTTTCACATTCGAAAAAACTTCGTTGATTTCAGCCGACACCCGATCATTGGACCATCGACCATCAACGATTTCTCTTGCATATTCGAAAACACTTCTTTGATTTCAGCTGACACCTAATCATCAACCCATCGACAATTTCTCTTAGCAACTAAAAACACTTCATTGAATCTGGTTGACCCCAAACCATCGACGATTTATTTTGGCTAAATGAACTCTTTTCCACTTTGGCCAACACGACCATTGACCGTTTCTCTTGGAAATTTCCAACACTTAGAAAATTTCAACAAAACCTAGGTGAATCTGGGCCATCGATCTCTCACTCGATATGATCTTGGTCGTCGATTACGATCTGACTTCCCAACTGCCGAAATGAATATATACCATTGATCTACTCCACTTCACAACCTCCAAAATTAAATCCTATAAGTTGATCTACTCAAGCTTTCAAAACGGGTGAAACATTACGAATTTTTGAATTTATCAAAATGAATCTCGACCATCGATCTCAAGATCAAAGACTATCTTGGGCGTCAATTCCTGAAATTCTTCCCAGCACTACAGGTGACTATTAAAACATGAATTTTGATCTTTCCAATTCGAATTCTACTCTGCAACTTGCATATTTACTTCATTAAATTTCTAAAACAAATCTAAGTCACTCAAACTCAAATTTTACTCACAAATTTTTGTTATATTCCTTGCATGGTTAGAACTATTGATTTTTCAATAAACAAGGTTAAGCATGAATTTTATTTCATTTTTCATTTCACTTAACCATAACCAATAATGTTGCAACAACCAAGATCACAAGAAGAAACACCATGCACAAGAACACAAGAAGTATCCTGGGAAACCCTTCTCAACAAGGGAAGAAAACCCAACCAAAATCCTTTGCTATAATCTTCAAGAGAAATACCTTCACCAACAATAAACCTAGCACACAAGGGGTGTGCAAACCCTAGGAGACTAGCACCCAAGAGAGGTGCGCACTTTTCCCAAGAAGGTGTACTTGCTGAAATTTCCAAACTCACTTGAAAGATATGATTCCTCAATGGGGAATTTACCTTTACTTATACTAGATTGACCCTATCAGCAAAAGTGTCTATTGGCACAATAGGGTCGACCTCTCTATATTATAATATAATTAATATTAACTAGATTAATTATCTTTTACATTAATTACTAGTCATATCAAGGTGGGTCCGACCTATACCCTTTACATTACAATTAGGGTTAGAGGCAGGTCTGACTCTTGAACAATATAGCAAGGGATCTTGTACACCCACTAGTGTTCATCCACTAGGGGCACATCCATAGGGATTTCCATATCTTTGGCTCACTACATTACACAGAAGAACCACTTCTTCACTAGTGCTCAACCACTAGGATCACGTTCACCTGTGCTCATCCACAAGCACGTCCACTCAATAGATCTTATTTCCCACTGCATTACACAGGAGAGTCATCTGGATTTTCCCATCAAATCTTTTGCTCAGAGGAGGCTAATACATCATCTTCATTTATGTTCTCATGATGATGCACCCAACACTTTGGGATTTCACACGTTCACCTTGTGCTCAGCCACAAGCACGCCCAACTCAACAGATCTCCTTTCTCACTGTGTAACACAGGAGAATCATCTAGAGTTCTTCTCAACTGTCTATAAGGAGGAGGCCATCTCTACATTCCATCTCTGTCTCATATAGGAACCACACACCCCTCTCACGGGGTTTCTCTCAATTTTGTAAGCTGGACAATGTCTCACATAGTTGCAATCATCAACATCTCTTAGGTTTGTAAAATGGAGAATGTCTCACATAACTGCAATCATCAACACTCCCTCTCATCTAGAGAGACATTTTCCGCCAGGCCAAGTCTCTCACAAAAATAATCAAACTTAGTCTTGGAAAGTGGTTTGGTGAAGATATATGTTATATGTTCATAAGTAGAAAGATATTGCATGTGTACTGTCTTCCTTTTCACCATGTCTCTGATATAGTGATACTTTATCTCAATGTGTTTCGATCTATCATGAAACATAGGGTTCTCGAAGAGATTTACACAACTCTGGTTATCTCAATGAATAGTAGTAGGATCCATCTCATAATCGAACAATTCAGTCAAAAGTTTGCAAAGCCACACTGCTTGGTGGACTGCTACACTCAATGAAATGTACTCTGCCTCTGTGGTGCTCAATGCTACGGAGCTTTGTTTCCTATTGCACCAGGAAACCATAGTAGACCCTGAAGTGAAGCAAAAATCGGAGGTTCTTTTTCTGTCCAATGCACTTCCTACCCAATCTGCATCGTCATATTCTTGCAGGCTCAAGTCTACACTGGAGGCATATCTTAGGCCACAACCAACTGTGCCTTGTAAGTATCTCAATACATGTTTTGCAACTATCCAGTGTGTCTGTCTCGGTTGATTCATACACTAGATAAGCACAATCACTGCATAGAAAATATATGGTCTAGTGTTAACTAGATACATCAGTGATCCAATCAACTGTCGGTATAAGTGTGGATCTACTTCTACTGAATCAATATCACTCATCTTCGTCAAATCCATTACCATTGGAGTAGGCATGGATTTGCATTCTATCATGCCGACTTTCTTCAGTATTTCCATAGTATATTTTCCTTGACTTAGGAAAATCTCATCTTTCCTCTGCCATACTTCTAGTACCAAGAAGTAGTGCATCAAGCCCAAGTCCTTCATCTCAAATTTAGCAGTTAGTGCTTTTTTTCACTCAACAATGAGTCTTTCTAAACCGGTGAGAAAAAGGTCGTCCACATATAGGACCAAAATCAAACACTCATTGCCATCAATGTGGTAATATAAGTTTGGATCGACAACACTCTTGTTGAAGACCAAACTCATAAAAAATCCATCCATTTTGTCATACCAAGCATGTGGTGCTTTCTTTAGACCATATAGGGATTTCTTCAACCTGCATACATGAGATCTTTTGTTGTGTACAATGAATCCTTCTAGCTACTCGACATAAAAAAATTCCTCAATTTCACCATTGAGAAAAGTTGTCTTTACATCAATCTGACGTAGCTTCCAACCCATGGAAGCAACTAGTGCAATGATAGATCGGATGGAGGTATATCGGGCTACTGGTGAAAAAGTCTTGTCGTAGTCAACTCCCTCTACTTGTGAAAACCCTCTGGCCACAAATCTTGCTTTGTATTTTTCAATGCTTCCATCAGCAGCATGCTTGATTTTGTAAATCCATTTGGAAGTCACTACAGACTTTCCCTTTGGTCTTGGAACAACATCCCATACATCATTTTTTAATATAGATTGGTATTCTTCAGTCATGTCATCTTGCCATACTTGTTCATCTAAAGCTTCTCCATGACAAGATGGATTTGAGTCAATAATGTGGGTCATGGTTGAAAGGTATCTTGAGAATCTCTTTAGTCTCTTGCTTTCTCTAGTTGTTCCTTGTGGGGCTTTATGCCCTTCTACTTCTTGTAGAGTTTATCGAGGCTCAAGCAAGCCTTTTATGTCCAACTATAATGTCTCTAAGTATGTTGCTTGGAGCAACTGAATCGGCTGGAACAACTGGATCAACTTGAGCTATTGGGTCATTTGGAATAATATCTATCTCCATTTGAACTACTAAAAGGGGAGAAGGTATTGTTTCACTATCAAATTCCATCTAAGCTTCTTTGGATTTCTGGAAGGCTACTTCTTCTAATTTGAGTTGCATATCTGAGTCTAGTTGGAAGGTAGAAGTTCCAACACCTCTCACATTATATCTAAGAGTGATGAGATGTTGATGTCTTCATTTCTTTGAGGTTTTGTCTTCCTGGAACTGAGTTTGGTTGAGTCATCAAGCTTGCATCCCATCA
>ML793900.1:43558-76678 GCA_009831015.1 Picea engelmannii
CCATCGATCCATTAAAAGACAGTTTAATAGTAAGAAAAAAGATTAATAAATTTCGTACTAAAAATTCAATCCGATATTAGTGCTGTTTGTTTTGAATCGATTGACAAGTATCAAGATATTAGAAAGAAAGTTTCTGAGGCGCAACTGGTAGGTGCTTTGAAATTGTGAGATCATCCAGACGATGAGGACGAATATATTGAGGTTGAGCGCGCAGGACCAATCTCTGCAACACATCTTCATTCTTACTTCTTTGTTATTGCGTATCCGCTGGCAGCCTCCTCGACATCCCTCACATGGCGACTACGACAACAATGTCTTCTATGTCTTCATTAACCACCGTTGCCCCGATGTGAAGAGAAGCTTGGGCACCGATCTCTGCCAATGCCTTAGCGAACATGAATTGCGAGTATTTCTAGAGCAGGAGGAATTGCATGAGGGAGAGAGCATAAGTGCACAAATGAAAAGTGTTATTCGAACAGTCTCCGTCCATATAACAAATTTCACTCCTGGATATGCGGATTCAAAGTGGTGTCTGGATGAGCTCGTACTGATGATGGAACTGGAGTATATGTTGAAGTCGAGATCCACCATTATCCTTGTTTTCTACCGAGACAAGCCTTCAGAGCTTCGCTGGACGCGGGGCAAAAATGGAGTCTATGCTCGATCTCTCTGCCTCTTCGAAGAGAAGAAAACATTTGATGGTCGACCACGATACCACTCCAGCACCATTTGAAAAATGGAGGAATGCTATTTGTAAATTTGTTGGATTGATACCCCTCCTTGTAAATTTGTTGGATTGATAGATAGATGACACTCTATGTAAGCATTTTTTCCCAGTGAAAGAGGCTGACTTCTCGCCATTTATTATTGGTCTGCGTTTCATTTTGAAAGGGAATGAAAATTGTGAAGATGAACTTCGAGTGCCGGGTAACAATAAGCACTCTTGTAATAAGATCAATAAAATCTCTTTACTCTTCGGAAAATAATTGACAATAAACAAATATTCTAGATCAGCAGAAGAAAACATTAGAGCAAAAGCGAGTGAAATTCATGAATCGTCATTGTTATAATCAATACACGAAAGTAAAGTTAGACACTGACAACATGAAAAGCCAAAAATGCATATTTTCTGGGTTCAATTAGTATTCTATGGCTTGGTGTGGAACAAAAGTTCTCTAAGGGCAAAGACAACCGGGGGAGTTAAATGTGATTAAAACTTCTAACGGATGCAGATCGACCATGGATAACGCAGCTTTATTTGTTCCTACTTAGGGTTAATGATAAAGATCAAGCAAAACTTAGATTACATATGATTCAACTGTTCATAAATTATTCTTCCCGTTCATGCCTCCCTCAGTTTACTCAGTCCTTGTATTATTTTTTTGAGATCCTTAGTTCTGCCGTTGTAGATGAAAGTGACCATACGGTTCTCAACCAATGTTCATGTTTGGTTTCATTCACTGTTTTAGTGTGAAGACACGTGCCTTGCATTGCCTTGAGGGGGTCTTTGAATTCTGCAATCATGCCCCGGTAAGAACCCTGCACGTGTCCAAATATCCAAAAGGCTCTGAAGAAAAATTAAAAGATTTTGAAACCACACTTGTGTCCCTAAGATACTGAAGCACTCGTTTCACTGTGAAATATATGGTCTTGTACATACCATTCCATACATTAAACTTCCTACTATATTAGAATACGCTACACTAGACATATAATTGTTTTCTTCTTTATTACTAGGACATATAAACTTGAAGAAAACTTAAAAAAGGAATTCAAAGGAATATTTACTGATTTCACATTATTCATACTGAATCTTACAAGTATCTTCCAGTCCACATACTTTTGTTGTGAAAACCAAAGCTTACCATGTTTCATGTTGATGAATCTCTCATATGATATATTGCCTACCCTAACACACCTAATGGCTACAAAATGGTTATCTATCAGTAATTGGCTCTTAGATATGTTAGATTTCTTTCTAGTCATTTTCTTATCTATAATTGTGATTACAGGTTATGTTTAATTTGTTATTTACATCTTGTTATATGTTAAGACTTCTTGATATGTGATAAAAAAGTATGCATGAGTGAAGGTTTCTTTTTGAAGGTGGAATAAATGGGTCTTAACTCATTTATGGTTGATAATGAATAGTGTGATAGGATAAGAAAGGGATATGTGAATAGATCAATACTCCAACTAATTCTTGGGACGTTATCAATACCCCAACTAATTTATGGAATGGTTATGAACTAATTGAAGACAGAGTATAACTATTTACATGCTTTACAAAATTCCTGTGAGGGATCTACACGAGGGATCTTGTTGTCTATTTTTTGATCCTGAAATCTAGCATCATGTGTGAGATATGGACACTCCCTTTAGTTCATATTGTGGGTCAATTGCAACTAGATTCTACTCCCCTATGACTTGGAGTGAGTATTGGAAACTGATCGGATCCTTCTTCTCAACCAGAATAATGAGAAGTACGAGAACCACATTTTATGTATTTGCTGGTAGTTTTAGACTTAGTTATGTGTTTGTTTTCTTGTTCCTAAAACGACATAAGCCATTCTTCTATAATTGTAAAGAGAATGACTTCATAGCAACTAGTTAGAGAATAGATCATGTAGGAATCAAGAGATGGAGCTATAATAATGGTCTTTTTATTAATGAAAAGATAGGGTTTGTGTTGAAATGTTTGAACTATTGTGTAGCATCATTTCCTAGTTTAGTAAAGGAAGCTAGCACTCGGGAGTCCAGGCTTGCTCCAGGTGATAACAAACTGCCATCTATTTTTCTTATTTATATATATTTTCATTTATAATATAGTTTTAAATCTATATTACATAGCCTCTAAAATATAGCGTTGGATGCATGGTCTTTTGTTGATTTAAAATGTATGAATACTACATAGTTTTTTTTAAGTCTAATTACAGAGTTGGAGATAGTGTGTGAACTTGCTTGTTTACATAGATTGACTCCATATGGTAGCCACATATTAGAGCCAACAATTAAGGTTATCAATTCACTTTATGGGAATTTGTTCATTGTGTTATTTTATTTTCATGATATTTCATTTTTCATTGTCATTATAGAATAGGATTTGCTTGCTATCATTATTTCAAGTTTGTAGTCACATTGAGAAATTATTAGATTAGGACTTAATTCATAGCATAGACATACTCTATAATAGTCAATACTAGTACCTATGCCCTGCACAAATATAGTGTGAAGTTCTTATGAAGGTACCCCAAGTTGATGAATTAAGTGTCTAAGTGTTCTTGAATGAATTGAACATCTATAGAAACACTGACACATGTGTCTATGAATTTCTATGCCCAAAAATTTGTCTTGTTGATCCTAGATCCTCCATATCAAAATTCCTAGCCAATCAAGTCTTTAACATGTTGATCTCAACTATGTTTTTTCTTGCTACAAGCATATCATCAACATATAACACCAAAATAATGAATATGTATTTTCTAAAATTTTGAATTGAACACAATGTCCATACTCACTTCTTGTAAAAATTTGGTTCACCATGAAGGAATCAAACTTCTTATATTATTGCTTGGGAGACTATTTCAGACCATATAATGACTCCTTGAGTTTGCAAAGAAATCTTCTTTTGCGATCCTGAACAAAACCTTTTGGATGTCCCATATATATTTCCTCATCCAAATCTCCATGTAAAAATCATGTTTTAACATCTAGTTGTTCTAACTCAAGATAAGTAAAGAAACTAGCGCTATTACTACATGAATAGAAACAAACTTAAAAATTGGTGAAAATATTTCATGGAAATCAATACATTTCGTTTGAGAATACTCTTTTTCCACCAATATTGCTTTGTACCTTTCAACTTTATCATCAAATCCCCTTTTCAATTTGTAGACCCATTTGCAACAGACAACCTTCCCGCCCTTTGGGAGTTATACCAGGTCCCATGTTTTATTCTTCTGCAAGTCATCCATTTCTTATTTCATTTCCATTTTCCATTTAGCACTTTCAATAACATCCATCTCTTCCTGATAAAAGCAAGTTTTCCGACCATTATAAATCAAAGAAATAGATGAAATATAATATTCATACCTCTTAGGAGAATTGTTGGTTCATGTAGATCTCCTCAGAGTAGGTTGTGGCATTTCCACATGTTCCTATATATTTTCTGCATCCTCGTCTACTTCTTTAGAAGCTTCTTCATGTTCCTTATTTTTTGTAGTTGGTTGAGTTTCCAACTTAATTTGTTGATTTTGTGGTATTTGTTCTTGTTTCATTTCAACTTTTAATATGTCTAATTTTATGAGAAGAGATTCATCAAATACTACATATTTGTTAATGATGATTTTGTGGGCAGTAGGATCCCACAATCTGTATCTCTTAACTCCATCACCATAACCAAAAAATATATACTCATTGATCTAGGGTCCAACTCATAATGCTAATCTTTAGAAATAAGAGCATAAGCATCATCACCAAAAAATTTCATAATTGAGTAATTACATGAATGACCTATCCATACCTCTTAAGGAATCTTCTAGTTTATTGCAACTAATGTTGACCGATTTACTAGATAGAAATATGTAATGATTTTTTCTTCCCATAACTCTTGTTGCAACTTGGCATTATCTCACTCTCTCTAGAAGAGTCTTGTTGATGCATTCAACCACACCATTTTGTTGCAGAGTGTAAATTGTGGTTTTATGCCTTTCGAGCCCAACTTCCTTGCAATAATTTTAAAATTCCAAAGATGTGAACTTGCCTCCATTATTTATTCTTAAACACTTGATTGACTTGCTAGTTCTCTTTTCAACCAAAACTCTAAATTGCTTAAATACATTAAACACATTAAAAAAAAATTGTAGGGGGTGGCCTCCAAACATCTAAATGGATATAATCTAAAATACCGTTATGTGTATGACTACTTGTTTTAAACTTCTATCTACACTGCTTCCCAAAAAACCACAATGCTTGCAAAAATTCAAATTAAAAGATTTTAAATATGGAAGTAGCTTATGGTTTATCAACACCTTCAGTCCTTTCTCGTTCATACGTCTTAGTCATTGATTCCATAAACGAGTAGTTTCATTTTCTTCCTCAGATACCATCACTGCTTCATTTATTTGAGTACTCCCTTCCATCTTGTAAAGGTTATCAATCTTTATTCCCTTGATCGAATTCAGCCAAAATGACCAAGTAAGCCTTCACCCCTCACCTTCAGTCTCATTACAGTGGAGTATCCTAAGCCTTTTAAAGGCTTCATTGCATGCAATCCATGGGAACAATATTGTAGGCTAGAAAAACCATGGGCCCGAAAACCACCACTTTTGACCTAAAATGGATTTAACTCATTGACTCTTGTCATGCTTCGCCTTTCCATGCCATGTCTTTCCATGCATTAACTCATTGAATCTTTCCATGCCTCGCCTTGCTTGTCTCTCCTTTCCATGCCTTGCCTTGCCATGCCATGCCATGCATTTCATTTCCATGCCATGTCTTTCCTTGCCTTCACTTGCCATGCCATTCTATGCCATGCCATGCCATGTCATGCCATGCCTTGCCTTTCCATGCCATGTCTTGCATTTCCTTGCCTTTCCATACCATGTCTTGCATTTCCTTGCCTTGCCATGCCATGCCATGCCATGTCATGCCTTGCCTTTCCTTACCTTACCTTGCCTTTCCATGCCATGCCATGCCATGCCTTTCATTTTCATGACATGCTATACCATGCCATTCTTTGCTATGCCATGCCATGTCATTCCATGCCTTGCCTTTCCATGCCATGCCATGCCATTCCTTTCCATGCTTTGGCTTGCCTTGTCATGCCATATATTTCCATGCCATGCCTTGCCATGCTATGTCATGTCTTGCATTTATTTTCCTTGTCATGCCATGCCATGCCTTGTCTTGTCAATCCATGTCTTTCCAAGCCATGTCATGCCTTGCCTTGCCATGCCTTGTCATGCCTTGCCATTCCATGGCATGGCATGTCTTTCCTTGCCATGCCATGCCTTGTCATGCCTTTCCTTTCCATGTCATGCCATGCCATGACATGTCATGCCTTGCCCTATCATACTATGCATTTCCTTGCCTTGAATTTCCATGCCTTGCCTTGTCATGCCATGCCATGCCTTGTCTTGTCATGCCATGCCATGTCTTGCCTTGAATTGCCACGACATGATTTGTCTTGACTTGTCATGCCATTCCTTGCATTGCCTTGTGTTGCATTGTCTTGCCTTGATTTTCCTTGGCTAACCATAAGTCATCTAAAATTTACTTTCATTATGATATTCATAAAACTAATTGTTTGTAAAAATATAATTGTTTTCATCATTAAAGAAATTTTGTTTTCAAGTTAATTTAATAAAAAAATAAGGTCTCTTTATTCATATATCTTAGGTATCTTCATAGTTGTGAAACATGGTCATCATAATTTATAGGATTTACATAGAAAGGGATGTCACTAAATAGGTTTATGTTGCATCCTTATGGTGTAGTCTCTTTATACTATTGATCCATAATTTCTTTTGGATTGCATGAAAAACAACATAACTAGTGGGGGCCCTTCGCTATCATTTTGTTGCCCAAAAGAGCATTTGTTGGAGGATCTATGGGACTAGGGTTTTGCTCAATGAGGCATAATGTGAATTCTGAACAAGAGGTCGATTTTCAATAACATTGTGTCAGGCAATTGTGGGTAGTGTGGTTGCGTGGACCTTGTCCAAACAGACATTCGAGAGCTTATGGAACTCCATTATGCTACTCGGTTTGGATTGTATTACCCCAAACCAAATTACCAACATGAACCTGAATGGCTTGAGAAGGCGAGTTGCAAATCGCGATAAAACTCAAATGGGGACTCAAAGGAATGAAATGTCAATTGAATTGGATTTGGGGCACTAGGTTTCATCTAGCGGGGCCCCTCCATTTTCATTCCATTTCCCAAAAAAGCATTTGTTGGAGGATTTTCGGGACTAGGGTTTTTCTAAATGAGGCATAGTGAAATTTCTAAACAAGAGGTCGATTTTAAAGAACACTATGTCAGGAAATTGTGGGTAGTGTGTTCGTGTGGGCCTTGGCCAAAAATATGTCAATTGAATTGTAGGTAGTGTGTTCGTGCTCTAGTTTAATTCCTCGAAGGCACTTTCCTCAGGGAATTACATCACAATCCTAGAGTCGGAGCGAGCTCCTTGGTATTGCTACCGTTTCGGTAACCTCATTAGTTACCTTGCCCCGTTTCAGAGCTCGTAGCTCTATGAGTTAGGAAGGCATTTCATTCAAACCAGTAGTCTAAGAGACTTTGAATTCGCATCCGAGTCCTTAACCAAAAACCCAACTAAGAGTAGGGTTGATATCCCAAGAGTCATCTGAAGGTCCACGTGACTTGGGTCTAGGAACCCTGTGCAAAAAGGAGTTATCTCTTGAAGGTTCCGGGACCTCAGGAGGTCGAAGCTTTGAGAGGTCAAATTTCACGATAGTCACTTACCCGAGCTACCAAAGTAACAAGAACTGTAGATGAATTAAGAATCTGACACAAGTGATGGAGGCAACCCATTTAATGAGAGGAAAGGCCATCCCGGTCGTTAGATTGATTCAAACACCCACTGGGTTTAACAAATTAAACACAGCCGCTCAATTAAATCTACGGTTGGGAATCATTGCAGAGAGAGAAAGTAAAATTAGCAGACGTGCTAGTTCGCAGCCTGCAATTCACCAACGTCATTGATTTCGTCAGGCTGGAAGATCAACGATTCTGTTTAGACCAAGTTGGGCGAGCCCTTTTCAAATTGCAAAGGTCGAACTCTCTGATAAAGTGCACGCATGTTGGGGCCCCACAATTACTATCAACCGTCGATCGTCGTTGACCTTCGATCTGAGTTTGACGAGATCCTTGAAACCTAGGGAGTGCGTGGGAAATCGAAATCTTCAAGGATATCAAGCTCATAAGAGATAAGCACTTTTCAGAAGCACAGATGAGGTCCAAGAGGCGAACTTGTTTCAATTTCGAAAGCTCAGGAAGTCAAGCATAGAGTGTGCCAAGAGGGCACCAAAAAGTCCTTTGGAAGATGTAAAAGGGTCGAGTCCCTTAGATATTGGGTAATTTGAAAGCCCAGGGAGAAACAGTACAAGTTGCACACAGAGCACAAGTGTGCACCAGGGCGAAGTCAAATTCCATTGACAAAAGCGTAGGAGGGAAAAAACCGTCGAGACCCTAATACATCAGGGTTCGCAGGAGGTAGTTCAAAGGTGAAGCCTTTGAAACGCTTGAATTCTGCCAAGTTGGGGGAAAGCGCAAGCTCAGGGGGAGGAGCGATAGATGTCGTCAGATCAGCTGCAAGGAGGAGATCTGGGCCATCGAAACTCACGACCAAACACCCAAAGGAGCACGTAGGAAAGGAACAGATCCCGTTCATCGGATCTGGGCACGAAGGACCAACAGTCATTGGATCCAGGTAAGGTGCATGTCCCTTAACCTTTTGGGAGTGCACAAAGGGCAGACTTGCGAAGTCCCTAAGTTTCGAAGCCAGTCAGAACCATCCATCGCAAAGGTTGACAGATGGCAGCAGATCCGAGAGTTAGAGGATTTAGATTTCGGAAGATTACCAAAGAGAAGAAAGGATGAAGTTGTCTTCCAAAATCCTAAAACGTGAAGTCCTGATTCGCAAGAGGAGATTAGGATCATCAGATCACGAAAGACCATGGACCGTTGATCTGACACGGTCGAAAGTTCAAAGATCAGACTTCTAGAAAAAGAGGCAAACTAATTTCTGATTTTGCGAAGCGCCTTTTGGTTAGACTCGTGGTCACAACCAATGGTCACATGGAGGGGCTTGTCAGAAAATGGGCTAGCACTCAAACTCAGATATTTTGAGCACCATACCATTAGACCCGCACTAGGAACTCGAAAGGGTCTACGTTTAATTACAAAACGAGACCATCAAGATCTCATAGAGTTGTTTGGTTCCAAAATTAGAGATCCTTGACAGGGAAGTCGGGTTGGTTCCCCGACTATTCAAATTAGGAACCGTAGAAAGAGAGGATTTGTTCCTATAAGGAGATCAAATTTTTTTTTTAATTTCTTGTCCCATCGTGGGTGTGTTACAAATTGGTATCATAGCATGGTTACTACACTTGGCCTGCTTGGGCTCACAAACTGTTAGCTAACAATAAGTGTTTTTGTTAGCACTCTATCAGTCAATAAATCACGGGGAAACTTCAAGACTAAATGATGATGATGTGTCATGAAGTGGGGGATGGCTCCCACAATAGAGACGAAGAATCTGACGAAAGGAGGGCGATGGAAACCCCTCCGGATCTGGTTGAAACTATAAGGAGCCTCAGTGCCAAATTACCGAGTTGCAAGGCTAACAACGAGAGATTGATAAAGGAGCAAGAAAAACAAACAGAAATTAACACAGTCTTGTTGCAGAACTTATCTGACATACAAAGGAAACTGCAACATGAACTCGAAACCAGTCATGTGAAAAGTCAGAATCCACCTGAGATCTGAAAACATGACCCCATAAGTGACCACACTGGGAGAAGTACCACGAAGAAGGCCCAACCTAGAGGTATGGGACACTCATCTGTAGAGTCCTCTGGAAAGGAAGCTGGAAACTCCTAAGGACCTTCTAGTAGCAGAGCCAACTCACATTCTCAAAGGAAATGAAAGAAGCAGAAGCGTTCCAAAAATCATGATCCTGAAGAGTTCAAGAAATCCAAACCACCCTCTTTCAATGGAGAGATTAATAAGGGAGAAGAGGCAGAATCTTGGCTGCTTGGTTTAAAGAAGTACTTCAGAGTCCATGAATACTCTGAAAACTTGAAGGCTCAAATAGCCATCTTTAACCTGAATGGAAAAGCTTCCATTTGGTGGGAAGACGTTAGGAATGTGAAAGGAGTTCAGGAGAAGGGCCTATCATGGAAACAGTTCAAGAAATACTTCAGGAAGCGGTATCTATTAGATAAGTACATAGATGGGAAGACCAAGGAGTTATATGAACTCAGGTTGGGGTAGTTCACAATAGATGAATATGCCAAAAAATTCCTTTAGCTATTGAGGTATGTACCCTACATAAAAGATGAAAAGGTAAAAATGCAGCGATTCATTAGTGGGTTACCTCAGACCTACCGGGACAAGATTGAGTTTGAAGAACCAAAGACCTTAGAAGAAACCATCCGGAAGGCGAGGTATTGTTATGAACAGTTCGGGAATAAGACAAGACCTCACGAGGACTGGAAGAAGAGGAGTAGTTCAGGATTCCAGAAGAAGGGGTTTAAATCCTCAAGATTCAAGAACTATGGAAAGGATTCTAGAATGAGCCTTCCTACTAGAAGTGTGCACCAACAAAATTTCCCATCTCAAAGTGGAAATAAACCTTTTAAGACAGTCCTAGGAAAGAATGATAGCCTAAAGAAAGAACCCTTAAAATGTTGGGGTTGTGGAGAAGATCATCGGTTGAGGGACTGTCCACACAGACAACAAAATAGTAAGAGAGTCTATAATATCCAAGAAGCTACCACTGTCAATCATGTGTCTAGGATCATGCCACGAATCTATGCAGCCTTGGACAATAATCAAGCCGACCACCAAGCCTCAGTAGTGGAGATGGAAGGTATGATCGCCAAACATCTAGTTTCTATTTAAATTGACCCTGGTTCTAATTTGAGTTATGTGGCCCCTCAGACTGTTGGTAAGTGTAAACTACAACCAATTAGAAATGTTAAGCCATGGTTGGTGTGACTAGCCATTGGGGCCAAAATAAAGGTGGCAGAGGTCATACCAGCTTGTCAATTCATCATGGGTTGGATTGCCCACCCAAGTGACTCTTAACGTACTTCCCTTGGGATCTTATGACTTGTTGATTGGTATGGATTGGTTGGATGCTTATAAAACTAAGTTGGACTATTATCATAAAACTTTAGAATGTGTAAACGGAGAAGGGAGAAATATGACTCTCCAAGGGATTTAGAAGTCTGTCTCAGTGAGACAAATATCGACCCTTCAAATGAAAAAGTATTGCAGAAAAGGGTGTCCCTTATATGCAATACAGGTGTTGGAATCTGTTGAGGACGACAAACCAAACCTAGAGGACCACCCCATATTAAGAAAATACAAGGACGTGTTCCCAGAAGAGGTACCAGGTCTACCTCCGAGAAGGGACATTGACTTCTCGATAGAACTTACACCAGGAGCAGTGCCAGCATCTAGAACGCCCTATAGGATGAGTACGCCAGAGCTGGTTGAGCTCAAGCTACAACTAAAGGAGATGATGGAAAAATGGTACATTTGGCCCAGTGTATCTCTATGGGGAGCACCTGTCTTGTTTGTGAAAAAGAAAGATGGCACCCTCTGATTGTGCATAGATTATAGACAACTCAATAAGACAACCATAAAGAACAAATATCCCTTACTAAGAATCGATGACTTGTTTGACCAATTGGGAGGTGCTTCCATTTTCTTAAAGATAGACTTAAGGTCTGGATACCATCAAGTCTGAATTAAGGATAAAGACATCCACAAGACAACTTTTAGGACAAGGTATGCTGACTATGAGTTTTTGGTGGTGCCATTTGGGTTAACCAATACCCCCACCACTTTTATGTGCTTAATGAATAATGTACTCAAAAAATTTCTGGACAAATTTGTATTGGTTTCATTGATGATATCCTAATATACTTCAAGAACAAGAAGAGCAGGAAGAACACCTTAGACTTGTACTCCAAGTACTAAGATAACATCATCTCTACGGTAAGTTTAGCAAGTGCAACTTCTTTCAGAAGCAAGTCCATTACTTAGTCCATGTCATTTCTAAGGAAGGGGTGGAAGTGGACCCCAACAAGATCAGATCTATTTTGGAATGGCCTACCTCGAAGGATGTATCCGAAATCAGATCCTTCATGGGCTTAGCAGGATACTAAAGAAGGTTCATAAAAGGGTTTTCCAAGATTGGTTGTCCAATCACTGCCCTTCAGAAAAAAGGGGGTTAAATTCATTTGGACATCAAAATGTGATTAAAGATTTTAGGAACTGAAATACCTCCTGACCCATGCACCTGTGCTAAATATTGCAGACCTGGATACTTATTTCCTCGTGTGTACAGATGCCTGCAAGGAAGGACTCAGAGGAGTCCTTATGCAAGAGGGACATGTAATTTGCTACGTGTCCTAGAAATTAAATGAGCATGAGATCAATTATGTGACCCATGACCTAGAGTTGGCTGCCATAGTACATGATTTAAAAATGTGGAGGCACTACCTCCTGGGAAGGAGATTTGTGTTTATGATAGACCATTGTGGGTTGAGGCACTTATTTGATCAACCAAAACTAAATGCTAGGCAAGCTAGGTGGATGGATCTCCTTAGTGATTTTGATTTCGAAATCAAACACATCAAAGGAAAGGAAAATAGGGTGGTTGATGCCCTTAGTAGAAGTATAAAAATGATTCATCTGGCAGCAGTAAGCAACTGTGAAACGAATGTTAGGGAAAGAGTCATAAATTCACAAGAGGCAGATGCATTCTTCAAGACCGTGACCTCATACCTAAGACAAGAGCCTGCAGGGATAAAGTATGAAGGCTACCAGATGCTCGAGGAAGGGTTGCTGACTTACAAAAACATATTGTATATTCCAAACTATGACGACTTGAAGAGGTTCATAATGGGTGAACTACATAAGAGACCATATACTGGTCACCCAGGATATCAGAAGATGATCATGACCACTAGGAAACAATTATGTTGGCTTGGACTGAAGAAAGACATAGCTGAGTATTTAGCTAAATGTCTAGAATGTCAGCAAGTTAAAGCAGAACACCGGCACCCAGCAGGATTATTACAACCTCTACCAATCCTGGAATGGAAATGGGAGACCATCTCCATGGATTTCATCACCGGATTACCAACATCATCCAGGAAGAATGACGCCATCATGATAGTGGTGGATAAATTGAGAAAGTCCGCTCATTTTATTCCCATCAAATCGACTTGCAAGGCAATAGATATTGCCAACATATTCATGAAGGAGATATTCAGACTACATGGAATGCCTAAGGAGATTGTGTCTGACAAAGACACAAAATTTACTTCAAACTTTTGGAAATCCTTGATGGCTGGTCTGGAGACCAAATTATTATTTAGCATAGCCTATCATCCTTAAACCGATGGAAAGACAGAAAGAGTGAACCAAATATTAGAATACATGCTAAGGATGCATGCAATGCACCAACCTAAAAAGTGGGAATATTACCTACCCCTGGTGGAATTTGCTTACAACAATGGCTACCAAGAATCACTAAAGATGAGCCCTTTCGAAGTCCTCTATGGTAGGCCATGCAACACTCCAGTCAGCTAGAGAAATCCCGTGAACAAAATTACAATTGGACCCGACATGTTGAAAGAAATGGAACAAGAAGTAACTCAGATAAAACAAAATCTTAAAATCGCTCAAGATAGACAGAAAAGTTATGCCGATAGAAAGAGAACCCCCAGAGAATTCAAGACAGGAGACCACGTCTATCTCAGGGTTAAGCCCGGGAAGAGTTCCCTAAGAATGGGAGCTTATGCCAAGTTGGCACCTCGGTATTGTGGACCCTTTGAAGTCTTAGATAGAGTGGGACATGTAGCCTATAGGACAACACTTCCTCCCACAGTAAAGGCATATAATGTTTTCCATGTTTCATTATTGAATAAATATGTACATGATGTTAATCAGATAATTGACTAGTCTGTGATCCAGGTGGAACCAGAGGGAGAATTCCTACCAGAACTTCAATGCATATTAGACAGGAAGGAAACCCCACTCAGGAACTGAACCATTGCACAAGTCAAGGTGCAGTGGAAACACTTTGGCCCAGATGAGGCTACGTGGGAAATGGAAGATGCCATGAGACAGACATATCTATTTTTGTTTACTTCTGTACATACATATCATGTTGATAGATAGAACATCGAGGACGATGTTACTTTAAGGGGGAGGGAATTGTAACACCATGTTTCCCCCATCCTATAAATATAACTATATGGGCCAGGGAACTATGGAAAACTCAAAGGTGTGAATGTTTGATTTGATGGACCTTTGTATAAAAGGTCGATGAATGTAAATTATGTTATTTTAATATAAAATGGAGATGTGTTGCATGACTGTTGGGAAGGGGATGTGCTAAAAAAGACCATGATTGCTAATGAAAAGGTGGTGGAGGGGACCCAGAATGGTTGCATTAACCTCCATCGAACTAGTACCATGCTGGATTTAATTTCTCAAGATCAGAACAACCCTTTGACCAGGAATGAATTATAGTCAGGCTGGTAGGTGGGAAGACCTCCTCAAGAGTTAATGAGGGGATGAGGCAGACCTCCCATCTCTAAGTCTTTTAGACCTAACCACGGACTAGGAATTTGAGCCACACACAATCTTGTTGAGGAAGGCAAGAAAGGAAGTGTGGTGGGCAGAGGGGTGACCTGCGAAGAGTGCAGGGACGAGAGTCGAAGCTCTGGTGTCTGAGGAAGGATTGAAAGAGAAAAATGAGTTATGATCACAGAGAATAGAGACTGAGATGGGAGAAGGAGAGTAACCTTCGTCCTTATCTATTTCTATATTGGGAGAAGAAGAATAACCTTCGTCCTTATCTATTTCTGTATTGGAAGAAGGAGAGTAACCTTCGTCCCTAACTTTCGTTGAGCTGGAAGTAAGAGATTGAATCTCAAAGCATCATGGTCTAATCTCGGGGGTGTCCAATGATAATTCCATTGGGAGGGACTGATCCTATGGTTGGGTGGAAACGAGCACCCCTCTCAGCAGTCACATCATGCCTTATGGTTCTGATAGGTGTTTTTATGCCTTGTACTTTGAATAAAAAATAATGGATGCATGCTTGTATTTATATGCCTATAAATGGTTTATGTATTAAATGATTAAGTTAAGAGTATGCATTCGTTCCCTTGAGAACTTTTACATCTTCTTGATTTTCCTTATGCTCTAGTTTAATTCCTTGAAATCACTTTCCTCAGGGAATTACATCACAATCTCAGAGTCGGAGCGAGCTCCTTGGTATTGCTACCGTTTCAGTAACATCATGAGTTACCTTGCCCTATTTCAGAGCTCGTATCTCTGGGAGTTAGGAAGGCATTTCATTCAGACCAGTAGTCTAAGAGACTTTGAATTCGCACCTGAGTCCTTAACCAAAAACCCAACTAAGAGTAGGGTTAATAGCCCAAGAGTCATATGAAGGTCCACGTGACCTAGGTCTAGGAGCCCTACACAAAAAGGAGTTATCTCTTGAAGGTTTCGGGATCTCAGGAGCTCGAAGCTCCGAGAGGTCAAATTACATGATAGTCAAGTTACTCGAGCTACCAGAGTAACAAGAACTATAGACGACTTAAGAATCTGACACGGGTGATGGAGGCGACCCGTTTAACGGGAGGAAAGGCCATCCCAGTCATTAGATCGATTCAAACACACACTAAGGTTAACAAATTAAACACCATCTGCTCGATTAAATCTACGGTTGGGAATCATTGTAGAGCACAAAAGTGAAAGTAGCAGATGCGCTAGTTAGCGGCCCGCAACTCACTAACGTCATTGATTTCGTCGAGCTCAAATATCAACGATTCTGGTTAGCCCAAGTTGGGTGAGCCCTTTTCAAATTGCGGAGGTCGAACTCTCTGATAAAGAGCACAGATTTTGGGGCCCCACAGTTACTACAAACCGTCGATCACCATTGACCTTCGATCTGAGTTTGGCGAGATCCCTGAAACGCAGGGAGTGCATGGGAAATCAAAATCTTCAAGGAGATCAAGCTCAGAAGAGATAAGTGCTTTTCAGAATCACAGATGAGGTCTAAGAGGCAAACTTGTTTCAATTTTGAAAGCTCAGGAAGTCGAGCACAGAGTGTGCCAGGAGGGCACCAGAAAGTCATTTGTAAGACCCATAAGGGCCGAGTCCCTTAGAGATTGGGTAAGTTGAAAGCCCAGGGAGAAACAGTGCAAGTGTGCGCCAATGTGGAGTCAAATTCCATTGACAAAATCTTGGGAGGAAAAACACCGTCGATACCCAAATACATCAGGGTTCGCAAGAGGTAGTTCAAAGGTGAATCCTTTGAAATGATTGAATTCTGCCAATTTGGGGGAAAGTGCAAGATTAAGGGGTGGAGAGACAACTATCGTTAGATCAGCTGCAAGGAGGAGATATGGGTCTTCAAAACTCACGACCAGACACCCAGATGAGCAAGTAGGAAAGGAACAAACCTCGTTCGTCGGATCTAGGCACGAAGGACCAACATCCGTTGGATCTAGGTAAGGTGCATGTCCCTTAACCTTTTGGGAGTGCATAGAGAGAGAACTTGTGAAGTCCCAAAGTTCCGAAGCCAACCGAAACTGTCCATCACCAAGGTTGATAGGTGGCAACATGTAACGTCCCCGACCATCAATGCCATGGTCGGGCCAACATTACTACACGGAAAAACACTACTATAACATATTATGCATTCTTATGAAATACAATTACTTAATAACAATTAAACACAACGTAATCACATTAATACCGTTAGCATACATAATCCACGACATTAACAATAATTCACGAATATAGCGGAATACATGTAAACATTGCTAGAATCACAGACATGCATATTTAATTGAAATTATACGCATGCATATGCTTATCTTTTAGACTGGATGTAATTCACCAAATGCGTGTAGACCTCTCACGAACCTCCCAGCCTTAGACCATGTTTCTCATCACTCTCAGCAGTAGGTCACCCCCGAGATGGGACTAAGCTCCACCAGGTAGGGATTCCTAGGCTAGGCAGGGAATACAGGAAGACACACAGTCACAAGAGAAGGATTCTCTCCCAGGAGCCACTTATGTCCACTGCCCACAGACTCTCATTCCCCACATGTCTATCCCACCCCAGGAGTATACACCTTCATTGTCACCAAGATAGTCCATCAACTGCTAACCTCCCTTCCCTTGGGCTTTAGCAACAGACCGGACCGGAAGTCTCCGAGCTCTGTGGCAGCTACAGGACTCCTTCTAGGAGTTCTTAATTCTTTCGTGCACTCTCTCACTTGGAGAGAGTCGCTCACAGACTGGGTAATTTGCCTCTTCAACAACAATCACCTCCCTCACACTGGCCAGCAAGCCACACGCAGTCCAACACTGTGTGGCCACAACAGTCAATTGGGAAAATGGGTATGGACACCCAAAACGGAAACGATCAACGCTAAAGCATAGCGCGACTCTCTCTGGTTTTAGAGATGTGTAAGGTGTACAGAAGTTCAATCATAAAGGCCAAACGTGTACAGATGGAGGATGGAAGAATTGTAAGGTCGAACCCCGGATTCAGGTGATGGTTGGAGGAATGCCCACCCCACTTCTACGCAACAGTCGACGAAATGGAAAGAGAACCCCCAACACAACTCATTTCTTGGGTTAAATCGCATGCGCTTGGGTCGACACATGTCACCCATGAAGCTGCATGCATCCTTCCCCAGGAACTTAGGACAAAACATAGATTTCACATGGCTTTTGGGATAATATTAAAATATTATTCCCAATGACTTAAGCCCCTAGGCTCCACACTTAGCCTCTCTTTCCAACCTTCCAACCCCCAATCCATTACCTAGGTTTTGTGGAAGCTTAGTCCCCCATCACTCATTCATCGTGGTCGGTCCACATGTAGAGATGTTTTGTATTAATACTGTGCATAATTACATGTACAAAAATCAGGCTCCTGGCCTTCAACACTTAGGCTCCCTGGTCTAATAACACATAAGCCCACTAGATTATATAACTTGGATCACCAGCCTTATAAACTTGAATTATAGTTCATAAACAAGATTTATACTTCATAGACATGATTTACAACAGGGCTTGGCCTTGGGGACATTACACAGCAGATCCGCGATTTCGAGGATTCCGACTTTGGAAGATTACCAAAGGGAAGAAAGGAGGGAGTTGTCTTCCAAAATCCTGAAACGCGAAGTCCCGATTTGCAAGAGGATATCAGGACTGTCGGATCACGGAAGACTGTGGACCATTGATCTGACACAGTCGGAAGTTTGGAGATCGAACTTCTAGAAAAAGAGGCGAACTAATTTCTGAGTTCATGAAGTGCCTTTTGGTTAGACCCGTGGTCACAACTAGTGGTCATGTGGAGGGGCTTATCAAAAAAGGGGCTAGTGCTCAAACTTAGAGATTTCACAAGTGCAAAGGGGAAGGTCACAGGTACCATTAAACCTGAACCAGGAACTTGAAAGTGTATGCATTTAATTACAAAACGAGACCATCAAGATATCAAAGATTTTTTTGGTTCCAGAATTGGAGATCCTTGACCAAGAAGTTGGGTTGGTTCCCCGACTATTCAAATTAGGAACCGTAGAAAGAGAGGATTTGTTCATGTAAGGAGAACACTGTTTTTTTTTATTTCTCGTCCCATCGTGGGTGTGTTACAGTTGGAGCCTTTTACTCCACTGCAAATACTTGAAAGTGATTGAGGAACTTCAATGAATTGATTTACATCACTTATCTAGAGAAGAAAAACTTGCATTCTTCATCAACTTGCTTAATATTATGACAGTTCATTGTTGTGGGGTTACCCTGATGGACCTCTGAAGTGGAAAATATTTTTTAGTGATTTTAAATGTCATTGGTGGCTATTCTTATTCACTCTCAGCCATTCAAAATGGAGTTATGTGTAGTAATAAAATAATCCCTTAAATTTGATCAAGTATTTTGGGTTAAAATACAAACGCATTAAGGTAAAGTTTTTATTCCTTCCTGCTCAAGTTAACTTTTTTGGAAATTATTTTAAGTTACTTGAGTCTATGTTTGTTAAGTTGTTTTGTTTTGGAAAATGTCATACTGCCTTATTCGAGATTGAATAATCGACGTGGATGTTATTTTCTTGTGGTGAGGGTATTTGCAATTGCCAATAAGTAATCAAAAGTCCATGTAGTCAGAAATATTCACTAAACAACATAGACCTTAACACCATTAGCAAATAAGTGTGGCCTTCTGGTGCCAAAAAGCTATAGTAAATTGGAATATCACCCAATTCTACATTCAGTTTGCTTATGTACTTTGCATTTGTTTTTGTTTGTAATAAATTAATGTTGCAAATATCGTGTGATAATTTCCATAGAAAAAATCTATCTTCCTATGCAATGCCTTCGGCATAATTGAAAAAAATAGATAAATAAACTCAATTGATTAGCTCAATCTCAATCAATTTAAAATTTTATTTTAATGCAGAGTTTGTAGTAAGGTATTTTGTTCTAATCCAACTCCAATCCAATAAGAAAAGAGGAAATTCCAAATAAGTTTTGATAATTTATTTCCTTTATTTTCATTTAGTTACATAAGAACTTGAATTCCTTATAGGGATTAATGGATAAGTTTTGCATAGCATGCCCCTGAAATTAGTTCTTCATATCTCTTTGTTTTGCCTCTCCCAACCTCTTCAAAAGATCAAAATCCTTCCTTCCTCTCCCATGGAAGAAACCCACACGCAACCAAAAAAGATGGAATCAGATATTTCTCCTCTCTATATTTCAAAAATATTTATGTTGACCACAACACCAGGACACATAATGTTCCAATCGCAGTAGTCACTCACACTTCCCCTGATTTCTCTGCAAATTGTCAATCACATAGATACCAAGTTAATCAAGCCTAAAATTCATCATCAAGTTAGAATGGAGAGCACATATCTGAAAGAAAAATACGGTAAAATACCCAATGAGACCACCATGCTCGTGGCTTCTCACAACCAACAAATGTGCCCCCAACTTGGTTGTAACTTTACATATTCTCTCCTTAGCCTCGCCAAATACAACATGGGTTTCATACTTCACACCATATCTATGGAAGATGTGCAAATCTCAGTTCAATATCCTTTGGGAGGTATTCTTCATATCAAATTCAAGAAACTGGACCACTTTATCGATGAGAATATAGGCTACATGCATGTAGAATATGGACTCAATGTAAGTCATAATTCATAAAATTCAAGAGGTGGAGAAATAGGGTGTATTCCAAATTTCTAAGAAGAGAAGTATGAAAATGGAAGGGAGCAAGTAAGTAATTACCAAGACTCCCAGAAACAGACGAGGTAGTATGCTGCACACAAATGAGTATGAAGTTATACAATTGTTGTTGTTGCTAGATTTCAGTGATTTGAGTTACTATTGGAAATCCAGTGGTTTTAGTTGTTGTCGATGATTCAATTTCCAAGACATGTTTGCATGCCCTTTCACAGGTGTGCATACTCTTCTCACTTTCATCCACCGCAACCACAATATTATTCACCGTCTTAAATTCAATCCAATTCTTTTCTCTTCTTGGATTAGGTGGACTTCTGATGCAAGAGCATGAGCTCAAAGAACAAAGTCATCATTGGATTTGAAGTCAAAGTCAAGTTTATCAAAGAGAGTTGGTTCTCTTAATTATTTTTTCTGTTTTAATTAAATTTAGAAGTCAAATTGAATAATACAACAAGGATTTTGAATCCTTCTTTGTAACATAGATAGAAATTGTTTTGATTTTTAGGCTAGAATATAGGATCTAGGGTTGAATAAGATGATTCTATCCAAATATAGTGGATCTAAGAAACATAAATTGATCGTATTTAATCCCATAGAGGCTCTTGTGTTCAAGGGTTGAGTGTTGAGAGTAGAGAGATTGGAATATGGATAAAATTGATAAATATCTAATTATCAATGAAGGAAATTGAATTTCATTTTAAACTCTCACCCTGGGAGCCGACTGTGTATTTCTAATTGATCCCTTGCTGCGAAATATCTGAGTTTTTATTTATAAATTCACGTCGAGATTTAATCCAAATTCACTGTGGAACAATTGTAAGTATATTATGCAGTTGAATTTAGCAAATCGAAGCTCTGTTCTCAATATAATTTCTCTATCAAATATTACCACGTCGGAATTATTATATCTGGAAATCGTGTAGTTTAGAATCGATCTAGGGCTAAGATCAACGATCATAATCCATTGCGGTGAAGATATATACACACAGGTTAACATCGGGACCTGTACCCGTAATTCAATTCAAATATAGTTTTGTTTTAAGTTTGGAATCAAATCGTAGATCGGACAACCCATATTTATTGTGGAGGTTATAAGGCATGGTGGTGGATCCAACCTTTGGTGGACCCACAATTTTTATAGAATACACCTATTATTTGTTTGAAATCCGACTCTGGTTGGAATTGAATATTACATCATAATATTAAAACCAATCTCAACCGTAGATATGTATATCTAACGGTTGTTGTAGGTCCGTGGGTTGATTTTATGAAGGTTTTAATTGATATCCATCTGCATTAAGTGGTATTAGAGTAGGAAATTTTGATTACTGTAAGTGTATGAAAGGGAGAATTTATTTCTCACCTCTTCCATTGATAGAAGCAGGAGAAATTCAAGATTGGAGTAATTCTAAAAAGAACCTATTACATTCTGAAATGGCATTTATGTTCTGAAGAGGACATGGCAGAGGAGGTCGTAGAGGAAGATCATTTACAAATGCAGAGGTGATGGAGGAAATGAGAAATCTATGTGCAGAAGTTGAATCCATAAGAAATGTTGGGAGAAGAGATCCTGAAGCAAGTGATGTCAGTGAAGTTAAGCAAGAGGATAATATAGAAGAAGAAGAAGTGACATAATAGAATCTTGGACTCAAATTATTAAAATCAGTTATGGGAGCTAGTTCAATTTCCAGAACATAGATAGTTTCATACAATGGAGGCTTAAATCCAAAAGAATTGGTTGATTGGGTCAATGTGTTAGACAAACACTTTTATTATGATGAGGTTCCTGATTAAAAAAAGGTGAAATTTGCAGTCACAAAGATGAAGGACCATGCTTTGTTATGGTGGGATGGTGTTCAAGCAGAGAGAAAAAGGAATAAAAAACAACCAATCAAAAGTTGGGATAGAATGGTTGCAAAGTTAAAAGGTAAATTTTTACCTAAAGACTATCAGCTTACCTTGTACAAACATATGCAAAATCTAAGACAAATATTGATAACTGTTAGAGAGTATACTAAAGAGTTATACAAGGTGAATATTAGAGTTGGTTATACTGAAGATAGCTTTGAGAAGGTAGCAATGTATATGAATGGTCTCAGATTAGAAATTCAAGAGGCATACCAATGTGCCTTAAAGGTGGAAGAGAAACTGAATAGAAGACATAATTCAGGAAAATGGAAAGGTCAAGCTTATAGAGGTAAGGGACAACAAGTTGGGAAGAATAAGTTTTCAGCTTAGAAGGAAGAAGTTGATACATCAAATCAACAAGAACAATCATCAAGAGGAAGAGGAAGAGACTTCATAGGAATATTATATTTTCAGAGAGGCCGAGGAAGAGGCATAGGATATGAGGTCAGATGTTATACATGTGGTAAGATAGGCGATATGTCATGGGATTGTTCGGAGAATGTTGCAAGACAAGGAAATGTCCAGATTGCACAAGCTGAAAATGAACCAAGAGTACTAGAGGATCATGTTGAAGTTTCAGAGGCAGGAGAAGCCTTATTGATGAGGATAAATTTACTTAAATCAAACAAGGAAGTGCATGAACCAGCACAAAGGAAAAATATGTTCAAAACAATGTGCAAATCAAAAGGTAAGTGTTGTAAATTGATTATTGTTAATGGTAGTACTAATAATTTGGTTTCCGTGGAAATGGTTGAGAAGTTAGGACTGCAGAAGGAGATGCATCCTACACCATATAAAGTTTCTTGGCTGCAAAAAGGGAATCAAGTATTGGTGAATGAACAACGCAGAGTTGATTTCCATATTGGAAATTATAAGGATCAAATTTTGTGTGATGTCATTCCGATGGATGTTTGTCATGTGTTGTTGGGCAGACCACGACAATATGACATAAATGTGGTGTACAATGGCAGAGAGAATACTTTTAAATTTGAGAAGGAAGGCAGAAGGCACACTCTTATTCCTCTTAAGGATGAAAGAGAAGAGGAGCAAACAAGTCCAAAAGTATTGTTGGTCACAGAAAATGAATTTTTGAAGCATGTGCAAGATGAAGAGGTAAGTTTTGTTGTTGTTGGAAAACCTAGGATTGTTTTAACCAACACAAGAGTATATGACTTTCCTATTGAAGTTCAAAAATTGTTATAGGATTATGTGGATATTGTAGTTGATGATTTTCCTAATGAACTACCACTTGTTAGAATTATTAGCCATCATATAGACCTGATTCCTGGAGCTACTTTTCCAAACAAAGCATCTTACAGACTGACTCCAGTAGAAAATGAAGAGATCACCAAACAAGTGCAAGAACTTTTGAGCAAGGTGTTGGTTAGAGAAAGTTTGAGTCCATGTGTTGTACCTACAATGTTGAGCCCAAAGAAATGAGAAGAATGGAGAATGTGCACAAATTCTAGATCCATAAATAAAATTGTTACACATTATTTTCGTCATCCCTATGATCGTTAATGATGTAAACCTATCTGTTGCCTTCAGAGGGGTCACAGTGGCCTAAGTTCTTAAAGAGAGAAGGGAGAAGAACTTTTCCTGAGAAAAGAAGTTGCATTTTCCTATGTAAAAACCTTATAAAAAAGGATGTTCGCAGGTTGCTATATAGGCAGGGTGCGAGAATGACCAATTCTCGCAGGTTGCACTATAGCCAGGGTGCGAACAGTTCGCAGGTTGCTATATAGCTAGGGTGCGAACATTCCAGCACGTGGGAAAAATGAGCGTTTTCKCGAATCTTCTAGAAGGAGAAGCTTCTATGGTGAGGTGGCATCCGAATGGTTTGGATCTTACTCGCTTTCATGATTTAGTGGGATCATCCTAACCTCCTCACCTTATCTTCTTCAACTTATAAAAGGAGAGGAATTCTCATGGAGAAAGTTAGATTGGATGAGCTTTTGTGAGCTTGAGCTTGGGTTCTTAGCTTTTGGTTGGCTTGGAATTATTAGCTTGGTTAGAGTGGCTTAGACATTTGCTTTGTCAAGATAGATTGTGAGTAGCCATCAGATCTATGGTTTTAGAATCCTTGGAGTAAGAAGTGTGTGGGGAATGAAGGACAGTTGGAAGGGACCTTACGACATCAAGGCAACGGTTGTAATCTCTCTTTCACATTTAATATGATACAGTAATATGTTTCTTTCCCATAAAGTTAGATCTACTTTATTACATAACTCCTTGATCATATGTATAGATTAGCTATTGAATATATTATTTTCTTTCACTTTGGTTGGTTTGTGCTTTTTTGATCTTGACTGCACGAAAGCGTTGGAGCGAAGCAGGAGCAACAGAGTCCAAGGAAGCGATTACAAGGTACATATCTTCTTCTCACTTCCAATTTAATTCAATAGTTAGATCTAGGGAAAGCGGTATATTCTGTCCTGTTTTGTTCTAGATCCAGGTGGATCTAGGGAGATCGGTTCGTGTCTGCACTTACGGATTTATCCATAAACAAAAATCACCATCAGGTATCGTTTTCCTTTACCCAGAATGGATGATTTGATGGATTGTGTAAGTGGTGCCAAATATTTTTCAAAAATAGATTTAAAAAGTGAATATCCTCAAATCAGAATGAGGGAAGGTGATGAATGGAAAATAGCCTTCAAGACAAACAATGGACTATATGAGTGGTTGGTTATGCCTTTTGGTTTAACTAATGCACCCAGTACTTTCATGAGACTTATGAATGAAGTACTTAAGAAATTCACATGGAAATTTGTCATTGTTTATTTAGATGATATTCTTGTTTTAGTAAAACCAGAGAAGAACATGTTAGACACTTGAATTTGGTTATGAAGAAACTACATCAAGAGAAACTCTTAATAAACTTGAAGAAATGTTTATTTATGAAAATCGAATTGGTTTATTTAGGATTTGTGATATCACAAGAAGGATTAAAGATGGATCCATAGAAAGTGAAAGCAATTAGAGAGTGGCCATATCCAAGAAACATATTTGAAGTTAGAATTTTTCATGGGTTGTCAAGTTTCTATAGTAAATTTATAAGAAACTTTAGTGGTAATTGTGCTCCAAACCTAGAAACTGTGAAGAAATAAAAACAATCATTTAGATGGACAGAGGCAGCAAAAAAAGGATTTTAATCGTTGAAGGAAAATATTATTGAGAAACCTATATTAGCTCTCCCAGATTTCAACAAAATATTTACAATTAGATGTGATGTCAGTGGGACAACAGTTGGAGGCGTTTTGAGTCAATATGACATGCCAATTGCATATTTCAGTAAGAAACTGAATGAAGAAAAAAAAAATATTCCACTTATGATAAAGAATTATATGCAGTGATCCATGCTTTGAAGAAATGGAGGCATTACCTCATGCCTAAAGAGTTTGTTTTATATTATGACAACCATGCCTTGCAGTTCATAACTAAGCAAGAGAAATCAAAACACAAACATGCTAAATGGGTAGAATTCATGCATAATTTCACTTTTGTATTAAATCATATTAGTGGAAGCTCTAACAAGATTGCAGATGCTTTGAGCAGAAGAAGTTTAGTTTTGCAGAGTTCCAGGTAAAGGTTCTTGGATTAGAACATATCAAAGATATGTACCCTCAAGATGCATATTTTAAGGAAGCATATGAAACATGTCAGAATCCATTTTTGAGAGATAGAAGTCCATGGATGGATTTCACGCTACAAGAAGGATTGTAGTTCAAAGGAAGTAAATTGTGCATTCCAAAATGTTCAATGAGAGAGAATTTGTTGCAGGAAAATCACAGTGGAGGACTTGTTGGTCATTTTGGCAATGAAAAAACTTATGCTCAGTTGAATAATTTTTATCATTGACCAAGAATGAGGATTGGTGTTCATAAATTTGTGGGAAGATGCAAAATTTTTTAGCATGCAAAAGGTAGACACCATAACACAGGCTTATATCAGCCACTACCAATTCCAAAAAGACCTTGGGATGATGTGAGTATGGATTTTGTTTTGGGATTGCCAAGAACTCAGAGAGGCAATGATTCCATTTTTGTTGTGGTAGATAAATTTTCTAAAATGGAACATTTTATACCATATTATAAAACTAGTGATGCAACTTATATTGCAACTCTGTTTTTTAAAGAAGTAGTAAGACTCCATGGTCTTCCTGTTAGTATTGTTTCAGACAAAGATACTAAGTTTGTTGGACACTTCTGGAGGACATTGAGGAAGAAATTGGGAACAAGTCTTAACTTTAGTTCAACCTACCATCCTCAAATAGATGGTCAAACATAAGTTTGGGCAATATATTGAGAAGTTTGGTAAGTAAACATCCTAATCAATGGGATTTAAATTTACCACAAGCTGAATTTGCTTATAATGACTCACCCAACATAAGTACATGGTTAAGTCCTTTTAATATTTTCTATGGAGTGAAACCAAGAGGAGTGTTTTTGGGACATATGGAGAAGAGAAGCGCAAATGAAAAAGATTTGGCTTTAGATATGAAAATGTTGCTTGAAAAAGTTAAATAACAGTTACATGAAATTAGTTTCAAGTGAAAACAGAAAACATATTTGAAGAGAAGGATTGGTTTCAAAAGCTCATTGAGACACCACTATGAATCTGCATAGCTAGGAGAGAAAATTGCTATATGTACAGAGGTTGTTCGAATGGCGCTTTTAATTTGTGGAGTTATGTTGTCTCCCTCTTGCAATTCATGCTGGTCTAAAAATACTCGCAATTCATGTTGTCTAAGGTGATGGTAGAGATCGGTGGCCAAGGTTCTCTTGACATCTGGGCCACGGTGGTTAATGAAGATATTGAATACATAGTTGTCGTTGTCGTTGTTTCCATGTGAGGTGGATGTCGAGGAGGATGCCATCAGATACACAATAACAAAGAAGTAAGACTGAAGATGTGTTGCAGAGATTGGGATTGCGTGTTCAACCTCAATATTTTCATCCCCCCTCGTCTGGGTGATCTCGCAATTTCAAAGTACTTACCAGCTGCGCCTTTGTTCCTCTCTTTATGTCTCAACATCTCGATACTTGGCCAATCGATTGAAAACAAGCAACTGGTAACTTGTTGATTTCTGAGTTTCTTTAATTCGTTGAATAAACCGAGTCGTTATCTATATCGAACGAAATTTATTACCCTTTCTTCTTACTATTAAATTGTTTTTGAATGGATGGATGGGAAGAAACTAAGACCATAATTTGAACTGTGGAAGCAAGAAGTTCATGTGGCAATTTCCTGGTCACTGCATTTTTGAATCTTGCCACAGTCCAAATACTACCCATACTAAAGTATTTGGTAGACCTGACTTGATTTCCCTACGGAAATTTCCTTATCATGATAGATATGATTCCTTTTGTTAGTGGGAACAAATCATTACGCAAAACAGAGGGCATCTACCATCTACCAACCTAAGAAAATGCATCATGCTAAAGAGACGAGATTGCGACAAGACGTTTTTTGTTCGATTGATATCCAAAACAATTTGCAGTAAATGTTATGTCAGCTTCATCTGGGTGGATGTCGTAATGGTCGCAAGCTGTAAAGAATGTTATGTCAACTTCATGTGCGTGGATGCCGTAATGGTCGCAAGTTGTAAATTATGTTATGTCAGCTTTATGTGTAGAAAAACTTTTGTAAGTGGTTTGATTTTTTATAAAGATGAAAGTCACATGAAATTGACATATTTTTATCATGGTGCATTGTCATTTATGTACATATATAACAAAGCTTCATGTGGGATTAGGCATATTTTTATCATTGTCATGTTGCATTGTCATTTATGTACAAAGCTTCATGTGGTATCGTCATTTATGTAATATAACAAAGCTTAGTAACATGTTTTTATGAGTATTGGAAGATAATAGTATTTTTTTTTTGTAATTAATCAAAGATTTTGATTACGTGGAAGTGATATTTTAGGGATATTTTTAGTGGTAAACTTGTCAAATGGTTGACAGGTTTTGGAAAACACTTATTTATATGCATCATTTTTCAAAACCACCACTTAATCATCACATCCACAACTATAACTACGACAGTAAAATAGATATGTATCGACTTTACAACACAAAAAAAAGAAACGTTGGGCATGGTTTATGTTCCGCTCTCAAGCCTTAAAGAGAAAACTTGTTTGAAACGTATTGATAGAGAGAGCCCACAAAACATTTATTTGGATGGACTTAATGTGTATATCTTTGCACAATATCTGCAATCTTGCCATGAATTTCTTGACGTGTTTCAAACTCAAAGTAATATCCTCCCTTTCAAGTCAGTTGTATTCTCAAATGAAAACAAGCAACAAGCGCAGATCACGTCACTAGTTTTGGCACCTGATTCTGATTGCAATGGACATAATATGTCGGCAGGGCTTCTCTTTATACAAACTCTTGATTGCGATGGGAATAATAGGTCGGTAGGGTTTCTCTTTATACAAAATTTGAACAAACAAACAACCATAGCTTCTACTAAGTACTCAAAGACTGAAGTTAATGCAGATGGATATCAATTAAAACCTTCATAAAATCAACCCACATACCTACAACAACCGCTACAGATCTATGGTTGAGTTTGGTTTTAATATTATGATGTAATATTCAAATTCCAACCATAGTGGTATTTCAAACAAATAACATGTGTATTCTATAAAAATTGTGGGTCCGCCAAAGGTTGGGTCCACCATTGTGCCTTATAACCTCTACAATGAATATTGGTCGTCCTATCTACGATCGGATTCCAAACTTAAAACAAAACTATATTTGATTTGAATTATGGGTACAATTCCCGATGTTAACCTATGTGTATATACCTTCACCGCAATGGATTATGATAGTCGATCTTAGCCCTTGATCGATTCTAAACCACACAATTTTGAGATATAATAATTTCAACGTGGTAATATTTGATAGAGAATTTAGATTGAGAATAGAGCTTTGATTTGCTAAATTCAACTACAGAATATACTTACAATTGTTCCACAATGAATTTGGATGAACTCCCGGCGTGAATTTATAAAGAAAAACTCAGATATTTCACAACAAAGGATCAATTAGACATACACAGTTGGCTCCCAAGGTGAGAGTTTCAAATGAAATTCAATTTCTTTCATTCATAATCAGAGATTTATTGGTCTTAAATACAATTAATTTATGTTTCTTAGATCCACTATATGTGGATCGAATCATCTTATTCAACCCTAGATCTTATATTATAGCCTAAAAATCAAAACAATTTTTATCTCTGTTACAAAGAAGGATTCAAAATCCTTGTTGTATTATTCGATTTGACTTCTAAATTTAATTAAAACAGAAAAAATAATTAAGAGAAACAACTCTCTTTAGTAAACTTGACTTTGACTTCAAATCCAATGATGATTTTGTTATTTGAGCTCATGCTCCTGCATCAGAATCCTCAGGTCAGAAAAAATCATGAACTCTTGTTCATGAGTTCTTCTATAGTACTGCCACTTTTATGTATGAGTGCAGCAGTTACCCAAGTAGCATCTTCCAGTGGATGATCCTTCCACTTCACCAAGTACTCATAGTACTCTTTCCCTCTTGTCTTCTTCAACATTCTGGTATCCAGAATTATTTCCATCTGCAACTTCTTCTCTGTAGGAATTTGTTTCTGCCATTTTACTTGTTGTCCTATGTCTCTGTCCAAATCAGGTTCCACATATGAATACAAATCTGTTACATTATATATGGGAGATATTCCCATGACTTTTGGAAGTTCAATCTCATAAGCATTGGTTGAAAATTTTCTCAAAATCTTGCAAGGCCCAATCTTTTTAACCTTCAGATTGTTATATGTGCCTCTAGGAAATCTTTCTTTCCTTAAATGTGCCAATAGTAAATCTCCTTCTTCAAAGACAACTTCCCTTCTCTTCAAATATGTTTTTTGTTTGCACTTGAAACTAATTTCATGTAACTGTTATTTAACTTTTTCAGGCAACATTTTCATATCTAAAGCCAAATCTTCTGCATTTGCGCTTCTCTTCTCCATATGTCCCAAATCTCTAAGCTCAAACACTCCTCTTGGTTTGATCAGAATCTGGACCAGGGGTCAAAATTTAGCCCAAAAATGAAAGTGTTCGGAATCACCTCAAAACAAACGAGTGCGTAGCCCTCGTCGTCATGAACCCAACGCACTTCGAACGGGGTCAAACGAACATCGGATGAGTGAGATATCGCGATCTGTTCGATTTTCCAAACATGCAAAAAAAAAACGCTGACTGTACAGTCCGTACAGCTGACGTGGCAGGGGCTGTATAGAGGACATGTCATGACCATACACTGAGGTGGTAGTTTATGATGTGGCAATCGTTTATTAGCAGATGTGGATGAATCATGTTTCGACATGTGGCACTTAATTAGCAAATGGGGTGGTGCCACGTGGCTCAGGAATGGGCTGCCATGTGGCACCATGTTAAGTTTGGGTGCTAAAAGTTTATGGAGTCCGTGGGATTCGAACCCCGGACCTCCCACACGACTCAAAGTCTTTGCAAAGTCCACCCAACCGGCACGCCACACTATATTGCTTATTATATATATGTTGTTATATATATTTAAATTCGCACATGTTTTGGTTTGGAGTGGGGTTCGGGCTGGGGCTTAGCCCCAGCCCTCGTTTCTATGCACACTCCCATATGACCCTTTGCCACACGGATTTTGCACGGGATTCGCGCGGGAATTTCGAACACATATACCCACGCGCATGGACACTTGTCAAGCCCACGGTTAATCTTGCAAACGAGGGCCTATTTTTGCGTTGGGATGTGGCCACATGGCCCCCATGCGCCCAAGGGCCAACACCTCTGGGATTTGGGGGCTTAGTTCCCTAATTGTTCTACAGTTTCGTGCGTATTGCGGGTATGTGCGTGGTGCTGGGTTTAAGCACGGAAAAACGCGCAGAGGCTAGGTTGGACACACAGAGGTGCGTTTTGGCGAACCAGAGACAACAAGCTTGAAGGAGGAAAATGGCAGGAGGCCTAACTTCTTCATTTTTTGGCCAAATGAGGTGCCGAAAAAGCCCAGCTAGGGGTTTTTGGATGTTCTGAATCCATTGGCACCGTTTTCAAAGGAATTTGAAGACTTCTTTTGCAGGTTTTACACCATTGAAGTTTCAGGGAGCTTTAGGGAGCTTGAATCCCCCATTGATGGAGGCCATGCTCAGATGATCCCAAGTCTGTTTTCTGTGACTGAATAGTCATTTTTGGCTAATTGTTATGCTATGAACACATTGGGATAGGTTTTAGAGGCATTTGAGGACTTTTACAGGTGTTTTTTCTACAAGGAAGTTCAAGGAAGCTCAAGAGCACATGTAGAAGAGGTCATGCTCGGATGAGCCATGGTCCGTTTTCAGAGTTCTATTAGTCATTTTTGGGGTTTTTATGTGTTCTGAACCCAATGGTACAATCAGTAAATCCATTGGAGTTGAGCATCATCTTGTAAAAGAATCTTTGACAAACTAATCCCAGAGAGCCTAGTCCATTGATGGAGGCTCAAGGAGATGTAGCCCAGTTGGGGGTGAACTCCTTTATCATGTTGTTCTTGTTGTGAGTGTTTGTTGGTTATTACTTGCTGCATGTTATATTTGCTGTTGTATTCTTTAAACTACATATTTAACCTTTCAAAGAACCTCACACATACACACATAAAAGAATCCTAAACTTGACACATAAAACCTCTTGCACAACTTTGACATGGAGCAAGGTCCTGAAAAGTTTATTTTAATGGAGTAGAGGGTGCTTGCATAGCAAAACAAGTCAGCCCCCTATTTTCAGACCAGGTGGTATCAGAGCATAGTTTTTCTCATGTGATTTCCATTGATAGCTAGAGTTTTAGCTGTTCGTATTTGTGCAAGTTTTGTGTTGATGTTTGATATCTTGCAAGGATGGAGGAAGCTTCAAACATTGATAGTTCTCATACATCTTCATAATCCAAGTTCTTTGACAAAGAGATGTTGAAGGAGTTTGTAACCATGAGAGATATGGTACAAGAGTTGTGGGAAGAAAGAAAAGAGAGCATTGTCCTTCAAGAGTAGTTGATGGCCATGAAGGAGGAGAAACACCAGCTTCTTGAAAAGTTGCATGAGATGGAGACTCAACTCCATGAGGCAAATGAAACCCTTACCAAGAACATGCATGAACATGAGGTATGTAATGTTGGTTTTTCTTCAAATTCCTTTCAAGATGAATGCTTTGGTGTTTTTGAAAATCACACAAGAGGAATAGGGTCCAAGTTATTGTTAAAAATGGGCTATGAAGGTAGAGGGTTAGGCAAGCATGCACAAGGCATTGTTGAGCCTATTGTTGTTGAGGAGAGACCCAAGTATTGTGGTCTTGGATATGAACAGAAAGATGGAGCAAATTTCAAAGTTGAGGAGACAAGGGAAATAGTTCCAAGAACAACTTTTGTTGCAAGTTCAATCCCTCAAGCATGCAAAGAGTGTGTTCAAGATGAATGCAAATGTGTGAAACAAGAGAGTTATGACAGCCATGTGGACAAGAACATTGTTGTTGGTCTTCAAAGGAGAGCTTGTAACTCTTCAAATTCACCTCCTCAAAGAGGCGATAAAGGTGAATGTTCAAGGCATATTTCTGCCTATAATTCGGTTACTTTTGAAACTAATCTGTAATTGGTTTCAAAGGTATATTTCTGAGTTTTTCTTTATAAATTCACGCCGGGAGTTCATCCAAATTCATTGTGGAACAATTGTAAGTATATTCTGTGGTTGAATTTGGCAAATCGAAGCTCTGTTCTCAATTTAAATTCTCTATCAAATATTACCACGTCGAAATTATTATATCTCGAAATTGTGTGGTTTAGAATCGATCAAGGGATAAGATAGACGATCATAATCCATTGCGGTGAAGGTATATACACATAGGTTAACATCGGGACTTGTACCCATAATTCAAATCAAATATAGTTTTGTTTTAAGTTTGGAATCCGATCGTAGATAGGACGACCAATATTCATTGCAGAGGTTATAAGGCACGGTGGTGGACCCGACCTTTGGCGGACCCACAATTTTTATAGAATACACATGTTATTTGTTTGAAATACCACTATGGTTGGAATTTGAATATTACATCATAATATTAAAACCAAACTCAACCATAGATCTGTAGCGGTTGTTGTAGGTATGTGGGTT
>ML793900.1:91323-179384 GCA_009831015.1 Picea engelmannii
AATGGAGTCTACGCTCGAGCTCTCTGCGTGCTCGAAGAGAAGAAAACATTTGATGGTAGACCACGATACGACTCCAGAACTATTGAAGAATGGAGGAATGCTCTCTCTGAAGCTGCAGAAATAAAAGGTTTCGACGGAGAGACTTATAATGGGTGAAAACCCTACCCCACCCTCTAAATTTGTTGGATTGATAGATAGATGGCACTTTGTGTAGGAATTTCTGCCTATTGAAAGAGGCCGACTTATCGCCATTTAATGAAAATAATTGACAATAAACAAATATTGAAAATAATTGACAGTAACCATAGTAAATTTAGATACTGACAACCTGAAAAACCAAAAATGCATAGTTTTTGGCTTCAATTAGTTCCCAGTCTTCTATGGCCTGCTGTGGAACAAAAGTTCCCTAAGGGGGTGACAACCCGGGGAGTTAAAAGTGATTAAAATTTCTAACGGATGCAGATAGATCGACCATGGATATACGCAGATTTATTTGTTTCTAATTAGGGTTAACCATAAAGATCGAGCATAACTTAGATAACATGTCACTCAACTGTTCATAGATTCTTCTTCCCATTCATGCCTCCCTCAGTTTACTCAGTGCTTGTATTATTTTTTTTTTAAGATTTTAGTTCTGCCCTTGTAGATGGAAGTTACTCTGCGTTGCTCAACCACTGCTCATGTTTCGTTTCTTTCACTATTCTAGTGTGAAGACAGGTGTCTTGCATTGCCTTGAGGCGGTCTTCGAATTCTGCAACCTTCCCCTGGTATTCAGAGCAGAGCAGCTCCTCGAAGACGTCGTGGAAGGAGTGTTGAAAAATGTTAAAAGAGCCCTGCATGTGTCCGAATATCCAATAGGCTTGGAGGAAAAATTAAAAGATTTTGAAGCCACAATATCATTGCATCTGGAAAGCGGGAAGGCTAGAGTTGTAGGAATTGTGGGTCTTGGTGGTGTTGGCAAAACCACCCTAGCAAAAGAATTTTTTAACCGTCAGAGATCAAATTACAAACGATCTTGTTTTTTATTTGATATAAGAGAAAATTCTTTAACTACCTTGCAGAGCGAATGAGCAAATTCGCAGCACTAATGAAGGTAAAGGAAAGCTCAGAAGGTATCTCACATCTTCTCATGCTCTCATTATTTTAGATAATGTGGACCATATTCAGCAATTGGAGGCCTTGCTTTTACCAGCAAAGGATGTCCTTAATACCGGTAGCTTAATTTTATTGACATCTCGCAATAAGGCTGTTCTCACAAGCTCAGGCATCACAGAGTCGTCGATTTACAGGCTAACATGCCTCAATCGACAGCACTCCAAAGAGCTCTTTTGCTCGCATGCGTTCGGCCAGCCTCATCCTGCTGAAGGATTTGAGGAAGTGGTTGAAAAGTTTTTGGATGCCTGCAGAGGATTGCCATTATCTGTTAAAGTAATTGGGGCGCTTCTTCGTGGGCAAAATGATTTAAACCATTGGGAAGCCCAATTGCGCAAAATCTCCAACATACTTCCGGGGGATATACAAAGCACGCTTAAAATTAGCTACTACGGTCTCGATGAAGAGGAGAAGCAGATGTTCTTAGACATTGCCTGTTTCTTTACAGGAGAAGACAGGGATACCGTAATAAGAATATGGGACGGATCCCGTTGGGAAGGATGGCTGGGTCTTCGGAACCTGGAAAACAGATGCCTAGTGGAAGTGGACGATGAAAACCGTATAAGAATGCACGACCACCTTAAAGACCTGGGCAGATTTTTAGCGGAAAAGGAACCTCCCGGATGTGAGCTTCGGTTTTGGCGCCCAACTGACAACCTTCTTCATAGTCTTTCAGGCCAATCACCTGTACGTATTTTGAAACTTTCGAGTCTCGACCGACTTTCAAAATAGCATTGTGTTATCAAAATTGTGTCTGTCAAGTTTTCAATTCGTTTCTAACAGCTTCGAGTGAACAATTCAGGTGCGTGGAATTAGCATGGTTCAGGGAAATGATCCTGAACAATTTTTCGAAATACTTGCCGAGCTCTCTGGCGGTCGTTTATTAAGTAATATGAGCAGGTTGCAGTTGCTTATGGCTGAAGGTTGTTTTGTTGAATGCCTATTCAACCTTGAGCATTTAACACAACTAATATATCTCCGCTGGGAAAGATGTCCGAACTCCTTCTTACCTTTCTCGATTCCAATAAAGAATTTAAGAGTGTTACATATAGAGGGGCCAAATTTGAAAACACTCTGGCAACATGAATCTCAGGTAGTCATCTTATTTATTTTCTTTAAGATATGGTGTTTTGTTTTTTCTTCAAATTGTAAAAATTGTTTGCATTTAAGAAATGTCTTCTTATATCACAATGCCAAAAAAGTTTGTTGACGTTTACAGTGTTAGGCCGACTTTAATAATGTATGTTAACATTGCAGGCACCTGTTCAGTTGAGGGAATTGTATATTGGGGCTCCCCTTTTAGATGTTCCAAAGTCCATTGGAAAGCTGAAGCACCTCGAAAAATTTGTCCTGCACGGGAGTTATTCATATGTTCCAAACTCCTTTTGCCCCAAAAGATTTGTACCGGACATTGAAACTTTGCCAAATGAATTCTGTGATATGCATTCCTTGAAACACGTTGAGTTAAAGGAATGTAAAAAAATGACGTTGCTGCCAGATTCAATTGGGAACCTGACGGACCTCCAAAGTCTTGACTTGGGTTGGTGTTCCACTCTGCAGAGGCTTCCACATTCGGTTGGGAATATGACGGGCCTCCAAAGTCTAGATTTGAGGGGGTGCGTCACTCTGCGGATGCTGCCAGACTCGGTTGGGAACCTGACGGGCCTCCAAAGTCTTCACTTGTTCTGGTGCAACACTCTGCAGGCACTCCCAGACTCGATTGGAAACTTGACGGAACTCCAAAGTCTTGACTTGAGCGGGTGCTTCAGTCTGCAGACGCTTCCATACTCGGTTGGAAACCTGACGGGCCTCCGAAGTCTTCCCTTGTCCTCATGCTCCACTCTGCAGACGCTCCCAGACTCGGTTGGGAACTTGACGGGCCTCCAAAGACTTGACTTGAGCGGGTGCTCCACTCTGGAGACGCTCGCAGACTGGGTTGGGAACTTGACGGGCCTCCAAAGACTTGACTTGGGTGGGTGCCACGCTCTGAAGACGCTCTCAAACTCGGTTGGGAACTTGACGGGCCTCCAAAGCCTTGACTTGGGCACATGCAGCTCTCTACAGACCCTCCCAGACTCAGTTGGGAACCTGACGGACCTTCAAAGTCTTCAATTGGGCTGGCGCTCCACTCTGCAAACGCTCCCAGACTATGTTGCGAACCTGACGCGCCTCCAACGTCTTGACTTGGGCGGGTGCTTCAATCTGCAGACGCTCCCAGACTGGGTTGGGAACCTAACGGGCCTCCAACATCTTGAATTGCACCACTGCAGAACTTTGCAGACGCTCCCAGACTCGATTGGGAACTTAAAGAACCTCCAACGTCTTGACTTGCATAGGTGTTCCAATTTACAGATGCTGCCCAATTTCGAGCATTTGAGATCGTTGAAGACCCTTGATGTGTCTCGATCTCCCAAACTGCAATGGGGTGCGGGAGTAGTCGAGCAACTGCGCCAACGACTGGGAGAAGGCTTCATTGAAAAAAGGAAATAATAAAATGTAACAGCATTTCATAATTCAATCGTGGTCCAGTGACCACAGCTCTCGCTGAACGCTGCATACAGAGCTCTGTCATTAACCTTGGAAAGTATGTAATCATAAGCAAAATGAATTATACGATGTACAGAATGCTCTACATTTGATTTCATGTGTTTTTTTAACATCGACGGCAACGTAGCGAGAGAGCTTCCCTTTTCACCTTCCGTAAGCATAGAAGTGAACTGTAGGTGTGGAGATTTGGGAAGAGCGCAGAGGTGACTCGTCACTGGTGCACATGGGTGCGGCCGCATTTTACATTTTTAAAGAAATCATTTAGTGTATATTATTTACACCATTGTTTTAATGATTAATAACCATAAATTTTGAAGCAACGTAATTCACGAGCTAGATTCATATATTTAATTTTTCTAATTAATAATTTTTTGTTAATAAATTTAATTTTAAAAGATCTGAATTTATATTATTAAATTAATAAAATTGACCACTTAAACATTGGATAATGAAAATCTGAAAACTATTATAAAAACTTTTAAATTGATTTTTAATATGCAATCTTTAAAACTCTTAATTTATATTTCAACTATTTATCATTTTAACAAATTTAAACTAGAAAGCTTTGCATATAAATTTTAATTTTAATTTGTTTTTTTTTTTTAATTCTTTAAAGTTCTTAATTCATATTTCATTTGTTTATCATTTTAACAAAGATAAAATGTAATAAGATGTATAAAGATGTATAAAGACATGTAAATTTGAAACTTTTAATGTATGAATTGTTGGATTTGTGATAACACATAAAACTGGCGAAGAATAGTGGTTCATGTAACGATTGTAGTTTATGTAACAATTGTAATTGTGATTATGTTGAAGACAATATATATCTACATAGCTCTTAAGAGGCATAAGACAAGTTTGTTCTAAGGAAAAAATGGACAAGTTTTGTAAGCTCTTTATGGGAAGATTGTAATCTTTACCTTTAAGTAATAAGAATATCGATACCTTGTCCCATGGATGTTTCCTTAGCACATTGTTAACGCAAATTTTGTGTCATGTTGAATGCAATTCTGTTATCTTATTTTCTATATTTTCCGCAATTATTTTGTGTTGTAATTTATATGATTATGTGTGGGCTCATGTTTCCAACAAGTGGTATAAGATCCACAATGAGGAGAAGCTGAGAGATACCATATTCATTGGACATAATATTCCAGGTTGCCTCTACTTTGTTAGAGATTCACAGTGAGAGTTCCTTGGTAGGAGAAGAGGAGGTGGAGGTTGAGCGGGAGCAATGAGTGGTTTCATCGGAGGGGTTGGATACAACACCATGATCTGTGCATTTCCAAAGTGCATGGCTTCATTGGGCACGCCAAATTGAAATCGCGGTGTAGATTGTATTTCGTAGACCATGCAAAGGAAATACCTTCTCTCGTACAAATATGCACGAGTGAGGACTCCGATCAGAATGTTGAAGTGAGGATCATGATAAGGCCTTGTCTCCATTGGAGGATTGAGCTATGATTCATGGGTTCAGTCACTTGTTTTGTTGGATTCAACATATGTAGGGAAATCACAGCTAATGAAGATCGGGGCTCCTCGAACGTTGATGGTAGACAAACTTTCATTGTCCAATTTTACAACAATGATGGAATTTGAATTTGCAATCCCTAATCGTTGCTCTCTGGCCCATGTTGTATTGTTGAGAAGTTTCTCTTTCAAGACTATGTAGTTGATGAAGATGATTACACAACCCAACGTTGTGAGTGTCAAAGAAAAGAAAAATACTCATACACACATTATGGATGTGGAGGACTTGGGCAATGGGGAACCGATGATATATTTCTTAGTTTACATGGCCCCTCAGCAAACAAATTGAGGAGATGAACCTTTGAGATCCAGTTGAAAATGGCACCAAGGAAGTCACGTTCAATAAGGGAAGCGAATTAACCAATATCGATGCCTCATTTTTCAAGAACAATTTAGAGATCATAATGGCATCCTAGAGTTTGATTAGATACTTTGGTCAGATGAGTCAATGGAGATGTATGTGTGATGTAGAGTTGATCCACTTGGACCTATGGGGTATGTTCCAGTGCTTGGTAGTTATGCACCTGGTTCCCCTGGTGGCTACAAGAATGGAGGCTATGGTGGTGGTGCAAGGTATAATAGTCTTGGTGGTCGGTATGTCATGGGTGTCTGTGGAGGGATATCAACACCTCCTCTTAGTGGAGGTTATGGGGGTAGGCCGAATCCTCAATAGGTAGCTGGATATGGGAACACTCCTACTACTAATCCCCAAATCTCGTGGGGTGGAGCCACAACAAGCATTGGTGGTGCATGGGTGAATTCTTCAATCTATGGCCCAAATGGACTAGTAGGTTCTAGTTCAAGGGCTAACTCTTATGCGATCTTCAGGGAAAGCTACAAAAGCAGCCAAAGGTCATAGTTCAGTAAGCGACTATGAGAAAGGGATTGAGGAGTGGGAATGGAGCCGAAAACAACAATGGATATAATGTGGGCTCTGGTTCGAGTAGTGGCTATGAAAGCATCTTCGACACTGGTTCAGACGATAGTTCTAGCACAATTGAATCAATTTTTCATGTTGTATTAAATTCAAACAAGAGAGGCGAGCATCAAATGGAAAAGGTTTTGAATGCAAACTTTGAGGTGGAGTTAAAAATTTTAATTACATGTAAATGGGCATACAATTGTAAGACCTGGTTAGCCATGTGTACCCTTGGTAAATTACTGGTAAAATCTAGACATAGACCTAGGTGATAGGAGGGACATGTTGAATTTCCAGATACCCTGGTTATAAACTAAGGGGGGTAAGACATGGGTAATTACCCCAAATCAAGTTTAAAAAGGGGGAATGTTGGGTTAAACTTGACTCAGTGAAAGAGTCAATGAGTTAAATCCATTTTTGGTCAACATTGGTGGTTTTTGGGCCCATGGTTTTGGTAGTAAGTGGATTGCATGTAATGAATCCTTTAAAAAGGTTTAGGATAATACATTGTAATGTGCTCGAAGGTGAGGGGTGAAGGATACAAATATTGGAAACCTTTACAAGATGGAAGGGACTGCTCAAATAAATTAAATAGTGGTGGTATCCAAGGAAGAAAATGAATCTACTTGTTTATGGCATCAACCATTGGGCCATATGAGCGAGAAAGGGACAAAGGTACCGATAAACCACAAGTTACTTCCAAGTTTAAAATCCTTTGAATTTGAATTTTTGCAAGCATCATGTTTTTTTGGGAGGTAGTGTAGACAAAAGTTTAAAACAAGTAATCATACAAGTAAGGGTATTCTAGATCAGATTTTTGGTGTCATTCCCTACAATTTATTTTTGGAGGATCGTCATACTTTGTGACATTTATACTCTAGAAAGGTGTGGGTCTATATTCTCAAAAGAAAAGATGAGGTTTTTAATGAGTATAATAATTTTAGTTGAAAGAAAAATTGGTAGATCAATCAAGTGTTTAAGAATAGATAATGGAGGAAAGTTCACATCTTTGGAATTTGAAAATTATTGCAAGGAAGTTGGGATCGAAAGGAATAAAACCACAATTTAAACTCCCCAACAAAATGGTGTGGTAAAAGCATGAACATGACTCTTTTAGAGAGAGCAAGGAGCATGCTCAATAATGCCAAGTTGCAACAATAGTTGTGGGTAGAAGTACTCACTATAGCTTGTTATCTAGTAAATCAATCACCATCAATTGCAATAGAATGTAAGATTCTTGAAGAGGTATGGACAATTCATTCTTGTATCTAATTTTTTTTTGGTTTTGATGCTTATGCTCTTATTTCTAAAGATCAACATTCTACGTTGGACCTCAGATCAAAGAAGTATATCTTTATTGGTTATGGTGATGGAGTTAAGGGATACAAATTGTGGGATCATATTGCCCACACAATCATCATCAGTAGAGATGTAGTATTTGATGAATCTCTTTTCATAAAATCAAACATATTAGAAGTTGAAATGAAATACGAACAAGTACCACAAAATCAACAAATTCAGTTGGAAACACATGGTGGAAAATGGGTGTAATATACCAGATATAAAATGTATGCAGAACATAAATAAAATGCTAGTAATGGTAGAATAACAACAATATAACCAGAACATTCACCACAATAACACTGAAATCATATAAGAATAACAACAAAAATAACACTTTGAATCTGAAAGCAATGTTCACGGGCCTCTTCGAGGGGGAAACCTCCAATTGAGTAGAGCTCTATTACAATAATATCCAAGCTAGGGTTCTCATATCCTCGACTCCTATTTATACTAAAAAGAAGCATCTAGAGGAAGATCCTTCTAGAAGCGGAAGATTCTATTAAGTCTTCTTACATCCGCCTTATTCTATTTTATTGAAAGGCCTTATTAATATTGACCTTTATTACATCCGAATATATTGTTCTACCTATGTGCGGGTTAGGACCCTAACATGTCTACCCCCTTAAAAACAACCTTGTCCTCAAGGCTTGAGATGAGGAAATTGTTTCAAAATGGTAGCTGGTTCCCAAGTGGCGTCTACTGGAGTTGTATCTTTCCACTAGACTAACACTTCCTTGATGGTTCTTTGACATAGGCGACGCTCACGCTAGTCCAAAACTGCTTCTGGTTGTAGCCAAATGGATCCTTCTTTAGCTAACTCTGGAAGGTTGGTTTCAATTTGGCACTTAACTCCAATCACCTTCTTTAAGCATGAAACATGAAAAATAGGATGTAGCTTCGAATGGATGGGCAAAGCTAACTGATAGGTGACTTGTCCCACACGCTTGAGCACGATATAAGGACCATAAAATTTGGGTGCTAGCTTCTGACAATTCTTGGCCTTGAGGGAAGTTTGCTTTTAAGGTTGCAGTCGAAGAAACACCTGATCCCCTTCTGCAAATTGACGTTCAGAGCGACCTTGATCTGCTTGTTGCTTCATGTGATTCTGTGCCATGAGCAAATTCTGTTTGAGGGTACGGAGAATAACCTCTCGAGCTGTAAGTATTAGGTCAACCAGCTGGACCTTCGAGGCACCTATTAAGTATGAGAGAACTGAAGGTGGCTTCTATCCATATGCCGCTTCAAAAGGAGTCATGCATGTAGCTGTATGGTATGAAGTGTTGTACCACCATTCAGCTAGGGGTAACCATTGAGCCCACTGATTTTTCTTTTCCGAGGCAAAACACCTCAAATATGTTTCCAAACACTTGTTGACAACTTTTGTTTGGCCATCAGTCTGGGGATGATAAGCTGTGCTGAGATGCAATTCTGTGCCTTGTATCTTGAACAGTTCTTGCCAAAAATTGCTTGTGAAAGTTGGTTCGCGATCAGAAACAATAGAGTGCCGCATGCCATGAAGCTTGAAGACCTGATCCATGAATATTTGAGCCACCGTGGATGCTGTAAAAGGGTGTTGAAGGGCGCAGAAATGAGCATAATTGGAAAGGAGGTAAAAAACCACCATGATGACGGATTTATTTCCCAATTTGGGTAAGCCGGTAATAAAATCTATAGAGATATCCTTCCAAATAGCAGGTGGAATCGAGAGCGGTTGTAATGTGCCTGACGATTTGACTGTTTCTACCTTGTTGCATTGACACATGTCACATTCAGCTACAAAATTACGAATGTCTTGTTTCATGCCATCCCAGAAAAAAGAACGTTTGACCCTGTCATAGGTTTTGGTGAACCCAGAGTGCCCTGTTGTGGGTGTAGCATGAAGCTTAGAAAGTACCATGAATTTAAGCTTTGATTGTTTACTTAAATACAAGTGGCCTTTGTCTCAAAGTTCCTCATGGAGCTAAGAGTACCCTGGGGAAGTTGAAGCATTGGACTGCAATTGCTGGATCAACTGTGAACTTTTGGGATCTTGTAGCCATTCCTGGTGAACGACTTGGAGCCAATTTGGTACAATGAATGAAAGAGAAAAAAATGGATCCTTCATCTTCATATTTTCGGGAAAGTGCATCCGAAACCACATTGTCTTTTCCTTTCTTATAAATGATCTCATAATCATATCCAAAGAGTTTAGTCACCCATTTTTGTTGTTCTGGGGAGGAAATGCGTTGTTCCAAAAAATACTTGAGGCTTTGATGGTCTGTCTTAATTTGGAACCGTTGCCCCAATAGATAAGGACGCCATAGATCCACGTCATGCATAATAGCCAACATTTCCTTTTCATAGATGGATTTGCCCAGATTTATTTCAGATAGTTTCTTGCTGGTAAAGGCCAAAGGTCGACCCTCTTACATAAGGACAACACCAATTCCTTTCCCTGAGGCATCACATTCCAACACAAAGGTCTTTGTAAAATCGGGAAGGGCGAGGACTGGTGTGGTGCACATGGCCATCTTTAAGGTTTGAAAAGATTGAGCAGCGGTTGGAGTCCAAGTGAAAGAGTTCTTTTTTAGGAGAGCAGTGAGAGGTGCTACAATCTTCCCATAATTCTTAACAAACTTGTGATAATACCCTGTTAAGCCTAGAAATCCATGAAAGCTCTTAAGAGTATTTGGGTGAGGCCAGTCTTGCATAGCTTCAATCTTCTTAGGTTCCACCCTGACGCCATATTTTCCAACTAGATGACCCAAGTATTCTACTTCTGAGGCACCAAAAGCACATTTAGACTGTTTCAGGAAAAGTTGGTGCTGAGAGAGTAGATGGAGAACTCGATCCACATGAGCAAAATGGTTTGTCCAAGTTTTGCTATAGATGAGGATATCATCAAAGAAAACTAAGACAAAATGGTAGAGAAAAGGACAGAAGACATGATTCATGAGGCTTTGGAAGGTGGAGGGGGCATTACACAAGCCAAAGGGCATGACCAAAAACTCATAGTGGCCNATCAAAGAAAACTAAGACAAAATGGTAGAGAAAAGGACAGAAGACATGATTCATGAGGCTTTGGAAGGTGGAGGGGGCATTACACAAGCCAAAGGGCATGACCAAAAACTCATAGTGGCCCTCATGAGTTCTAAAGGAAGTCTGGGGGATATCTACCTCTTTCATACGTATCTGGTGGTAGCCCAAACGAAGATCCAGTTTAGTGAAGAATTGGGTGTCACTTAATTCATCCAGGAGGTCATCAATGACAGGAATGGGGAATTTGTCTTTGATGGTAAGTTTGTCGAGGGCACGGAAGTCAGGACAAATTCGCTAAGAACCTTCTTTCTTTAGGACCATGACCATAGGAGACGAATAGGGGCTCATACTAGGGCGGATAATGCATGCATTAAGGCTTCCTGTTACAAGGGGAATGGAATGATCATGAACACCACGGGAAGGAGGGAGGCCTTGGGGAGTGGAAAAGACCAATTGATGTTTAGAAAGGATTGCTTGGAGGTCTTGCGGTACTGAAGGTGTCTTTGTTGCTTGTATGGCATGGAGTTGGGCGATAACACCAGAATGACCATTTTTAGCATCATTTCCATGCGATGGGAACTAATGATCTCAGGTGAACCGACGGTGATGCCTTAGAACTTATATTGGTGGCCCTCCTGGTCGAATTGCATGGTTAAGTATTTAAAATCCATGAGAATGGGACCCAAAGTCCTTAGCCAGCCTGCACCAACACAATGTCACAACCTCCCATGTCGATAGCAAACATATGGGACTTAAGGTGGTAGTCGCGAATTTGGAGACGCACATTTTCACAACGCCCTCCACATTTCATGGAACCACCATTGGCAATCATGATTTGGAAATTATTGACAGCATGGATGTAGCAATGAGTTTCTTGGGAAATGCGGCGATGAATAAAATTATGGGTGTTGCCACTATCAACCAGAATGATGACCTTCCGATGCTTGATGTAAAAAATTATCTTGAGGGTTTGGGGAGCGAAGAATCCAGTGAGAGCATTGAGGGAAATGACTGGTCCTACTTCGGGAGGGTCTGGGGGAGGGGTTATGTCAATGGATTCAGGTGATTCAGACATAGAGGGAGTTTCTTCATCTTCTTACGAAATCTCCTTGGAGATGGCCATAAAAAGATTTTGTTATTTACACTTGTGGCCCGGGAAATATTTTTCATCACAGTTATAACAAATCCCGTTGAGTTGACGTTCAACCATTTCAGCCTAGGTCAATTTTTGGATCTTTAGTGGAGCAAAGGGAGCAGTGGGATTTACTGGTTTAGGGCAAGGGATGAAGGAGGGTTTGCGATTTTGAGAAGATACAACACGTTGTTCTTCTTTAGCTCTTTTGGTAGCCTCCACCCAACTCTCAGGCCAAGCCATGAGGACATGGGCCTGAATTTCATCCTTGAGGCCGTTGATAAAACACTCTGGGAAAAAGGCATCAGACATGCCCTCTGTTCTAAAAGCCAAGTGCTCAAACAAAACTATAAGGTCTTCCACTATTCCTAATTGTTTCAGCTTTGTCAAACGGCCCAAATGATTGGTGTTAGTGTCAAAGCGTTCATAAAGCTTTGCCACAAATTGTGTCCAAGCAATATACCCTTGACGCAATTTTTTTCTCCATTGCCACCATTGCCAACGTTCTTGATATAGATGGAGAACACCATACCATAGTTTGTCCAAGTCATGTGTAATGTTGTATAAAGAGAAGTAATGTTCCATTTGGTTACCCAACCAGTGGCGTCTGAGCCATCAAATTTGGTCACATCCACCCGTGGAAGGTGTAGGTCACATTGAAAGTGATGGTTATGCAAGGTATGGGAATAAGAGGAATGGTCGCCTTCAGTATGTGGGGGTGAGGAAGAGGAAGGGTTATCTGTAGGGATATGCAGTTTGGTGCAGAGTGCCGAAAATACTAATTCAAGTTGGGTGGTGAGGTCTTGTTTGATTTTGCCCATTGAGGACTGCATGGTTGTATTGATGGTGGAAACATTGGCACTGATTTGTTTCACTACTTGTTGGGTCTCAATGAGACCGGATTGCAAGGTGTTGAAGCGAGCTTCCAAGTCTTGGCTACGAGTATGGGCCATGAGGACGGGGGAACTGAAAAGGGGTGGGCGGGGTAAAAAAATTTGCCGAAAAAATAATATGGATGAATGTGATAAGGGAGAAGACATGAATCCAATGGAATAGGTTTGAAATAATGGTGAAAAAATTTCCAGACTTTTTTTTTTTTTTTTTTTACAGATTAATACTCCAATCTAAAGAATACTGCAGAGAGGAAATGCCCAAATGATTAACCATAAATAAATGTGTATTTACTTGGCAACCCGAACATATTTGCACGACAATAGATCTTGTTTGTTTTAATTTGTTTATGTTTCTGTCCCCCAAGGGTTAGGTATTCAAGGGTTCTACAGACAAGGATTTGTCTTGTGCTATAGCTCTCTGATATATGTGCGGGGTCCAATAGTAGTACTCGACCCAATATATCAGGGCACTAACTAAGGAGGATAGACTGTACCCTTAGCTGTACTACCCGACTACCCAGGTACTAGAGAGTATCTTCCCGAGTGTTGTTCTCGGTGACACTATAGTAGTCAGGCGGCTGATTAGTTTATCTAAAGAGGGCTTCAGGTAATCTAGGTCGATCCGTATATATGTGATGTCTGATGCACTACCACTCGAAGGGGTACCGACAGGGGTTACAAGGGTGGCCAACAAATGTGCTCTTAAGTACCACTTGTATTTCTTGCATGTATGAATCCCTCAACCACGGGTTTATGCGCGTAACGACAGATCTCTGTGGCTTAAAGACGTCAGAATACATCTCTACCCTGAAGAAAAAAAAATTTAACCCACATTTTCTGCCGAGGAAAGTGCTCTGATACCACTTGTAATATACCAGATATAAAATGTATGCAGAACATAAATAAAATGCTAGTAATGGCAGAATAACAACAATATAACCAGAACATTCACCACAATAACACTAAAATGATATAAGAATAACAACAGAAATAACACTTTGAATCTGAAAGCAATGTTCACGGGCCTCTTCGAGGGGGCAACCTCTGGTTGAGTAGAGCTCTATTACAATAATATCCAAGCTAGGGTTCTCATACCCTCAACTCCTATTTATACTAAAAAGAAGCATCTAGATGAAGATTCTTCTAGAAGCGAAAGCTTCTATTAGGTCTTCTTACATCCGCCTTATTCTATTTTATTGAAAGGCCTTATTAATATTGACCTTTATTACATCCAAATATATTGTTCTACCTATGTGCGGGTTAGGACCCTAACAATGGGTCTACAAACTGAAAAAGGGAGTTGATGATAAAGTTGAAAGGTACAAAGAAATACTGGTGGAAAAGGGTATTCTCAAACATAAGGTATTGATTTCCATGAAATATTTTCACTAGTTGTTAAGCTTGTTTCTATTCATGTAGTATTAGAACTAGTTTCCTTACTTGATCTTGAGTTAGAGTAGCTAGATGTTAAAACAACATTTATACATGGAGTTTTGGATGAGGAGATATATATGGAATAGCTAGAAGGGTTTTATTTAGGATAAAAAAAGAAGATTTGTTTGCAAAATTTAGAATTCGTTGTATGGCCTGAAGCATTCTTCCAAGAAATGGTACAAGAAGTTTGATTCCTTCATGGTGAGCCAACATTTTACAAGAACTGAGTATGACCATTATGTTTACTTCAAAAATTTGGAAAATGGTATATTCATTATCTTGGTGTTATATGTTGGCGATATACTTGAGCAAGAAAGAGCATGGTTGGGATCAGTTGGTTAAACACTCAATTGGCCAGGACTTTTGATATGAAGGATCTAGGAGCAACAAAACAAAATTTGGGCATAAAAATACACATAAACAAGAACATGGTAATATTTTCTTATCACCACAAAAGTATGTGGTGATCTAGATTTATGAGGGAACGAAATAAAAGACATATATATGACAGAAAACACAGAGATAAATGTAAAACTCTTTTTCTATTAAAGACCAAAATATGGAGGAACTGTAAAAATATAGAGTGAAATAAACTTGCTAGAATGGTGGTAGCTTATCTTTGAGAAGAGATGTGATGGATATGTGCATTCACAATATGGATTACAATGAGGCTACAAAATCCTTTTAACATAAAATATCAATGAGAAAAACCCTAAATATCCAAAACCCTTACCTCAAGAGATGAAACACAAAAAGGTTTGTGGGCCTTGATGAGGGTAGTTGATACGTCAACTTCCCTAGGGCATAATTTTTTCATACGATGTCTATTTGGGGCACTCAGTATACTATCGAAAAGGTCTATCCAAGGAGTACACATTATGAATGGCCCTAATACATTCTTTTTTTCATATAGTGGGCATTGTGGATAAAAAAAAAATGTTGTTTAGGGCCTCAAAATAGCCTTGGAAGTTTAGGACCTGAAAAACTGTAGAAAAACTGCCAAGATGGAAAACTTTGTTGAGCTAGTGGAATAGGTGGGTGGTCAATGATATCCACCTGGATCATTTCTCCCCACTTAGGAAACAATGGTCTCCATTGAGTTGAGTTCCCCCATCAAATGGGAAAACTTTTGCTGAACTTGATGCTTGTTGAACCACTTGCCTTGGTGTAGTAGCTGCCATGTATTGACAAACTAATAGAGTTGGATATTCTGTTGGCGATTGTCCTTAACTTTTGTGTCGATGATATGATCAATGGATTCATGTTCCATGCAGTCAAGGTCGATCTCTATAGGTGTCAACTTCTCTGCCATCTATGATGTGTCCAAGAGTGGTGGAAAATATGGTTGAAGGAGGTCCACATTGAATAATGGGTGCAAGCCAAGGAAGGGGGGATACTTAACTCAAAATTATTGTCTCCCATATCCTTGGTGATGGTGTAAGTTCGATAGCGAAGTGAACCCAACTTCCAATGGAGTCTTGTAAGGTGTTATTTTTGAAAATGCATCCTAACCTTGTCATCCACTTGAAACTTGTGTGGAACCTAGTGTTGATCATGGCATTGCTTGTACTTATCATTAGCTTTCTGTAAAATATCATGGATCTATTGGTGGATTAATGAATCTGTTCAATGAATTTGGTGGATTTTTCGGCCCTAGATTGAGTATGGAAAGATTATTCTTGTGTGGACGCAAGGGACAATGCTACATCAATGGGGCCCAATGGTTGAAATCCCAAGCCCACTTGAAAAGGTTTGTGGTCAGTCAAGCGATGGAGGGATCTATTGTAGTTGTGTTGAAGATAAGAAAGGATCGCATCCCATGTGTGTGGATGCTTGGATTTATACATGTGCAAGATGTGTATGATCATCCCGTTGACAGACTTTGTTTTCCCATCAGTTTGGGGGTGGAAGGCAGTTGATTTGGTGAGATTGGTGTCCAAAAATATCCAGAGGCTTGACAAAAATGTACTTAAGAACCTATTGTCCCAATATGATATGATGGTTTGTGGTATTCCAAAATGTACCCACACACACTTGAATAAGATCTTGGTCGTGGCCTTAACTATGATACTCTCCTTGTCGGTTGTCAGAATGACCATCTTAGAGAAGCGATAAAAAATCATGAATACATAGTCATTTCCATGCTTGGTTGAAGGGAGGAATACCATGCAGTCCATCAAGATGGATTCCCAGGGCCTGTCAGGAGTAGGAAGAGGTGTGTAAAATCCTTTTTTTTAATGGTTGGCTTGGTGATGATTCATGCAGTGTAGGACCTAATGTACTTATTGACATCCTATTGAATCTTCAGCCAATAAAAATACCTCTATAGTATTGCCACTATCTTCTCCATGCCAAAGTCTCCCGCCACTCGGTTGTAGTGGGCTTCCCAAATCAAATTCGCACGCTCGCTTGAAGGAACAAAGATATGAACTAGATGGATTGACAATCCACCCTGAAGATGAAAATTGACAATGGTTAATGCTTGTTTCCAACATTTGATATGTAGTAGAAAAGTCAGGATCATTGTCATATAGTTGGGGCCACCTGAAGGTCTCACGTCCGCAAGAATGAATCTCTATGGTGAGTGATGCAATTGGAGGTCGACTGAGGCAGTCAAGGACACAATTGGTGCTCCCATTCTTATTTTTAATGTTGATATGAAACTGCTACGAGTATATGGACCACTTTTTATGGTGATCATTCTGTAATTTTCCCTATGACTGCATGAAATGCAGAGGCTTGTGATCCATATGGATGATTGTCTCCTTCCCTACAATGTAATGCTTCCATTGGAGACAAGCTTGTACAATGGAGTACATCTCTTTATCATAGATGGGGTACTTACGGACGAAATCTGAGACTCTCTCACTATGATAGGCCATCGGATGACCATGCTGAGTGAGAATGACACAAAAAATGTACTCTGAAGCATCTATCTCAATCTTAAAAGGTTGTTGCAGATTGGGTAAGATGAGCACCGAGGATGAGCATAAATGATGTTTCATATCATCAAATGCTTTCTATTGGGACTTGGCCCACACTGATCCGAATTTATGCAAGAACGCAACAAAATACACAAATAACCATGAATACAAAGATGTAGTGGAAATAACACTTCATTTCATTAATATCAAAGAACTGAAATTTGTTTATAGACATAATAGAAATAAACTAGCTAGGGCGTTGGTAGCTTATCTATGAGAAGAGATGTGGCGGCGATAGGCCTTTGAAATTCGTGTTCCAATGAGGCTCAAAGGCCTATCTATTATTGAGAAACAATGGAAACCCTAAACATCCAAAAAAACCTAACCCTAGGATATGAAACGCCAGAATGTGGGCCTCGTCGGGGTAAATTGGTACATCAATTTCCTGGGGTCGTAACTTTGGCATACTGTCTCTGTTTGACGCATATGATACATTGTTAGAAATATCTATTCGAGTACTACAATCGTCATAATAAAACATCATGTATGAAAATTTTTGACCGGACCATGCCCATAAAATGTCGTTTAGGGTCTCAAAATGGCTTCGGAAGTTCATGACCCGAAAAACTGCCAAAAATAGTAAATTGTGCTACAATTAAGGAAACTGAAAAACTAAAAGAAACAATGGTGGGGGTCCAAGTGGAATAGGTGGGTGGCCACCAATATCCACCTGGATCATTCCTCCCCCCTTAAGAAGCAATGGTCTCCATTGCGTTGATTTCCTCCATGAGATGAGGAAACTTCTGTTGAATTTGGTCCTTGGTGAAGGAGTTGGCCTGCTTTGACAAATCGATATAGCTAGATCCTATGTTGGTGGGTGTTATTGATCTATTTTTCCATAATCCGATCAGTTGTGACTTGTTCCATGCATTCTGGGTTTAAATTTGTTTGTGTGATTTGTTCTGTCATGTCAGATGTGTCCAGTAGAGGTGGAAAGTAAGGTCGAAGGTGATCCACATTGAACACTGGGTGAAAGCTAAGGATTGGTGGGATACTGAGCTCAAAGGAATTTTCCCCTACAACCTTGGTGATGGTGTATGGCCCATATCGAAGCGGGCGAAGCTTGCGGTGGGGTCCAACAAGGCTCTCCTTTTGTAAATGTAGCCACACTTTGTCGCCCACTTGGAAGTTGTGTTTCACCTGATGTTGATCATGCCGCTGCTTGTACTTAGCATTGGCTTTGTCCAATATGTCATGAACCTATTGGAAAATGTGCTGAATGTTCTCAATGAAGCTGTTATCCTTGGAAGCTTTAGACTGGACACGAGTCGAATCATCCTGGGTAGCTGCAAATGGTATGGCTACGTCAATGAGACATAGTGGTTGGAATCCCAAAACCACCTGAAAGGGACTATGATTGGTTGAGCTGTGGAGGGCCCGGTTATAGCTATGTTGTACATAGGGGAGGATCTCATCCCATGTGCATGGATTCTTTGAGTTGTATATGAGAAAAATGTCTAAGATCATCCTGTTGACGACCTTTGTCTGACCATCAGTTTGGGGATGGAAAGTTGTAGACTTGGTGAGCTTGGTGTCCAGCATTGACTAGAGGCTGGACCAAAATGCACTGAGGAACCTACTGTCTTGATATGAGATGATAGACTGTGGGATACCAAAGTGTACCCACACTCATTCAAATAAGAGTTTAGCAGTGGCTTCTGCTATGATATTCGTCTTGCAGTCCGCCATAATTCGAGAATCTGTTGACGACCACGAAAACACAGTCATTGCCATTCTTAGTAGAAGGAAGGCCTGACATGTAATCCATGGAGATGGATTCCCAAGGTCGACTAGGGGTAGGCAACTGAGTATAGAGGCCTTGCTTCTTGATGGTCGATTTGGAAATGGTGCAGGCGGTGCAGGATTTGATGTACTTCCTGACATCCTGTCGAAGGTTTGGCTAATAGAAATACTTTTGCAGTACTGTCACTGTTTTCTCAACCCTGAAACGCCCAACGAACCGACTATAGTTCACTTCCCAAATCATCTTGGCACACTCACTTGAAGGAACACAAAGGTGTCCCAGGTGACATAGTAGTGCATCCTGGAGGTGAAAATTTAAAACTCATTTACCCTCCAAGAGTGTCTTGTATGTGTGGTCGAAATCTGGATCACTCTTGTAGAAAAGAGGCCAATCAGAAGTCTCATGCCCACAAGAGTTGAGCACAGTGGTTATCTCTATGATCGATGGTTGGCTGAGGCAGTCTACAACATTATTGGTGCTTCCCTTCTTGTACTTGATGTTCAAATGAAAATGTTGCAGATATGTGGACCACTTCTTATGGGGATCGTTCTGCAACTTCCCTTGTGTCTGTATGAATTGCAGAGGTCGGTGGTCTCTGTGGATGATCATTTCATTCCCCAAAATGTAATGCTTCCACTGTCGGCAAGACTGCACAATGGAATAAATTTATTTGTCATAAGTGGGATACTTTCGAACTATGTCAGACAATGTCGCACTATGATATGCCACTGGATTCCCCTGTTGAGTAAGAACTACCCCAATAGCATAGTTAGAGGCATCTGTCTCGATCTCAAATGATTGTTGCAAGTCTAGTAATGTGAGCACTGGGGCGCAACAAAGGCGATGTTCCAATTCTGCGAACGCCTTCTATTGATATTCCGACCAAAAAAAAAAATCTTTCACTCCTCCCTTGGTGACTTGACTCAAGGGCCAAGTGATATGAGAGAATCCCAACACGAACCTGTGGTAGAAATTAGAAAGACCCAGAAAGTTGTAAATCTCTGTTAGAGTGGTCAAGGCTGGCCAATTTCAGATGACTTGGATCTTGGTTGGATCCACATGCACCCCACGCTCATCAATAATGTATCACATATACTGAACTTGGGTCATGCCAAAAGTGCACTTCTCCAAATTGGCACACAACTTGTGTTTCCGCAGTGTTTGGAGGACCTGTCGGATGTGGTGGAGGTGCTCTTCCCAAGTCTGGTTGAAGATTAGGATGTCATCCAAGTACACTACTAAAAATGAATTGGTGAATGGTCGTAAGAAGTTGTCCATAAGCCTCATGAAGGTTCGGGAGAATTTGTCAACTTGAAAGGCATGACCAACCATTCGAAAAGGCCCTCCTTGGCTTTGAAGGTAGTCTTCCACACATCAGAGGGTTCAATTGGTACCTGGTGATACTCGGACTAAGTCGATATTGCTGAAATATTTTTCCCCTTTGAGTTGGTCCAGAAGGTCATGAATCCATGGGATTGGGTACCTATTCCAGACGATGATCTTGTTCAATGCTCGATAGTCAATACATAGTCTCCAAGTCCCATCCTTCTTCTACACCAACACGAGCGAGATCCCACAGGGGGATGAACTTGGTTGGATGTGACCTTTCTGCAGCAGCTCCTGAATCTGTTTCTTGATTTCATCGTTCTCTAGAACAGAGCGTCGATAGATCGGTCCATTGGGAAGCGGTGCACCTGGGGTTAGATCGATGGGGTGTTTGACCTGACAGTGCAGAGGCACCCCGGCGGGTGAGGTGAAGATGTCCTGATACTCCTCCACGACCTTGTCCATTCATTTTTTTCATGCGGAGGATCCATGTCTGGAGGTCGTGGCCACAATCTTCTTCTTTCCCTGAGAGGGGATCATCAAGAAAACAAATTTCCCAGTTTTGGAAATGAGCTTACTGCATTGTTTTGCAGTAACCAAAGAGATAGCGATAGGCGGTGGTACCTCTAGTATCTTGTACAACTTATTTCCCAAGGTAACAATAATAATGCAAGGTCGAGAATCATACACAACATGTCACTTCTACAAGTATGGTTGGCCTAATAATACATCACAAACATGAAGAGGAGAAATCTCACATAATACCTCATCGGTGAAGGGCTTGATTCAATAAGGAAGACGACATTATTGGCTGATGCAGAGATCTCATCCTTGGTGAAGCCGCTCGATGGTGTACGTCTATGGGTGTGTTGTGGTCGACAATCCCAACCGCTTCACGAACTTTTCTGAAATGAGGTTCTTTTGGCTCCCGCTGTTGACGATGAACTGTAGCGGGGAACCCTTTACACACATATGGATCTTCCTCCTCCTATGGATCTTCTAGTTCTTCCTTTTGGATCTTTGTGGTGGCAATGGTGGCGTTGGGATCCACATTGATAATCTTCTTCCCTTTGTCATTCCCCTTCTCAGGTTCTGATTCAGTGTTGGAGCATGCATCTGATTCAGAAGCCTTCATCTTGGCCACCAATGACTGTTTGGCCCGACACTGACTTGTGTTGTGAGTGGAGCTCTTATGTAACTCACACCACTTTCACGTGTCCTTCTTTGGCTTCACGGTGTTGTTATTTTCTTATGGATTTGACAGGTTCTCTTGAGCCTCCATGCCTTGGATTTGTCCTTTGTTCTACGGTTTGGGGTCACCTTTCGATTGCTTTTGATTCACAGATCCAAAGTCTCGCTTCTTCTGTTTGAATTTCTTCTCAATCTTGGAAACATACTGGTATGCCGTACCAAGTGAGGAGATGTCGACAAACTGCATTTCCTCCTGAATGTATTTGTGTAGAAAACTACGGTACTTCAACACCAAATGTTTCTCTGAATATTTGATACTCAACTTTGTGTGCAGGGTATGGAATAGATTCGTCATCTCATGCACATCTTGATCCCTTTGCTTCCGCAACATAGTCCATTGTATGTACTTGTCCTCATAGCTCCCCATGGGATAATATTTTTTCCTTGATGGCGTCTTAGAAATAATTCCAAGTGGGTATGGTCGAAAACATGGAGGGTTCCTCCTCATCCTTTTTCTCACACTAGGTTTCCCACCAGTCCTTGACATGGGGGGCGTCTTTGAGCAGTGAAAAAATAATATTCTCCCAGTTGGAAAAGTCATGAACCGAGAAATATCCTTCTAATAGATTCAATCATTTATATACAACGTATGCATCTATTTGACCATCAAATATGGGAATGTCATAGTTTACTTGTACCTTAAAAGGGGTTGCGCCTCCAGTGTGGTTGTTGGATGCAGATGCGCCGCCAATGGGCAATCGTGGAAGGATCTGGGTGAAGTTATCCATCATTAAGTTCCTTTGTTTTTCAAGGGCCTCCTTGAGAAATATTTTGATAGGATCTCCTGCTCCCTCATCTTTATTTTCGTCTCCCATGGGCGACTGTCAGGGTTTGCGAGGATAATCTTGCAAAGGTTCAACCAGATCGAGCCCTAAATCCTTATACCCCGACCTCGTTGGGTACATGCAAAGAAGGATCGAGAAAGAGAAGACCACTCTGATACCACTGATCCGTATTTATGCAAGAACACAACATAATACACAAATAACCATGAATACAAAGATGCAGTGGAAATAACACATCATTTCATTAATATCAAATAACTGAAATATGTTTACAGACAAAATAGAAATAAACTATCTAGGGCACTAGTAGCTTATATTTGAGAAGAGATGTGGCAGCTACAGGCCTCTGAACTCTATTTTCCAATGAGGCTCTAAGGCCTATCTATTATTGAGAAACAATGGAAACCCTAAACATCCAAAAAAACCTAACCCTAGGAGATGAAACGCCAGAATATGGGCCCTGTCGAGGTAAATTGGTACATCAATTTTTCGGGGTCATAACTTTGGCATACTATCTGCGTTTGACACATATGATACATCGTTAGAAAAATTTATCCGAGGACTACAATAGTTGTCGAAAAATATCATGATAATATATTTAAAATGAACCATGCCCAAAAAACGTTTTTTAGGGCCTCAAAATGGCTCCGGAAGTTAAAGACTCGAAAAACTGCCAAAAATAGTAAATTGTGCTACAATTAAGGAAACTGAAAAACTGAAAGAAAAAATGGTGGGGGTCCAAGTGGAATAGGCGGGTGGCCACCAAAATCCACCTGGATCACACACAAATTTTTCTTTGCAACCATCCTTGATCACTTGGTTGAGGTCCCATGCAACATGAGAGAACCCCAACAAGAACCTGTGATAGAAGTTGGCAAGGCCTAAGAAGATACGAAGCTCAGTGAGTGTTGTCAAGGCTGGATATTAGTTCATGAATTGGATCTTGTTTGACTCCACATGCACACCATGCTCATATACAATGTATCTGAGGTATTGGAACTTGTTCATGATGAATGAGCATTTCTCTAAGTTAGCATATAGCTTGTGTTGTCACATAGTGTGTATGACCCATTGAATGTGCTGCAAGTGATCTTCCCAACTCTTGCTAAAGATGAGGATGTCATCCAGATAAAAACCACAAAAGAATTGGTGAAAGGTCTCAAGATTTTTTCCATCAACCTCATGAAATTTGTTGGGGAATTTGTCACACCAAAGGGCATGCCCAAACACTCAAAAACACCTTCTTTAGATTTGAAAGTCATCTTCCATACATTTGTTTGTTCTATTGGGACCTAGTGGTAGCCATAATTCATATCAATCTTACTAAAGTACTTGGATCCCTTGAGTTGATAGAGAAGGTTGTTAATCCAAGGAATTGGGTATCAATTCCTAATTATGATTTTGTTGAGAGATTTGTATTCAATAAAGAGTCACCGAGTCCTATCTTTCTTATGCCATGATCACAATTGGGCTTCCGCAAAGTGAGGAGCTTGGTTGAATGTGCCCCTTATGGAGTAAATCTTGAATGTGGTGCTTGATTTCCTCATTTTCCAAGAGTGAGTGTTGATATACCGACCCATTAGGTAAAGGGGCACATGTGATTATATCGATTGAATGCTTGACCTGAAAGTGCAAAGGCACCCCGATAGGTGAGGTGACGATGTCTCAGTATTCTTCCACAACTTTGTCCACTTGTTTTTTCTACATAGAGAGAACCTATGCAGAGGCCATGGATGTGGCCACAACCCTCCATTAATTTTGAGAGTGAATCATGAAGAGGAAAAATATCCTAGTCTGGGAGATGACCTTCYTGCACTRCTTATCTAAGACCAAAGAAATTGTTGTAGGTGGGGCTATCTCTGGTATCCTGTATAGTTGTCTTCCCAAAGTAATAATGATACTATGAGGTCTAGACTCATATATATCATTAGGTTTCCACATATATGGTTATCCTAAAATAACATCACAAACTTCAAGTGGGGAAACATCACACAATACCTTATCCTTGAAGGGCTTGATGCCATATGACATGTGACATTGTTGGTTGATGTGGAGATCTTGTCCTTGGTGGAGCCACCTAATGTTGTATGGATACGGGTGTGGCATTGTCAAAAACTCCAACCACTTGATGAACTCTATTGATATTAGTTTATTTTGTATTATGATATCAACAATGAAATGCAATGGAGCACCCCTCACCCACCTCCGTGAGTGAAAAAGGCGCTCACCTTCCTCTTGCTCTTTTAGGTCGTTTGGCTGGACCTTGGCGGTAACAACTATGGCAATGGGTTCTGCATCAATGATTTTCTTCCCTATGTCTGGCTATGAATCATATTTGGAGACTATATCTGACTCTAAGGTTCTAAGTTCGACTACCAATGACTGCATCAAGCGACATTCATTAGTGTTGTGCTAGGGGATTTTATAGAACTCACACCACTTCCCAGTGTCTTTCTTCATCTTCCCATTGACTTATTTTTCTTGTGGCTTAGACTAGTTTCCCTGAGGTTGTCTATCCTTGATTTGCCCTTTGGTTTTTGTGTTGGAGATTCCTTTTCTCTATTTTTGATGTGATGCATGCACGTATCCAAACTCTCGCTTATTCCTCTGCTTGAATTTCTCCTCGATTTTGACAAAAAATCTATAAGCGGCTCCTAGTGACGAGATGTTCAGAAACTCCATTTATATTTGGATGTACCTATGTAGACCCCCACTATATTTTAAGAACAGATAGTGCTTAGAGTCTTTGATACCCATCTTGGTGCGCAAGGTATGGAAGTTATTGGTGAAATATGGCGATGTTTGGTACCTTTCTTGATGCAGTGTGGTCCATATTCGTATATTGGATGTTATAATTTCCAACGGGATAATATTTCTCCTTGATGGCATCCTTAAAATATTCCCAAGTGGGTTCAAACCCGAACATTCTAGACTCCTCTGTGGAATCTTGCTCACAGTTAGTCTCCCACCAATTTTTGACACGGGGAACAACCTTAAGGAGCGCAAAAGTGATATTTTCCCTCTCGAAAAAATTGTGAACAAAGAAATAACCTTCTAGCATATTTAACCATTTATCCAAAGAATCTGCATATCTCTGACCTTCAAATATAGGAATATCAAAATTAACTTGTACCTTGAAGGGGGAAATTCCTCCAAAGTGGTCGCTTGATGAAGATGCATCTATTGTTGTTGGCAATCATTGAAGTCTTTGGACAAAATTATCCATCATCTAGTTCCTCTGTCACACAAGGAATTCCTTGAGTAAACAACTTCATAGGATCTCCTATTACCTTGTGTTATAACCCTAAATTTATCTACAGATGCATACCTGGCCTTTGGCCCTCTTACTTGCATTTTTTGCCAAAGAACTGTTGAGTTGTTCTTCTAAAAAACCAAATTTTTTAAGATGTACGCACCCTGCTCTACTAATGCCCACGTACATATGCTTTCTACACCACTACAACTTGCATACATACACATGCTACACCATTACAACCCATGTATACTTTCAAAATTTGAAAAAAATAAAAATTTGCAAGGGATTCGTTGAGATTACGGGCTATTGGGTAGTTTCCCAACTAATCCACTGCCTATAGCCCGTCACCCAACCAAATAACCATCATTTTCCAATATAAAAGGAGGTGTTGGGGTCTCATTTTACATCTAGACATAAGAACAATGAAACTCTGCCCGTTTCACATCCCCTCCTTGCCCAAGTCGTTGCAACCCTTTTGTGAGAATTACCTATGCATTCCCCAATTAGCCCTTCTTCCTCCATCATAACCCATTCACTTCCCAAGAAGAGATAAGAAGGTTGAGAGGAGAATCCATAGAAAGGTGCACTTGGATCTTGGTGAACAACAGCCTGGACCAGGTTTGTGGAGCAATAGACGACTTTGATTGTAAAAGGTATAATCATTGAGTTATCAATAAAAGAACTAATTTTCCTATCCCAAATCATGGTGTATTAAATGCTTGCATTAGTTTATGTTTTAACATATAACCCTAATTTGTATATGGAATAGCATTCTTGTCGTGTGTTGATTGTCATTCTTTGGATGTAGGCTATCCCTGGGAGGAGGCTTGCARTCAACATAACTTCCAAGCAYGAGGAGGTCATTACCGGACACATAGTAGAGGTATAATTATCCGACCTTCCTCATCTTTGATTTTCTTGTATGAGTTGTGGGTATGTCTGGGCTAGCTAGAAAAGTAGTTGAATTTTAGACGATTAATTGATCTGCCTACATTCTGAACCCTGGTGTAGTCATAGGGGGTTTTTACCCGCTAGCAGAACTGGCGACCGTACTGGGGAAACCTCTAGGTTTTTAGGGGATTTTCGGGTTGTCTGATTTCTTTTTCTGCCTTTCGAGTTTCTGTTGAGTCTTCTGAGTCTTTTAAGGGATTCTGGTCACTTTCAGGTGCCATACCAACTCTCCCTTCCCTTTAAGTCTGTTTGTTTTCTTTATTTTTTGAAAGATTACAAAGGTGTACACACCCTGCTGTGGGTCAGCACACATACATATGCACCCTTCTCTATAGACAACTCACGTGCATAGACAGGTTGCTTAAGCACTAGTGGAGTACCTGGTTCAAGAATTGTTTTTTAAAAGAAGAGGCAGTCAACCTCTTTCCTGATTCAAGTTTTTACTTCTTAGGGTTTCTTGATAGAGCTCTGAGTCTATGTTTTTACAAGTAATAGCTTGGGTTAGATTTCATATTTCTTGTCTTTTGAAAGTTTCTTATGTTTACTTCGAAAAGGGTTTTCAAACAAGTCTTTGAGTGATTGATTTGTCTATTTGGTGTCTTTAGTGATTCCCTACGATCCGTATTCAACCAAAGATATTTTTCAGTCTTGTATTGTTATTATTTTTTCCCCTTTCGTTTTCTTTGATAAAAAGAGAAAAAGATTTAGTTCAAGTTTTTCTATTTGAAGCGATTTTCAAAAAAAAAAAAAAATGTTTCTCTTTCAGTTTGGTTAAGTAGTTGGATTTAGTTATTTTACTTGAAAGGAAAAAGAGTTCATTTTTTAAAGTTATTTATTGACTTCTTGAAGCTTAAGTAGCTCGTAGTTGAACGAAATTTCATTTTAGGTCTTCTTTTTAAAGATATTGAAAAAGTTAGTTATGAAAAAGTTGGTTACAAAGAGTTAGTTGTAAATTTTTACTTTTGACTAGAAGTAATTTTGCTTTCAGAATTTTGTTTTTTTCTCCTTTTTTCGTCTCTCATAAACATCACTAGTTTCACTGCCATATCCTTTGAGTTAATTAAGCCATTAAAATGAACACTAAAAATAAAATTAATTAGATTTTTATGTTTGTAGGGTCAACCAACTAGTTTAGGGTTAGGGCCTTGAATTAGGTTGGAGAGGAAACTCTTCAAGGTCGGTAAACAAACATTGGAGTCAGAGCTAGGGAGTGTTAAAGTCCAGTGATGTGAAATTTATCTAGGACCCCCCTCTAACACAGGGGATAAACATGAGGTCACGTGAGGAAAGGAAGTAGAGATAACCCCTCCAAAGTCAGACTAAACGTAGTGGGGAACACATATTGAGGATCTGTCATGGGATGTTATCGCTCACATTTGCCTACGGAGCTTCGTGGACCTCGAATCTGTTCGATATCCTCAATTGTCTTCTGGACCACTTGCTTTTGATATCCTCGATAGGTTTTAGACTTGTTATCCTGTTCATTGCAGTCCACCCAATTGTCAATTGTACCCATCGGGTGATTGTTCATGAGCTGGCAACTTAGTTGTCTATTTTCTAGGGACTTACATAGGTGACTGCGGGGGTATACCGTGGTACCTAGGGAAGACGTCGGGTCACACTTCACAGAGTATACCTGGAGGGTACTTCTATGTTCGAGTTTCACTTGCATTGGTAAGTTTCTCTAGTGTTGGTTGACATAACTTTTCTTCCAACTAGATAGTGGTTTGCTTGATTTATCCCATAGGAATTTTTCTAGTGAGTGCTTGGTTTTAAATGATAGTAAAAGGCTTACTGTGTCATTGATCTTTTCACAAAGTGGAATATCAAGAGCTCCGTCGGTCGTGAAGGCTTCAGAGCCTGCCACCAATTGCATTAGAGCCACCACCACCACCATTACGGCTAAAACCTGACCATCAAGGGTCATTCAAAGAAACCATGCCACAAGAAACTGTGTCCGACCCTGCTCCGAGAGGAGAATACTCGACTCTGGAGGAACCCACTATTTCTGAACTTGGAGCGGAAGCTCTCTGGCTAGCCAATCCTCTGATCACTGACTTGTCGGTGCCAATATTAGTGCAAGTTTTCCCTCCAAGGGTGACACCTTACGAGCGTCAGATAATATTACAAGCAGTTATGGAAGAAAATGCTACTACTTCATTTGTGAGTCCTCATACTCACTCAATGGATACTACTACAGGGGGTATACCACTTCCTAACCCACCTTCGTTGGTCCAGACCATAGTGGTATCGACCCCCTTTACCTCGGGCAGTGGTCCGATACCGTCATTTGTGGCGACCACTACTCCATTTACACATAGTGCGAAGAGCCCTTTGTTTTCATACGGGATGCCTTACTTCAATATGAATTTCATCCTTACCTACTCCATGTTACAGACCATGGGTTTGGGAGAAGGGAGCTCAAACGCTCCCTTGTAAGGGTCTATTGGGGGCACCTCATCCTCCTATAATGCTATCCCTTCTGGTGGGGGTCACATACCTCCTCCATCCCCCTCACTTGGTAATTCTTTCTAGCCACTTATCGAGCCGAGTGCTAACTACAGTTTGTTTGGAGAAGGCAGTTTATGACCTTCATCATACGCTACGTCGGTGGGATCCATGCCATTCTCTTTGTTCGAAGCATTTGGTAATAACACATTTTATTTGATTGGCGTCTCGGCTAGGGGAAACCCTAGTTTTGGACAACATAATCATGTGCAAGGTACTATTCCTACATAGGGGGAAAGTGCAGGAGTTTTCTCCTCGCAAGGAATTTTGAATCCTTGGCAGGGATCAGTTCCCTCGCAAGGGATGCCAGTCGGGGGAAACCCCTTCCATGGTCAATGGAACCCTAGGCAAGGCTCTGTACCTATGCCCATTGGGTCAGCTTGGGGATTTCCCCTCCAAAATCATTGGAACACAACGCAGGGAGCAATCCCAACCCAACCAATGTCATCCAACTATAGGAGTCAATCGATTATTTCCCAGCAAGTGCAGTTTCCTCACGCTGGTCAAGGCCACAATTTGTACCAGAACCCTGGCCAACAACCCAACTTTTCCTGGCAACCGGGTGTCAGTGAAACTCTAGGCCCCCTTTTTCCTGTACATAGTACCCAACCCAAACTGCCATTTCTGGCGATGCTACACTTGCTAGACTTGTCAAGGTTACTTAATGACCCAATTTATCATGATCCGCATTGGCCTCCCATGCCGACTAAGTTTCCCTCCGATATTCCAAAATTCGAAGGAAATCCTGGCTAAGATCCAGGTGATCATGTGACAACTTTCCACTTATGGTGCTCGTCCAAATAATTGCAAGACGACTTCGTATATTTTCACCTATTTCAACGCACTAGGGTGCCGTGAAATGGTACATCAAGCCCGACCGCTCAATATATTCTTACTTTAATGATTTGACGATGGTTTTTCTAAATAATTTCCAGCTTCCCATGAGATACAATGTCGACACTAAATTGATGGCCAACGTTGAGTAGAATAAGGCCAATCATATCTCCGATCACATTCGGGAATGGAGGCGTCATAAAATATTGATTAAGGTACAAGTCCGATAGGATTTTTTGTTGGAGTGGTTCATGAATTCTTTGATACCAGTTGTATCCAAGGACATTGCAACTTCGGGAGTGTTTTAAAAGGAGGAGGCGATAATGAGAGCACAACAACTCGAATTGATTTACTCTCATTCTGACTTACTCTATGAGATCTTTCTAGATGCGCCACAACCCATCCTTGACAAGGCCAAACAAAAGTCTGGACCACATGACGATGGTATAATGGGTTCAACATAAGGAAAGTCCATCAATCTGTTGTCAAATCAATTGCAACAATTGTCGATACAACAAACGCCGGCCAGCCAGACCTCCGATTCGGCTGTTCCCTCTACCCATACGTCAGACGTACATAGTGTGCAGTCGATGAACCAAAAGGACAACCAACAACCTTAAGGAAAGAAAAAACAAAGAAAAAATAAGGGTAAAGGGGATAAGAAGCCTAATAATAATGTTGGTGAGGGAAAAACAGAGAAGAGAAAGTCGAAGTATCCATGTAACCTTTGTCGGGGCCCAGAATCTATTGGCTGCACAACAACCTGTTGTGCTGACAAACCCATTTCCACATGGGAAAAACTTGGCTCAAGACTCAACATCTTCGAGCATGGAAGGGGGCAGTCAGGGACCCCTCGTGTCTACTAGTAATACCTCGACTGCGAACATTTACATGTTGAAAGGTGATACTCATATAGCAACCAAGTCCTGAGATTATGACATGCTAGAAACTATCGATAAGGGTAAATAATCTACAAACCCATAAGTTCCTCTCCATATTGAGAAGACGTTGGGTGAAACAATGACACACATCCCCAAAGGTGTGTTCAATAAAGCTTCACATAATCCAAACATGAGGGATGCCCATAATTACTCCATTGTGGAGGATCTGGGACAAACCCATTGTGCTATGTTTTCTTTGGAGGTCCTATGGAGCTGCCCTTTGTAGAGAAAGGTGTTGTTATCCGCTTTGGGATTTGCAGAGACTTGTAATCCGGGAGCGCTCATTCTCGATCCAATCAAATTGAAACCTCATCTTCCTTATCACATTGCGTTTTAGATAGTAGTGGCTTACACCACAAAATATTTTACACGAAATATATTTTGCAGGGTGGTAGTTGAGGGTGCCTCGACTTGCGTGATGTCGCTGGCGTGCTGTAAGGCCATCAGCCAACCCGTTTTGTCTTCGTCACCCACATTGCTTACAACATTAGATGGTCAGTCGTTTAGACCACATGGAATCATCCCCTCTTTCCCCATGTCGTTAGGAGGGAATACCGGGTGCATCGATGTTGAAGTGGTCAATGAGCCTCTCAATGAAAACCTCTTGTTGGGAAGGAGTTGGACCTATGCAATGCATGCATTGGTTGCTACATTTTTTAGGCTATTCTTGTTTCCACACGAGGGTCGAATTGTGACCATTGACTAGTTGTCCTTCTCCCATTCTGACCCTTCATTGGGGGCATCCACGGTCCCGATGATTGATAACCCTCAGCCCGGCACCATCAATATAGGGGTTGTTTTGTGTCCATTGTTGATGGGTACTTTCGATTACCTGCCTCCTTCGGGCGATGTCAAGCTTATATCGGTTTCCCTCGACCATTGTAAGGCTAAAAAATTTCAATTGTCATCATTTCGCACAACCTACTTTCATGATCCGTGGAATCTTCCTTCCCCATCGACATCGATGGAGGGGACAGGGCATTCAGGCATGGCCATTCCATTTTCCATGACAGAAGTTGCATACAGTATTGTCCAGCAAGCTTCGGCCAACCCCGATCTGACTCTCGCACATGAGTTAGATCCATTTATCAAGTCTGTTTGGGCTCAAGGTTCCCTTTCCACTACAGATTATTTAGACCTGGTATTTCCCTCAGATGAGGCGATTATTGAGGCATTGACTGGTCCAGACGGACCCTGGGATGATCTCCATCACATATCTTATTTTCTCCCAGAGTTAAGAAGAATATAGGCAGGAGAATTTGTGTTGAATATGACTGGAGATAGGTCTTTTCCTATTAATCCTCTGGCTACGCATGTAGTTTACGCTGAGGGTAATATGGCGAGTATCATTGAAATGATCGCTATAGATATCTCCAGAACCCCTGGCATTGTGGAGAATTTTTTTGTCAGAGTGGACTGCTCGCCCGAGGAGATTCGAATTTATATAGAGTTGTTTAAATAATTCTGCGACATGTTTTTCTGGTCTTACAAGGAAATTCCAGGCATAGACCCAAGAATTTTTGAACATGAGATAATGGATTATTCTGACACTAAACTGGTCTGACATAAGCTTCATTCGGTGAATCCTCGGAAAGCGACAACGATTAAGGATGAAGTAGAGAAACTTCTTAAAGCAAGCTTTATCTATCCCGTACAGTTGATGGAATGGGTGTCAAACCTCGTTCTGGTTAACAAAAAATAGGGTACGATTCACGTGTGCATGGAATTTCGTGACTTGAACAAGGCCTGTCCGAAAGCTAATTTTCCCACCCCATTCATCGATCATATTGTCGATGAATGTGCAATATGTGAGGTATTTTCATTCATGGATGGTTTTTCGGGATACAATCAGATTCAGATCAAACCCGAAGACCAACATCAAACAACTTTTATATGTCCTTGGGTCACATTCGCTTATCGCAAGATGCCTTTTGGCCTAAAGAATGTTGGAGCCACGTTTCAGCGGGCCATGTGTTTTTCCTTCCATGAATTTAGACATATAATCAAGGCTTATCTCGATGATCTAGAATCATGATCTCATAAGAGAGATGATCATCCCACGCACCTCCGACTAATATTCGAATGATGTCGCTACTATCAGATTCACTTGAATCCTAACAAGTGCAGTTTCTATGTGACATCGGGTCATCTCTTAGGTTTCATAGTTTCAAAAAAAGGGATCATGGTTGATCCTCTTAAGGTTGAGGCGATAGTTCAGTTTCCTCCCCTGTGCCCAATACCCCAAGTTCAGAGCTTACAGAGGAAAGGAACTTTCTTCGACATTTTGTTGCAAACTATGTCGATATCACTAAAGGGTTCATGCATTTACTGAAAAAGGGAGTCCCTTTTTGTTGGGACAAATCCTCTCAGCTCTATTTCAAAGCGTTGAAACATGCCCTTATGTCTTCCCCTCTACTTTGACCTCCTGATTATAAAAAAGATTTCTTGTTGTACTTGGTCGTTGCAGAGTCGACCATCGACATGGTCTTGGTTCAAGAGGATGATTTGCTTAAGGAGAATGTTATTTATTACCTGATCTGAGGCCTGGTTGGGCCAAAACTCAACAATTCCCATGTTGAGAAGATGGATTTGGAAATAGTGCATGTTGTCCAGCGGTTCTATCATTACATCCTACTTCCCAAGACCATCGTCATTGTCGTTGTGAATCCCTTTCAATATGTGTTGACACGATGGGTCATTGGAAAAAAAATCAGCAGGTGGATTTTAATACTCCAGGAATTTGACTTGGATTTTCTTTCCACAAAATCCAAAAAGTCGATGGTCTTTGCGAAACTTATTTCAAAACTTCTGGTTGAATCTAGTGATGACGCGCCTGAAGAATCGCCTATCCAAGGAGATTTTTTTTTATCACATCTTCGGACCCCTGGTATGGAGATATACTAGTCTATATCCAAACTTTGAAGTGCCCTGCCTCTGCTTCCTGTGAAGAGCATCGACGAATTCTCCATCAGGCACAAAATTATCTCATACTTGATGACACTTTGTATCATCGAGGTATAGATTGCATTCTTCATCGGTGCCTTAAACACAAGGAAGCAAATCTCGTTTTGAATGACTGCCACATTGGAGCATGTGGTGCTCATATGTCTGGGTTGGAAACAACCCAAAATATTCTACGAACCGGTTACTTTTGGCCTACGTTAATCAAAGATTGCATTAAGTCGGTCAAGAAGTGCCACCCGTGTCAGATCTTTTCTCGAAATATGCGGGCACATCCTGCTCCCATGTTTCCCTTCACCGATGTTGGTCCCTTCACTAAGTGGGGTATTGATTTTACTACATGCCACCCAGCTTCAGCCATGGGGCATCGTTATATCATCATAGTAGTATACTACTTCACCAAGTGGGTCAAGGTTATGCCAATGTTTAATAATGATGGAGAAACAATGACTCTCTTCATTTTTAACTAGATCGTAGCAAGGTTTGACATCCCGAAGGAGATTGTCACTGACCATGGAAGTCACTTCCAAAACAAAATGATGACTGAGTTAACATCAAAGCTTGGGTTGAGGAAAGAACATTCATCACCCTAATACCCACAAGTGAATGATCAGGTGGAAGTTGTGAATAAGTTGCTCAAGACTATTCTTCAGCGGACGATCAATTCTACCAAGTCAAATTGGAATTTGATGTTGTACTCAACGTTATGGGCCTACCAAATGTATGTAAAGACTGCCACTAGATTCTCACCTTTTCGACTCGTATATGGGATGGAAGCAGTCTTACCTATTGAGTGCCAAATCCTGTCTTTAAAGTTGGTAGTAGAGTTTCTTCCAGACACTTCACTGCTTGAGGAACACCTATTATATCTCAAGCAACTCGATGAGAAACTTTGTGATGCAGCCTTGGCCAACAAGGCTCATAAGAAATGAGTCAAGTGTCAATATGATCGGTCCGTTCATCCTTAGATTTTCTCTGAAGGAAATCTTGTCTTGGTCTACGACCAAGACAAAGACCCCCTAGGGGAAAGCAAGTTCAAACCAATGTGGTTCATACCTTTCATCGTGAAAGAGGTCTTAAAGAAGGGTTCTTACCATCTGGTTGAATTTGAGGGAAATGCCTTGGAGGAGCCTAGAAATGGGCTCTACCTCAAGAAGTATTACTCTTAGGTTGGTTGCATGGATGTCTTCTTTTACATATGTATAGTTCTTATACAACTTTTTTTCTTTTTGTTTTATGGACGTGTCGTTATTTATGTCATCTTTTTCACTGTGGGATATGTCAATTGAATCGAAGGTGTTCTTTGGGTTCACGGATGGTGCTAGCCGACACACTCGGAGGTTTTCTTCCGCAGCTTGGGTGATTTTCATGCCTGAAGGAGAGTTTCTATCTTCCAGAGGTATCGGTTTAGGTGACACCACAAACAATGTCACCGAGTACAACACAATGATAGAGTTTCTTTGTGACACTTTTTCACATGGAATTTCTCACCTCCGGTTCTACTTATATGCACAGCTGGTTGTGTCCCAGCTAATTGGAGTATACCACATATTTGATCCTACTTTACGTCGACGTTTCCTTAGGGTACGTTTCTTAGAACGTTACTTTGATTACATTACATATATCCATGTTCCGAGGATATTAAATAAAATGATTGATACTCTAGCTAATCAAGTACTAGATTGACATGTTGCACACATATAAAAAGAAGCACACACATACACATATACATACTTTTGTAAAAAATGTGATCCATAAGACGTAAATATGTAAAAATAATATCTGGTACATAGGTGGGCACGAATGCCTCAAAAATAATATCCGGTATACATCACAGGGATTATGCCTTAAAAAATATACAAAGAGTGACATTGGCACATAATGAGTCTAGCATATCTAATCTCGGGGCCTATTGGCCCTATCGTAGTGAACAACGACATTAGCCAAACACCGAAAAAGTTTGACCCAAGTCCGTGGCACCCCAACTACATGAGGTTGCATGGATGGCGGGAGATCCTCGATCTCGACCATGGGAAATGTGCGAGTGAGCGCGGTGAGGTTTTGCTCCACCTGTCTCAAAAGTCTCTCAGCCTCTCCGGCTGGAGGTCCCCCTACGACTGCTGGTCCTACCTCTGGTTGAGGACTTTGCCGAGTCCTCAAGAAGTTTGTACGGTGTACTGTTCCCACGTCTGTACATAATATATACATATATGTCAATATTTTGATACATATAAAAATGATATATATAAAAGGAATTAAAAATTAAATAACTTTTAAAAAGACGTACCTAGCTCTCCTCGCTCCTCTCCGAGAGGTACGGGCATATCCAGATCTCTGGAGAAGTTGATTCCACCATAGGGGTAGTCCTCTATGGCTAGAATCTATTGTGCCCACTAGTCGAAGAAGTTGTCATCGAAGGCCTCTATGGTTCTCCCTCACCCTTGTCGAGGCAACAGTGCTGCCCATCTACATATCACTGGGAAGGAGGCCACATGCCCCCGCATTGTCTCTCTCAGACTCAGACTGGGCACCCTCTCGAAGAATAACGAGCATAGAATGGTTCCAAATCAATTGTTTTTGTTGCTACGTCGTCGACACTCTATCAACTTCCTCTGCATGCAAGTGAGCATGGTCGTGCTCCAGTGATAAATACGTGCCTCCAAGCACTGAATTGAACAATGCATGTGCGCCCAGGAAGCCTGGTGTAGGGTCGCAGATCCAATGATCCGCCCAATAATCAATAAGATCACCTTCAGTGACACGTTGGTGATCTTGTTGATAGGCATTTGAGAACCTAATTTCTCAGTGTTGGCCTCACAATATATCTCGATGTAGTCTGCAATGTTGAAGGGCCTGTTGAGTAAAACATATGAAATAATCTTACTCAAGAATTTTCAGATTCTTCTTGGCTAAAGGAAAGTAGATGGGAATGCCACCCTATGTTTATAGCCATCAAAAATAAAATCCTAACTCACAAGTATTGATTACAAGTGCTTAGGCTAGTCGTTTTTACAATTAAAAGCTTGCTGGAAAATTCATTTAAATATGATTTTCTAAAAAAAATAGTTATTGAAATAAATGTAGATATAGAAGTAAAGACACCAAGATGATAATCAATACATATGAGACATAAATCAATCCTTTATTTCATTCCAATTCATCAAAGAGTCATTCCTTTTACAAAATTTCATGCAAAAATTTTAGACCAAAGTCAAACTTAGACATCCCCGATGGAACATACAAAAGGACCTCTGACAGAAAATAAAAGACTGAACTCTAAAAGATGGATCATCTTTCCACAAATTTCTTCCCACTCGACTCTGCACAATAGCTTTTGTCAGTGATGAAAACTAATTCACAAACAAGCAAGTCTACACATACTATCAAAGATAGATCAACACCTCTGAAGAACAAGTGTCTGAATGATGTAATTCAACCTTGAATCTTGTTGTCTACAATAAGACCCTGCTATCATAAAAAAGATTTAGGCTTGTGATAAATTAAGGAATGAATGAAAACTGAACTATCTTAGCATAAACTCAAAGAGAAAACCTTATTATGCTTCTTCTTCTATCCTCTTCTTGTTCCTCCCTTTCCTCTTTCCTTTAAGCAAATTAGAATTGGTTGAAGTAGTTGAACCAACTCATTAGTTAAGTTAACTAAAAACTCAACCAACTTTTTAGTTAAGGGGGGGAAAGTAATAAATCATAATAAGGGTTTTAAATAAATAATAACTAGTAGGTGGGACCCCTTGTGACTCCCATTTAGCTCTTAACAATTATAACATAACTAGTCAATTAAGCAAGAACATCTCTCCTTGTGACTCCCATCATCACATGCACATTTTGACAATTTATCTCATTTATATTTGACATTGTTTTCAAAAACGCATTACTCATATATCCAAAAATAAAACATGTTGTCCAAATTTTTCTGAGGTCAACTGTCATCAACAATAGATAAAATAAAATAAAAACGCAAAATCCATATTTCCCACTCAGAGATGCAATCTTTCCTTGATTTCTGTTGTCACCCTTGATTTTCTTGAATTTGCCTTTGGTTGCACTGGGCCTTTAGGCCTAATCTCCCTGATCACGTGAGAACAATCATCCCTGAAATGCATCTGGGAAGACACAAATTTATAAGAGCCATTGGAGGGTGAGGAAGGGGCAGCAGTGGCTTTTCCTTTGTCAAGGGCATGGTGGGCCTCGATTTTCAACCTTTTTCTAGCATGAGAGGACTGAAATGGTGAGTGAACAGGTGCAACTTGGACAATTGGGTTAATAGACGGGGGAATAGGTAAGGAAAAATTGGGCCAACCACGATGTTGGGAGACCGTCAAGTGGTAAAATATCTTACCATCCATCATTTTCGGGAACCTTGGGTTGCAATGAGACATGAGGGGGAATGACAATACCAGGGGCTCATGGATCTTAGAAAGGAGTCCTTTCAGGCCTAGGTTGGGCCACTCCTTTCCCAATCCAATTGAAAAATCCGTCCTGAAACAACTGGCCTAACTCTTGCGACTCAACATCAAAGTGTATGCAAAACCTTGGCTTTCTTGTGCCTCTGTTCCAATTACCTCTCCCTCGGTTGCCTCTGCCATGACTACCTTAGATGAAAAAGATCATTCTTGCATGCATGATTGATTAGCAAATAGTCTTTTTAACAACCATACATGATAACTCTTTAAAAACATGAAATAGATTTTGGCTCAACAACATATCAGGCTCATGCAATTCAATCCATATAAATTGTTTAAGTGTTGTCAATGAACAGGGGGTGAACAAAAGGTCCTGGGATAGGCGAGGGGCTTGTATTGAGAGAAAAAAATGATAAAATGAGGGGGAAAGAAACATGGTTACTTCTCAAACACCACAACAATCAACTGTAATGCAACAAAAAATAACACCATTGTAATTCAACGACTTTAAACTGCTTCAAAACTAAATTTTTCTTGACTATAATTAATTTTTAGAACAGGGAGTGAAAAATGAATGTGGGAAGGCGAGGGGGTTGTAATTAGCAGAAAGTGAAATAATGGTAGGGAAGGAGAGCGATTATTATTCATAAAATTAATTAAGTAATCCATAAAACCATTATGTAAAAGGAAACATACCAATCAAATGACCACTGTGACCCAAAACAATTACTGTGCGTAGTTCAAGCAATCTTGTGCATTAACTTGCTCCTTGTTTGTAATCAAATTTTTGACACAGTGTCATCAAACAAGACATTATGCATTCCACAACATATTGTAGGGGAGCTCTGTTAATCTCACTTATCCATTTAATATTTTAAACCACTTCCCAAATGAGCAAACAATAAACCGTTCTGTTCAACATCAAAATCAACCACTTCCCACGAATTATTCCAATCATCAAATAAAAACTCAAATGTTGTGTTCGATTCTGTCTTTTAATCATTTAATAATTGAATCACAATGAAGTTATATTGTCATAGCATTAGTGCCTATCACTGTTAAAAAGAATGGTATTCATTTAACATACATAGTGGACAGTCAACACCATAATCCATATTTAAATTGCAAATATCCGGACTTTCTATTTAAACACATAGAAAGTTGAGTCAACACTCAACTCCCGCTATGTTGTGGGATACACAAAATAATTCGAACAAACACAAGTGTAATTATGTGACTGTACAGGTCCAATTTTCTTTGACTCTAAACAAACAAAATGATGGGCTATCCATCAAATACAATGAGGCATCAACAACAGGCCCAATTTTACAACACAAATTGATCAAATTGCAACAAAGCCATGTTCAAAAACCCGTGACCTTCTCTAATGGTGAAATCAATTAATATCGACAAAAAATACAATGGATAACCATGCCATAATTACCACGATTGTGACATTCCCATTTGACAATTTTAAGACACACAATCACAACATTATTAACTCAACATATCGTGCCGAGCTATCAATCCGATACAATGAGGCAACAACAATATTGCTCAAATTAATCAAATTGCAACAAAAAACATACCGTGTAAAACTTGTGCCCATCCTTGATGACGCAATAAAATAACCATAACATATACATTGGATGGAAATTCCATAATCATCCCGATTACAATAACCATTTGGCCATTAAAAACACATAGTTACAGTAATCATTGATTCATGTTGGAGGAACGCCACACATACCAATGCATCACACGCAAAGCATCACTGCACATTAATCAATTATAAACTAATGCCTAGTTGACATCCCAATGCAAAAGACAGTGACTGTGTATCAACCCCATTCTTTGATCAACCAATTTTCAATGCAGAGCTTATCAATGAGACTGCCATAATAACCAATTGCAGTGACTATAACCAAAAGCCATTGTCAGGATAATCAACAAAGACGAGTCAAAAATAGAACATTATCGACAATGCATCACCAACTCATAACCATCGAACATGTATCCAACATGGCATAAAGGGTTTCCTTTATAAAAAATGAGCGTTGAGTAATCAAGGATTGACCCTGTGGACCAACATAAGGAGACATGGAATCGACTTTTGACATCAGGTGAGAACCCCCGATCCCAATGGTGCATGCATAGGGTATACCACAAATGTATTCGTAGACAGGGTGACAATCCCCGTGATAGGAGAGGCTATGAATAGAGGAGAAAGGATCCATTTGGCCTTGTAAAGATATTTAGCACACGTAGGGTATAAAGCTCGTGGCTTTCCCAACCAACCAACTAACAATGTTGAGGTGAAACGAAGCCGAAAAGAAGCAATATAACCCACTACACAACCATTGGTAGCATGAACAACCCAATACCCAATTGAATAATGCGTAATGAAACATGGAGTTTCAAACCCATTAAACCCCATAAAATCCAAGACTGGGTATGGTAATACAACGCGTGAAGGAAGTCATCCAGTCTAGACCAAATGAAACCCTCCACTAAACAGGAAAGGATTATAGAGAGACTTTATGGATTCTAACACTCAGAACGATCCCTGTTGGCACAGGGGCAGACCCAGGGTTCAACGCTCAGGAGCACACCAACAAAGCCCTAACTACCGACCCTTTCGGCAACACCTGCGAAGCAGATGAAGTCTCACCTGAGGTAGAGGTAAGGGTGGTTGCAAGACTCAGGTGTCTACAACCTTAGCCGAGACACAGATCTATGATTATATTACTTACAATGCACTTAGCATCGATCATTCATCAGTATTTAACCCTTTATTATACTTCGAAGACAACACAGAGCTTCACGGTGAATACTCAGATCTATAGTATTTCAGCACTTAACCATAATAACCCAGGTCATATCCAGTAGATCAGCACTACGCATCCTTATAGACATCAGATATAACAATCATGCATATCTAAGAAGCACATAGGATAAGTAGATCTATCTAAATATATCAAGGAACTTAGCAAAGAAAGAGATAAACACATCAAGCCGAAGCACAAAGCATCACACACAGATATACATGGTTCACCCCCCCCCCTTGGGGCTATGTCCACAAGATATTCTTCTTTATTAATATCTTCAATCCTTAGTTACAACACAGAGCCTCAAACCTTTCTTCGCATAGGACAGAATATCTGCGTAGCTCGCTAGATCCTTCTTCCTTACACTTCAACACAAAGCCTTCTACAACCTCTTACAACAACTTGCACTTAGCTCTGTAAGCCTCTTACAATCATGCACAGAGAATTTACAATCCACATCCGATCACACATATCTAACTACTAGCACTAAGCCATCGGCCACAACTTGCACTTAGCTCTGCAAACCTCTTACAATCATGCACAAAGCATTTACAATCCACATCCAATCACACAGATCTAATTACTAGCACTAAGCCATCAACCATTCTTAAATTGCCTAAGTATCTATTTATACATTACAAAAGTGGGCCTAAGCATGGGTAAACCCATGGGCCAAAATCCCTTTCCCATTACATTAACCAAAAACCCTAAAAGGGGTCCAAAATTGGACCAAGATCCCATGATCTCTACTTTGCCCAACGCTCTATCTTTGACAGGGTGTCGAAGTCCAAAAACAGTCAATTATGACCAAGTGTTCCTAAAAACTTGGTCAAGGGCCAACAGGCCCCCAACATTCACCTATAAATCATCCCGAGTCACTCAGGTCTGACCAATTCTTCTTCGAATTCCTCAAGCTTGGCTCGAGATGCTTCGACCTGCCGCATTGCTACTGCCTCTTACTCAACGAACTCCTGGATGAGTGCCTTGTTTAGTGACCCTTCTAGGTGTTTTTCTACTGTATTCACAAGATGTTCAAGTTATACTCCTTGGCTTTCAACTTCAGTGAACAGTTGGCATGCCTTTTCTTTCACTCATTGGATTCGCTGAGTGACTTCCATTACTTTACTCTGAAGCATGTGAATTCGTTGTTGGGATGTGCATTGCTCTTGAAATCTCTTCATTCTCTCTACGGGTGACAGGGCCTTCAGCTACACCTGTAGTGTTTCAATGTCGTACTTCGCCTCTTAGAGCTGTGACTCCAATTTATGCAATTCTGGGTTCTCGGTTAGGTTCTCGTACATCTGCGTACTTCTGCTACATAACTGTTTGCATTCCTTAGAGAGTGCTTTAATCCTTTCTACGGTGCTCCGGGCAGTTATTTCTCGTTGGTCGCACACTTCTTGTGGGGTATGTGGTATGGTCTGAAGCTCTAAGTCCACGACTCTTTGTTGAAGTTGCTGAATAACTTCAACAAGCGTCATCACTTGGCTTTCGATGGGGTCCTCTGCCTTCTATTCTAAGCCAGTCACAGAGCGAAGTTCTCTGTTGACTGCTTCTTCAATCCCAATCTTCTTCATGAGCAACCGCTCTTTCTCTTTTTGAATGTTCGCTCTGTCTTCTTCAAATTTCACTTGGAGAGTGTCCTTCTCTTGTTACGCATCTCAACGTTGCTCGATAATTTCCTCCCGTGCTTGCTTTAAGGCATGGGTGGCCTGCGTTGTTTCTTCCTGTTCCTTTCAAAGGCATACTTTGATCATGTTATAAATCTTGCGGAGTTGAACTGGTTCATCTCCTTCTTCTGTTTTTCCTTCTGGCAGGGGCACAGAGGAGTTTGCGTGGCTAGACTGGAGAGCTTGTTGTACTCCATGGAGTTCGATCTCGATTCTGCTGTACATTGTCTCTTGCTTAGCTTCCTATTTTTCTGTTATCTCTTCTACAACTTCATTCATAGCTGCAATGAGAAAACATAAGTCATCTGGAGTGAGTGTGGTCTTCATCTTAGTCATGGGTGCTCTTGAGTTCTTTCGGGAGGAAGGTTATGGAGGTGAGCCCTTCCTTTTCTTTATGATTTCTACTTCATCTCCTGGCCTCTGTTCGACTTCCTCTAAGTCTTCTCCATTACCTCCTTGGTCTGGTGTAACAGATGTCATTCTTACAGATCTACTTTATACATCTTGGATATCCTCATCCTTCTTTGTCTTACTGGGCGCAGTTGTATTCTACGCAGCTTCTGGGCTGTCAATGTCGGATACTTCTACAGGGTCTGTTGTAATAAGGAGGTTCGCTGACCATTCCTTGGTGATTTCCTCTGTCATATTATAATAAGACTGAAGTTATTCCTTGTTCTCATCAGTGCGTGCTATCAGATATATAAAATGGCAGTCTGCACTGAACTTTATCAAAAATAGAAACCTTTGCAAAGTATTCAGGGTCATGTGAGGCTCGGACTGGATGGCGAGCTTCAACTGGGTGTAGTAGGTATGAAATATGACATTGGATTGCCATTGCATGGTCATGTCGTTCAAGTACCATAGGGTACTGAACTTCGCAGCCAGTGGTTCAAAGGGGTCAATGGCGGGGAAGGTTTCACCTTCCTGTAGCTCCCATGCAACAAAATCCATAAGTATCAAGAGCCAAGTAAAATGAAATTCATGCCCCTGATCCTGGGCTTCTCTGCAATCAATCTTTAGTTGATTCACCAGGTAATTCACCCAGTTCATATGTAGTCCCTCTGCGCACGTTCCTGTGAGGTTGACTACAATGCCAAATACTTGTGTGGGTCGATTCTTGTGTACCAAATTCCCTGCGATCAATTGACAGGAGAGGCACACTGCGCCACTTTCAATAGAAGCTACCTTGTAGCCTCGCGCGCCTTTATCAACATCGCCATAGGCTTATTTGATCTTCTGATCAAGAGCATGATCCACGGTCTTTACAGGATAGTAATCGTGGGGATCAGGGCCCTGCATGCTACGCCCGGTGATCTGGTTGATCAGTGTTGGATCAACTATTATGCGATGGTTCAACCATAAGTATCCTCCATGGTAACTTGCCAGCAACATCTTCACACAAGCATTCACCTCCTAGTGTCTGCCGAAGTGTGGTATCTTCATAACATTGAGCAGAGTAGACTATGTGAGGTTCATCGTCCATTGCTAAGGGACGATATTCAAATTGTTTCCCTTGGTTTTGGTTAGGTACTTGTACGAGGCAAGTGTGTTGTAAACATTATGATCCCCCAGGTTGAAGTCACTGAAATTCAAGGCTGCGATATTGTGATGATCTGCGTGGATTTCATGTACTCCTTTTGGTAGGTATGTCATGACTAGAGTGTACTCAAAGTCTCTAGGCACACTGTCTCTATTGATCGCACCGCTCAGAGGTGGTATGTAAGCAGGTATGATGGATGGAACCAACTTTGTGTTGGCCCTATCGTCCTTATGTTTGGTTCTTCTTTCTGTGTTGGCTCGGGATGTTCCTTCTTGAGCAGTCGATGGAGAGGCTTGCACTCCTCTTGTCGATGATGCATGTAAGACTGTAGACAATTCCCACTCCGACATGACTCTTTCGTCTCTGAGGCTAGCGAGTACCTCTCTTACAGATTGTTCAGCTATGCTAAATTCGTCGGACATATACGCCCAGGATCAATAGTTCAGGTTCTCAAAGTAACATAGATATTGTAGTAAGGTAGAGAGTAAGAGCGTAGTAATCATGGTTCACAATGCAGGTAGTCTGCGGATTCAAATTCACGATTAGAAAAAGCGTCTTCCATGCATGGCGCAATGGATTAAGTAAGTAATTATGTAACAAATTGTTTTCAATGGGTATGGGGCTTCCTTGAATCTGGTTCTATCCGTTATGGTGTGGTCTAACAGTCTGGTGATGAGCCATCAATGATTTTTGATCCGTTTGGGGCGGCAGTCGAATAGATATGTCGGTCTCCAATGGCTATATTTCTTTGGCATGATGAAGTGACACATGTCATTGTTATGTTTTCTCAATGAAGCTCGAATTGTGAAAAGTTTCTTTCAGAGAGGTTCCCTCTGGAACCCTCTGTAGCCTTTCGATATGAGCTCTCTTTTTACTTATCTTTCTAGCCTTCTTCCCTGTGAGCTTCGTCTCGGTAGTTTGTTTCTTGATATGGTTCTTATTTTCCTTGGGCATAGTCACTTCGTGTTAGTGAGGTTCTTTCCCAAGACTCAGGAGAACTACTTTGTCTGTATCTGGTACAGATACTCCAATCTTCTGTGAGTCCCCTAGATCTTTGACATGTGAGCTTCTAGTGTCAAATAGATTTGATTTATTCTCCTATTCCTCAATCAACTGCGCGATCCTTCTGGTCATGAAATATTTTAGCTCTTGTCTCTGTTGTTGTAATACATTTTCTTCTTCCTTCTTTCTAGCTTGATCTCTCTCAATACAAGGTTTTCCAAGTAACATAGTGAACGGGGTGTTGTCCTCAATAAATTTGATAATCTCAAAATCTTCTTTTGTCGAAGTTCCATTGACTGTCATAGGTATCTGAGCGAGTTTTCCACATAACATCACCAGTTTTCCTCTGAATAGTCCTATTCCTCCCAGTGAAGGAATCATGGCAGGCTTCCCTATAGCTTCCCAGGTTCTTTCTGGCATAATTTTCACTTGTGTTTCTTCATCAAGAATACAGTCAATGTCAAAGTCCCCTAGTCTTGCTTAGATTTGTTCCATTTCTTTGAAGATCTCTGGTAATTGGACATATTTATGTTCCTTCAGGGTTTCTTTCATCTGTATTAATACTTTCTCTGATTCTTTCTGGGGTTCTTCTATTTCTGGGGCTATCCTAGGGTATTCTTCATGCAGATTCATTCTTTCAAGCTTAGCAATCATTATAGGGCAATCCAATACTTCATGGTCCAAAGCTTTGCAACAGAGACAACTGGGTTTTCCACCCAGACAATCCTTAGCTAAATGGCCCGGTTTTCTGCAACTGTAACATAGGGTCAATCCTCTCTTTCTCATAAATGATCCTCAACTTCTTCTGTACTACGCACCAGGATCATGGTAGTTAACCTGCACAAATTTATTTCTAGGATCTTGCATCCATTTGTTAGTCCAAACATTCTTTCTATGCATAGTTATAACATATCTATCATTATTCTTATCATATCTACTCGTATCAAACTTTCCTTCTTCTATTAATTCCCTAGGTTTTAAGCTAGGACCGAATCTATCAAACATACCTAGATCCATGCTCTAGAAATAAAAATTTCACTTATCATACTTCTACAGAGCACAAAGCTTCTAGATCTAAGAAATTTTAGTTATTTTTACCTTTATTAGAGCATAGGGTTTATAGATATTACCTTTTCTCTGTAGATTTGACCTCTTTCTTTCATAAATTCCCACTTTTACTTTTCTTAGAAAACATAGCATTCATATCTCGCTTTTTTTCTTCAGATCTGATCTTCCTTTCCTCATATTTGACCTTATTCCTGGCACAAAGCTTCACAGGTCAAGTAAAAAGATGCGCACTAGGGTGACAGATCTACGCATAGAGATTTATTTTTCATAAAGTTTATTCTTCCTCAGTTCCCAACAATCACAGTTTCAGGTCCCAACAACGGAACCATTTGTTGGCACAGCGGCAGACCCAGGGTTCAATGCTCAAGAGCGCACCAACAAAGCCCTAACTACGAGCCCTTTCGACAACACCTACGAAGCAGATGAAGTCTCACCCGAGGTAGAGGCAGGGGTGTCTGTAAGACTCAGGTGTTTGCAACCTTAGCTGGGACACAGATATGTGATTATATTACTTACAACGCACTTAGCATCGATCATTCATCAGTATTTAACCCTTATTATACTTCACAGACAACACAGAGCTTCACGGTGAATACTCAGATCTACATTATTTCAGCACTTAACCATAATAACAAAGGTCAAATCCAGTAGATCAACACTACACATTCTTATACACATCAAATATAAAAATCATATATATCTAAGAAACACAGAGCATAAGTAGATCTATCTAAATATATCAAGGCACTTAGCAAAGAAAGAGATAAACACATCAAGTTGAAGCACAAATAATCACACACAGATGTACGTGGTTCACCCCCCCGGGGCTATGTCCACAAGATCTTCTTCTTTATTAGTATATTCAATCTTTAGTTACAACACAGGGCCTCAAACCCTTCTTCGCATAGGACAATATCTGCGCAGCTCGCTAGATCCTTCTTCCTTACACTTCAACACAAAGCCTTCTACAACCTCTTAGAACAACTTGCACTTAGCTCTGCAAGCTTCTTACAATCATGCACAGAGCATTTACAATCCACATCCGATGACACAGATCTAACTACTAGCACTAAGTCACTGGCCACAACTTGCACTTAGCTCTGTAAACCTCTTACAATCATGCACGGAGCATTTACAATCCACATCTGATCACACAGATATAATTACTAGCACTAATCCATCGACCATTCTTACATTGCCTAAGTATCTATTTATACATTACAAAAGTGGGGCTAAGCATGGGTAAACCCACAGGACGACATCCCTTTCCCATTACATTAACCCAAAACCCTAAAAGGGACCCAAAAGTGGACCGAGATCCTGTGATCTCTTCTTCGCCTAGCGCTCCATCTTTGACAGGGTGTCGAAGTCCAAAAACAATCAATTATGACCAAGTGTTCCTCAAAACTTGGTCAAGGGCCAACAATCCCATACACTGTAACTTCAGAAATTATCGCAGAGAAAGCCACCAACGATTCATTCCAGAAAAATCACAATTTTACACAGTTTCCATACTTAAGGAAAGAACAAACCCATACATCTAAGCCAATATCTATTTCATAACTAGAACAGACTCATGAATGACAAAACAAGACATATCTATAACCAAGAGCACCTTAAAACGCGAATTGGATGAGGGGTTCTCCCTCTGATTGGAAGTCGGATCCTAAATACAACAACACAGTTGAACAATAGCTCGACTAGGGTGGCGGCCAGTGGAAAGAGTAAGGGTGACGTGCAGTAAATGCACATCGCCTCCATCCCCAGTCAATTTACTCCTCAGTACATGCCAACAAGCTTCCCATTAACCATTCATTTAAACCATGCATCGAAATTAACATCTATCACTTGTCAAACGTGCCACCCACATCATATCCAACTTAACCATAACATAAATCAACCATATTCCATATAACTCAATCAAACGCATAACTTTTACTTGTTAGCTAGGATTTATCAACGATCATTTCAATTTCAATGCATGTAGAGTAGTATATTAGCATAGTTTAATTCCTTTCTTTTTGCATTTGTTTATATTTCGTTTTCCCTTTATCAACTTCTCTTTATGTTTTGTTACTAACATATCTCTTGTGCAGGTGTCCCAGTAATGGATCCARGAACAGATAACAATGGTAACAATGGATAACATAGGTCGTTGTGACATAAAATTTGAACCTAGAGCAGCAAAAAAAAAACATATAACATGCCTTGTCCATCATGCAATTGTTGCCATTAGAACCAACACATAATAGGCCTTATCCATTGCCAATAAAACAAGATTTCATAAACCATGTACGCAGTGTCGAATAATGGCAACATCAAATAAGAGCCTAATATTATCTCCCAATCTACAAGGGGGTCCCACCTACTAGTATTATTTATATTGTTAGCTTATAATAATAGGCTTTAGCAATACTTTGCGGGTGAAAAAAAAACTTTGTGATTTTAATCGTCAACAAACTGGAGACTCCATAGGGAAATTTGTTTTAAGCAGATTTAGAACTTAGAACTCATGGTTTTCATATCAAGAACGATAGGTCAAGAATATATAACCTGGAAGATTATGCAATAGGGGGAAGTGAGTGGATTTAATGGAAAAATGATCGAGAATTTGGGAATAACTCATGAAAGTGTTAGGTATGAGGGGTTTTACCACTTTATGCATAATCATTCAACCGTAATATGCTCTTTACTTCAAGGAGAAAAATTACAGATTTTTCTCTTTAGAATCTAAAATGGAAAAAGAAATGGAAAGAAGAAGCGGGAGATGACCAATTCTTTACAAGACAACCGTGAAAGCATATAACAAATTCAAGTATGCTTCAGGGAAAACATCGCAACATATGTGTAAGCTTGATTTTTATTGACTAACAATGCTCGCAGGAGTGTCACTGTGGCAGAACTGATCCAATCATACTATTTGACCAAAATAAACTAGAAGATTGTAAGCAATAAAATCATGACAGGAATAAATTTGCAACAATCAATCAACAGAAATAAATGACCGAAACTTAAAAGCAGTAGGAAAAATTAAAAACTGATAGAAGAAATCAAATTACTATAAGGCAGAAAAGAAAAAGCACCAAAAGGAAAGCATATCTAGGCTATTAGTATACAAAAAATACAAACAACATCAGGGCTTTTCACGTTGGTCCCTCACAATGTTTCAAGCGAGGACCGTTAGTGTTGTAAGAAAAAAATTTCTCCAGTAAATCCCTTAGAATGCAAGAGTTAGTATCAAGGACAAAAGCAATTTCGAAAGGACCTAGAAATAACACTTGGAACTGCAAGGTAATTGTCAACCTTTTAACACATATGATTAGATCATCAAGGTAAATGTGGATGTTGATCAATTCATAAAGAGTTGTATGGATAGGTATTTTAAAAGTGGTACTTGCATCAGGTAAGCCCGAAGGCAGGAATTTATAAGACATAGTACTGCAATTAGTGATAAAAGTGGTTTTGTGAAGATCTGCCCCTTTTGCCTTGATTTTCCTGTAATCCCAAAAAATTTCAAGTAAGGGCCTCGTCTGTGACCTTATAACCTGTTGCAGAATCATTTCCATATTGAGAGGAGGAAAAGGATTTCTCATAATATCCTGACTAAGAGTGTGAAATTTAATGCAGGTTCTAATATGATCAACGGTCTTCGAAATAGGTACCCAATTGGAAACCCATTCAGAGTAGAATGGAAAAATAATCCCAACCTTTAAGAAATTTTTTGAGGTTGCTTTAGATGCAGAGTTACTAGGTCTTTGTTTTTTCCTAGTTGGTTTCATAGCATGTTGAATAAGACCAGGATCAAAACCACGAAGATCCTCATAAGAACAAGCTAAAACATTTTGAAATCCACCAAGTAGCTTGGAAAACCTCATTTCTTCTCTATCAGAACATTGGACACTTATTTTAACACTCTTTGAAGATTCAAGTGCCCCAATGTTCAAGGAGATGGTTTCACCCACCTTCTTTCTTGACTCCCCTTCTCTTTTTTTTTCTTTATTGCCTACATCACTTGATGAAAAAAAACTCTCAAGAGGATTCATGCCCTTAGGAATCTTGTCGTCTTCTATGGGTGTCATTTCCTTGGGCTTAAGAGGTTCATCTTGAATGAAAGAAAAATTCTCTCATCGTTAGGGAAGGCCTGCCAAGATTCTACCTTGTCCGGGATATGTGAATGATATAGAGATTAAAAGAACAATCAGGCCTATGAGGCAAAGGTTGCTGATTAGAAGAAGCTGCAAAGACAACTAACCGATCAACCATTGAATTAAACTCCCTCTTAACATGAGTGATGTTGAAATATAAAAGGTTTGATATAAGTGCCCAAACAGTTTGGGTGTATCGTTCCATTAGCTCGTTGCTAGGAGAGTACCTTATTGCACACACCTTTAAATCTAGTCAAAGTTCAATTAATGTCTCTTGTTACGGTAGGGTTATAAATCCTCATGATCCCAATGCCCATATATATATCCAACCTTGTGATCTAATGATCGTTGGGTGACAATTGTCATGAAGGGTGATCACTAAGACTAGGGGAAACTTTCAATTCAAGGCTAGGAATGACCAGGCCCACATCAAGTGAAGGAATAAAATTAAGAAGGTACATGTGTTGTCCCATTCCATGTCAACAATAACGCATCCATTCACTGGGAACACTAAAACCCGAAAAATCGATGACTCCACTAACTTAGGGTTTATGGTTTACGTGATGAATTGATGATGGAAGAAAGTGGGTGTGTGAGTCAAATTTGAGTCCATAAAACCCTCCTATATCGTTAATGCATGTGAATAGTCTATCCATGTCAAATTTCAATGCATTCAGAAACAATTTGAAAATATTTCAACGTTGGCCCCATTCACAGTTTGAATTGATGATGGACATACCTAGATCGTTGGTATGATTAGGCGTAGTTGTGCAGAGCTCCTCTTGGTTTCGAGAATATTTCATTCTCTACTAAACAGGGGAAACCACGTGAAGGTGGAAGCTCTAATTATGCGCCCCCCCCCCCTCACATCACTCTCAATTTCCCCATATTACCTAATTTGAAATTCTAAATAACATGTATCATATACTATATTATACAAAATAAAAACATATAAAGATCATATAAAAGATATAAACATATACCTCTTATTTTCAACAATTAAATATCAATCATCTTCTTCTTCATCTTTCTCAACATATGTATCAGTATCTGGTTCATAATCGATATTGGTGAAACTCTCATTCCTATCAACATCATCATCAATGTCATTTTCGCTAATATAGTTATCTATATCGTCAATGAGATCGTCGTCTCCTACATTTGGATGATCAACGTCTTCAACTTCTTCATCAGACACATCGACTACATGAGCCATCTTCTCCTGATCTGCATAATCATGATATTCTTCCTCATTATTATCTTCATCCTCGGCTACATGATTATACTTTACTAGTATTCCTCTTGGATCATATCTAACAACGTATGACTAACCTTCTTTACTAGGTACCTCTAAGTAAAATACTTTCTCACATTGACTTGGAAGAACATAAGTCTTTGTACCCAGTTCAAATTCCCTTGTATTAACCATGGAAAATCCATTATCATGCTCAATAACAGTTCTTTCGGGATCACATTCATGTATCCATAGCCTGTACCATTTAAACTCAAACAAAACTATTTTAAAGGAATTAAAATCACACTCAATTATATCCTCCAAATGGCCATAGTACCGATTCTCAGTTTCTTCCAGATTTCTGTCACTTCTAGAGGAAATGTTGGTGACCTCAAACACTGCAGTTATCCCACAATCCGAGGTTTTCATCTTATCATCCAACATTTTGATACGAAATTTACGACCATTACACCACATAGCCTTGTGATGTTTCAACTGCAACATGGACAACAAGTAAAAAATGCATTCCTAATTAATAAACCTCATACAGGACTTAGTAAATATATATTTCAAAAATTAAACAAACCAAATATCTTGAAAAATTGGGAAAAAACTAGGAAAATGTGGGTAAAAAATTTAACTTGTCTATTTATCTTTTAAACCAAAGGCTAAATCAAATTCCCTTGATGTAAGATCAGGAAATTGATCTCGATGATGATGCGTTGTTTTAATCATCTTACTCACCCCTTCCCATGATAACCGACCGAAGTATTCTTCAGTATATTCTATCCAATGCTCCATCCAATCAAGGTTGTTTGCAATGTATAAATGTAAAGCATCCCACTCTCGAGCAACTATATGATAGAATAACAATTTAATATCATTAATTAGCTATTGTTAATAAAGGAATAATTTAATAAATGTGTAATATATTAAATCTACGTCAACATCTAATAATTACCTTTCAAAATCCTCATTTTACCTTTCCCCAATAGGACCTCCCCTTCAAATTTGTTGATGGAGTCGAGATGCCAAATGTGAGGCGCATTCATATTTTCTGCTAATTTAGGTAGATATTGACTAATATACACCATGAATTGATATACCATATATCCCTCAACCATAGAACTCTCCAGACGTGCTCTTTGTCTAACAAAAGCCTTCAGTGACTCCAACTGCCTCTCCACCATCCACATCAACCTTGTGTGTATTGGTCCACATAGTTCAATCTCCTCAACTTGGTGTATGAGGTAGTGTTCTTGTGCATTGAAAAATGTTGGAGGTATATATTGTTGCATTTGATACATTAGTCGGGGAATTTCTCTCTTCCAATACCTTATATCTTCTTTATGGATTTCTTTTGATGATAGCCACTTACAAATGTTGATGCAATAAAATAATATCAAGGCATACATAAATTTGCGGAAAAAACATAATATGTCAATAAGTTCCGCTAAGAAGTGCATTTTCCTTATAAAACAATACTTACCTCATGTATTTGCCAAGTACATAAATAATGTGTTTTATGTTGTTGTCAAAGTCATCTCGGAGAGATAAAGGTAGAACATACTGTAACAAAAAACAAATAATTATTATTTGTTTTCCAAAAAATGCGTACCAATAAGAAAATACATTATAACCTACTAATTACATTAATGAATGTATGCCAGTCATGTGTTTTAACCCCACCAAAATCACTTTTTTTTCATTAATATATTTTGTATGTTCGACGAAAACCCCATTGGAAACCTAATTTTTCGAATGACCTCTTTTACAATATTGCTCTGTTGCTCCATCAATAACCAAGGAAGACTAGTATTTTGTTCACGACCATCTCCATTAGAATTAATAATATCACTTTGCAATGCATGATTAGCTTCCTGGATGTCACAACAAATCTTTCCAATTCTCTCTTTGTCAGTCCTTCCATCTAATATTCGCTATAACAATTATGTTATGTTCTTCCTAATATGCATTGTATCAAACAAATGAACTATTTGTAGGTTCTCGTAGTATGGAAATATACTAAATTGCATCGGGTAACTTGTCATTCCTCGTGGAAGCCCATTTGTGCCTTAATGACATTCATGAAACATCAACAAATTGAAATTAATACTAATGAAATTAACCAAAGATTTATATAATATGTCATACATAAATAATTTGCATACCTTGATGATTTCTAATATATTCCAACTTCCAAAGGAGAGGTGTCATTCTTCGTGGTTTTTTTTCATTTTCTCTTTACCATTGAAATTTTCTTTGTCTGTAGTTCGATAACTATGTTTCTTAGGCAGAAAGTGCCTATACTCATCAAACACTTCCTTTCCTAAACTCCTTGAACGATGAGATTTTATCCTCGAACCACAAACTGGGCATGCAAATTTACCATTTGTTTGAAGACCTACAAGATATATGAATTAATGTAGCGTCAAATTAGAGTTACAATTTAAAATAATGCATGATAATTTCAATATATATATATATATATATATTAAATGACAAAATAAAGTAACAATATACCACCATATATATATATATATATAATATTAAATGACAAAATAAAGTAACAATATACCACAAAAATGTGTTAACCTAGGAGCATCATGAATTGTCCATATATTCTATCTATCTATCTATCTATCTATCTATCTATCTATCTATCTATAATATATATATATATAATATTAAATGACAAAATAAAGTAACAATATACCACAAAAATGTGTTAACCTAGGAGCATCATGAATTGTCCATGATATTATTCCATGGCATTGAAATCGTTTTTGCCTTATTGGTCTAGAGATGTCATACATAGTGACGCCAACCCATAACTTCAACAACTCATTGATAAGAGGCTCAATATATACGTTCATATATTTAACCAGGTACCTACCTAATTGGTTCAACATACTGCATGATTAGTTATACTTATCTAGATGTCGTTATATATAAAAGAAATAATTACCATGCACGAAACAAAGAAATGAAATATTTTGTCATACTTTAAAGAAAATAATAGATAATTAAATACCTAGAACAATCATTGCCAACATTGTGTGCTCTCTCTTGATCGATATCCAAGGAGGAAGGTTATTGTTTATAACAAAAACAGGCCACACTGAGTACGTAGAACAAAGCTCTCCAAATGGATTGACACCATCATCTTCCAACGAAATTCTAACATTACGAGGTTATTATTTAAAAATTGGCCACTTTTCTTTGATGTAATTCAATGCAGAACCATCTGCAGGCATTCTAAGAACATCGTATCAACTGTTTTCTTTGCATGGAAATCCATAAATTGTGCTATACTTTGGCACTTGAACAACTGCTGGAAACATGGAATTATCGGAATATAACGAAGAACTTTGTGAGGCACCTTCTTTGATGCTTTATTGGTTCGATATCTACTTATTTTTAATTGTGGGCATTCATTTTCTAATGCATATTGTCCATAATAATGATATGATCATTAGGACATGCATCAATAGCTTGATAGTCCATTCCAATTTCTTTCATAATCACGGATATTTCTCGATATGTGCATGGAAAAATATTTGACGTAGGTAATAGAACTTCACCTAACAATCTAAAAAATTCTAAACAATAAGTCAATGTAAACAATATTAATCATCAATATCTCATCCAATGTACTAATTTACAAATTACAAAACAATAGCAATATAGGAAAAAATTGAACCTTTTAAGTATTTGTGAACATGCAGGCATAAATAATTAACAAATTAAATACCTTAGTATCTATGTGAGGCATGTGTTTGATAAACCATTCAAAACCTTCAGGTTCACCAACAAAAATATAGCAGATAAAATATTTTTTGTTGAGCCTTCATAAAGAGATTGACGTGACTTCTCGAGTAGAGGATCAACATCATGACTATCATCCTGGTTGTCCTCATCCATTGGAGAAAATGTGTCTTGGATCAATCTATGTATCTCATCTTCCTGATTTGAATCACTAACGTTATCTCCATCCATATCATCATTAATAACTTGATCAGTAGCTTCAATATTTGGATCTCGAAGTTCATCACCCTGTAAAGGAGTATTTCTGCTAGTAATTGGCAAATAACTCTTTGGAGGTCGACATTTTGGGGACATCATCTATATATTTAAAAAAAACGTAGAAAAGTTAATGTGTATAGAAAATATAAAAATCCTGATAAGAAATATTACTAAAATTCATGACATACTAATTATTACAGAGAATACATTAAATATTGAATCCTCTTACCAAGGGACGATATTCATAACCTCGTTCGGCATGCCCCTTCTCCCTATAATGTATTTGAGTTGTTGTTATTAAAAGTCTTTTTTTTTGCAAGCCTCTATAGTCATAGCAATGGAAATAACATTTTCCATCGCCTCTCGAATCTAATGCCAATCTTAACCGAGCAAGCTTCCTGTCATTTTCATCCATAGTGACAAATCCTTGTCTTGACAAGTAATTGTCTTACCTACACCATACCAAACAATAAGTTGTCAATTTTTTATATTTTAGCTACTCCTTTCGATGATGATATGTTTATTTACAGTGACCTACAATCCTCACAATTATTTCTTCTAAGACATTTTGACATGCTTTTATATTATTATTATCGATTAACTATTAAGATCAATATGCTTCAATTAGCACTTTAGAGTAGTGTGTATTGAATCACCATGGTATTGGAAGAGTACGGTATATAATCATAAGTTCATTTGTTAAAGGTGCTTAGTCATAAGCCAAGAAAGCTAAAAGTGGCTAACCATAAGCTAAGATGGTTGAAGGTGGTTAGTCAAAAGTGATTGTTATGTGCCTAATCACGACATAGATAACATATTTATAATAAGGTCATATGTGTACAAATGTTTCCTTTATATAATAACGACATATATACCTAACATAAGTTTAGGGTTAGTGTTTATGTATCTTATTGCTATAAACATGATTTTCCTCCCTATCTTGAATATACCATAACTTATTATTTATCAATATAACAATCAACTTCAATATTTTATTCATGGAGATTTCTTCGTTCATTTAATTGAATTAGTAAGTGCTAGCCAACCCTTAGGTGTGCAAGTATCCCAACCATTATTGTCACTATTATATTATTTTCAATTTATGCAAGTGTGATACCATTTGGGTACTAGGGATGTAACAAGTGGTATAAAAGCTTCAATCAAGCTTTGTTGTTTTTTTTTTGTTAGTTCTTAAAAATAAAAGAGAGAAGAAAATGACAATCAATTACTATCATTTCACCGATCAGGGTTGAGTTTCAAGAGCACTTCCATATCTTTATCAATGAAAAGAGAGAAACATTCTAGCTACAATTGAAGGGAAAAGGGTATGTGGATTCCATAAACCTAAAATATTATGGAATCCACATATCCTTTTCCATAGAATATACTAACTAGATCCAAAAACCAAAGACATGAAATATGGTACTACACATATACTATATTATCAAGGAAAAAACAAGATACATGAAATTTGAAAATTTGAACAAAAATTTACAAGTTAAATGAGTACATCAATAAATAAAAACATACTAACCTTGCAAGTTCAAATCCGAGCTATGTAGATCGAGAATTGGATTTGTTCAATCGGTGGTTGATGAAAAAAATAAACAGCTCAAACAAAATCCAAGAACAGTGTCACAACTATAGAAATTGTGTCACAAATTCTCTTAAAGTCAGGTATATATAGATCAAATAGTCAACTAGCTGTTAACACCGACCAATCAGATAAGCAAAAGTTTCGTCGCTATTGCCACGAACTTTCATGGCAATACAGACGCAGTTTCGTGGAAATAGCGACGAAAATCTCGACCAAGTTAAAATATCCTATTCGTGGATATTGCGACGAACTTTCGTGGCAATATCGACGAAAATCCCACCCTATTTAAAAAAAAAGATGAAAATAATGGAAACGTGGAAAAATTTTGTGGAATAATCCGCCCATATGTAGTAGTGCCAATGCGCTTTAGCATCTTGCTACATTTTTAATGTCAGCTACCCCATCCTTGCTCTTATCTCATTGAGCTCCAGATCCATCTCTGGATTGTTATTTTGTTGGTGGACTTCTCTTCGACCATGCCCATGGCCTTCAATAGCCATTTCCACCTTCTACCTGCCCTCCCGGAAAGTCTATGGATTACTCTACATCTAAGAGCATATCCATCTTTTCTCACAGCCCACCTGGCTATTCAAATTTTTGTTGTGCGAGTGCGACAATCTTCTCACAGAGCATCAATACTCTGCCTTCCTTCACCTACTATCTACACGCAAACTTTAACTTCTGATGCCACTTGATGTTATCAGATTATCTCTTTTCACCGTCTTTCCCTTTGCCTGTTGTTTGCAAGAAACAATTAGGCTCTGATACCACCTGATGGTATCAGACTATCTCCTCTTTAGTGTCTTCTCTCCTCGGCCTACATAAATCAATTATGTACAAGCTCTGATACCACCTGATGAAACCCCCCTACCCTCCTGGGGTTCTGCAACCTCTCGGTCTCTGGATCTTTGTCTCTCCTGAGTCAGATCGACTCTTCGGGATCTTGATTGAACCTAAAACGATTTTTCATAGGCCTCTTTTCTCCTTTTGGCGCAAGTTTTGTGATACCTACACCCTCTGTCTGCGCACTCCGGGCACTCCTCAATTTTTGGGCATTAGATCTTTCTCACTAGCCCCTTCTTACATACGTACCTGGGATATGACCTTGTGGAAATATCTGATTGCGGGTGCGGGCAAGGGTGGTTTTAGACAAACCCACTTTTCTCCCTGCAATTAGCCTCCAACTGCCACATATCCCTTCGGTAAAACATTCATTGAAATTACGGCCTGCACAAGGAATATTATTGTTTGAGAGCGTCCTGGCTTCACAATCCTTCTCATCTGTTGATTTCCAAAATCTTGGTGTTGATTCTCGATCAACGACGGTTATTGAGTTTTTACCTGCTCCCGACTGACTATCCAATCAATGGTCTCTTCTCATTTCATGCACAACCTCATATCACTGTGATATGTCGCCACGTAACTCCCCTCTATATCAACAGTTGTCATTGATTCCATCTTTTTGGCCTTCAGGAGTTTCAACTCTCAAGCTCCACAAGCTCCCTTTGCTAAGCTCCTTCTTCTCATGTGACCTTGGACAACGTTCTCACATGACCACCTGACTTCCTATTAAATCTCATGCACCTTCAATCCCTGAAATGATATGGGATCGTCGATCTCCTGATCTTGATGGTACCTCTGGGTTGATACTTCAGATCTTCCCTCTCTAAATCTATGGACCAGATCTCTTCGCGATTTCGGACTTCGGGAATCTCAATTCTCAAACCCTCGCTATTTCTGTATGGAAATCTTCCGGAATGGAAGATCCTTCAACACTTGTCCCTTCAAATGTGAGGCCAGGATCTCCTCCACGATCTAGCCTTCAGGGATCTCAAATCTTAAATCCCTGTCGCTGCTGACTGGTTATCTTCCGAAGTGGAAGATCTACTGACACGTATCCTCCCAAATCTATGGTCGTGCTCCTGCTTCGGGACTTTGGCTTCCTCAACCAGATCAATGGTCCTATGACTCCTTCCTCCATCAATGACTGATATCTTCTTCGGGTCTTCGAACCTGTCCTTCCTTCGCTTTCCTCTTGAGTCCTAGATCTAGCACCATGTGTCCTCCTTCACATCGACAAATCTCGTCTCTTCTCGGACTTTGGCCTTCGGAATTCTCAAATCTCAACAACCACAAATCTCTGAAGTGAAATATTTCGGAGTGTTGGATATTCTAACACATATCCCCTCTTGATCCAACATTCGTTCAATGGCTTTCTAACGGAGTGAATCTTCGTCCTCCATGTGTCCCTTTGTAGATCAACGACCCGCGTTCTTCCTTTGGGATCAACGTCCCTTAATAATTTCAGCCTTCAGTGCATTGGGACATTACGAAATACTACTTCACAAAAACCCCATAGTATGATCCTCCCAAGTTCACGATCCGGTGACACCTGTCCAACCCAGATCAACGAATATCGCCTGCTTTTCCTGTTCAGACTTCGGTGATTTCAAACCCTTCTCCTTCTCTTTTCCGGGAGTTATTTCGCCCGAAGTTCACGATCTTTCGCCATGTTCCCTTTTTGGATCTAATGGTATAGCTTATCTTTGGCTCTTCAGGCTTTGGCGATCTGATTTCTCAACTAAACCCTCACTACAACTTACCCAGAACTCGTGATCTGTTGAAAAGTGTCCCTTTGCAGATCAACGACTCTCAACCCTTCAGTTCTTCAGGCTTGGGGTGTTTCGACCTCCTGTATGCTCGTTCCTCCTAGAGCATCTTCCCTTGAACTTTATGGATTTCTGCCACGCATCCTCCCAAATGATGGATGGTCTCAAATGACTTCGTGACTTCGAGACTTTTGCGAGTCCTCTCTCCTGCGTATACCCAACGCTAAATCTTGTGCACCTTCTTGTGATCAGACGACAACTGATCCTCTGCGCTCAGATCCAACAGATGGGATATGTTCTTCCTTTGCACTTCCTTATGTCACTGGACATTGATCTAATGGTCCAGGCTCCTTTCCCACAACCAATATAATGGTTGTTGTCGCTCCTCCTCCTGAGATTTTGATTTCTTCCACCTTGGAAGATTTTGTCAATGTTCAAAGGTTTTCGACCTTAGAAATTTCTCTTGAGAACTCGACTATATTGGGCTTCGCTTACGTTCTTGAAAATGTTAACTCTTCTGAACTTTAGGATTTAGGATAAGTCTATCACCCATGCATTCCTTGTGTTATCCCTTCTGAGCTTGATCTCCTTGAATATTTCAATCACCCATGCACTCCTTCCGTTCCTCAGATTTCATCAAACTCAGATCCGAAGGATTTCTTGAACAATAAATACTTCTCGCCCTCCTAGCATTCTCCTTGATCGATGCACACCTTGCAGAGCTCTTCCTTACAGAGTGTTTTGTAACTCTATCTATTTACGAACACAACATAGAGTTGTTTATGTGCAGTCCTTGCACTTCTATTGATGAAGGTTGAATGTTATCTCTCCTGAGATTCTTTGAGGTTAACTCACCTCTGTCAACGCACTCATTTGCAGATTGTGTGCACTCCTTGCACTCAGGAACTCAAAATGAGAGAAACAATTGAAACTCATTCAATATTTCACCATTTTATACATTCAAGGCATGAATGACATATAAAAACATAACAATAATCACAAACACATAAACACACCATATGCAGGAAAAAATAATTGTATATTATCTATGTCTGTCTATACAGATGTTTACAAAACTGGATTGTACAGAGTCTCAATTCTCACAAGCTCTCCTAACTTAACTCTCTCTCAAAATTTTCTTCTACTATCAGACCTCTCTTGAGTTCTTCTTATGATATTAGACCTCTCTCGAAATCTGCTTCTCCTATCCAACCTCTCTACAAAGATCTCTCTCTCTCTTTACAAAATCAGGGCTCTACGAGCTTGTCCTCGTCACCTAACCTCATCTATTACATTGAATTTTCATAAATGGCCATCTAGTCTGAATTGAACCTAGAGCCATCAACCTGCCAACCATTAAAGGTGACATGATCTTGTGTTTGTTGAGAGATATGGCTTGGCTTTCACTCAAGATTACAATATGAATCTGTATAGGATTATATTTCAAATTTAAAAATGGGAGGGTCAATGCCTCTCCTTATTTGAAATGTGCACTGATGTGATGGAATGCTGGTGCGTTGCTAAGGTGGAGCAATGCTCCTGCATCATGATTGTTTCTATTAGTTCTACATCGATGGAGATGGGTTGTTCCATCCATAGGAATCCTCCATGGAGGATCGCTATCAATTGCTTGATGCATTTGTTCACCTCTTTCCCCATTCCAAAGTGGAGAATATCCAGCAGGTTGAGGATCCCAACATTTGTTAGGCCAGTTTCCCATGGCTTTGGTTGTAGGACGGGGTCTCGAAAGGGTCCTATCCCTATGCTATCCAAATAGACCTGTTGCACAAATTCGGAGAATTCACCTTCATTGACTACATCATGGTCTGATTACATCAGTTTATCCACGCAACCTAGCAGTGTTGGCATGGTTTTAACTCCTTCTGGAATGCGTGGGATCACAATTGTTGCGTCTAGTTACCTACATGAAGACCGCGCCATAGGTTGTTTTCCATTTTTCCTTGCTTGTTGATTAGAGGACCCTACCTCCATCTATCTTCTTTCTATATCAAGGTTTGGCTTACCAGTGATATCCTCTACCAGACCCTCATGTTCCTGCGTAGTTTATACTCTGATGTTGTCAGGTACAATCACCTTTGTATGCACAATATCTTGGTCATTTACCTGCGGGACCCCTTCGGTCGTTGCAGTTTCTGATGGGTTTTATGTGTTATGTGCAGGATTCCCTTGCACGCTACTGGCCAGTTCAACTTCCATGTTCAATGTGGTTGGACCCTGCCTTTCCTCCACCGCTATCATAGGGTCTATGGGAGATTCAACCGATGACGGAATTGTGTCGATGTCGACGAATTCCTCGGGTTGTCTGGTTTCCTGTCTGGGCTTTGTTGCCTCCCATGGTGCCTTGATACTTTGTTTTTGTTGAAATAATGTAACTGCAAAGTGTATTCTAATTATTATTGTTGTATTATTCATTAGATCAATATCCTATTGCAAATTGATCATGTCAGTTATTGTAAAAGACCAAATCCCCTTTTGCAGATTGGTCAAAACATAATTGTAATAGGCAGAATACAAAGTCGGCCCTAGAATATATTAAAGGTGGATATAACCACCCAGAAGAAGAAGTCGGCCCTGCTAGTGAAAATACACCTCCATCCGCATGTGCCAAAATTGTATAAATAAAGAGGCTAGCACCTCATTTGTACACACACTCACTTGTTCATTGAGGAGAAATTTTTGGAGCTGCAGTTGGAGAAGAGAGAGAGAGAGAGAGGCGCATTCTTGGGAGAGGACTTTTTGTATTTGTTTGAGTTATCTCTTGGGATTGTATTGGCTATCTATAATAAGGAATTTTTTATGGGTTTTCTCCCCCATGAGGGTTTCCCAGGATAAATGATGTGTCTCTTGTGATTGTTTATTTCTCAGTGATCCTATATAATGCTATTGTTATCTAGTGAAATGCAAAGAACACTAATAATAGCTTAAACCTTAACATGGTATCAGAGCTAAGCTGAAGAGAGCATCTTTCACAAGAGAAAGTGAAAAACGTCACTGTTGTCATACACGCAAATTAGGGCTTTTTGTTGGTGAAGTATTTCATCCCTAAAACCATCTAGAAAAGTGTGCCCTTCCTCAAGGATCACTTTGGCATCCTCGGCGCAACTTTTTAGTGGCTAGATCTCTCGGAAAGTGAAACACTAGTTTTCATAAAGTACCAGAAAACCAGAGTACCAGAAGTACCAGAGTACCAGAAGTACCAGAAAACCAGAAGCACCAGTCCAGATATCCATTGGTCAAGTTTGAGGGGGTAAAAGTTGGATTTTCATAAATCTAACTGCACCAGCTTACTCTCCTCAGCTCAGCGCATCCATCCCCTAGATCAGAATTTCAAAATTTGAAGTTTGAAAAATTAGGGTTTCCTTATAAAACCCTAAGTTGCAGTTGCAGTTGCAGTCTCAGAACCATTTGCAGTATCAATTGCAGTTGCAGTATCAGTTGCAGTTGTAGTTGCAGTCGAAGTACCAGTTGCAGTCACCTTTGAATTTCTTAAGAGTTGGTGATCATTACCGATGCTACCAGATGGTGCCTCTACCTGCAAATGTCGTTAGAGGTATGTACTCACACTTGTTTAAATGGTTAAGCTTTAAAGGGTATTTGCAAGAGAAGGGATCTCTTGCCATAGATCCAAAAGGATCTCAAGATCCAACACATTCATAGGAATGATGCAACCTAGGTGTGATTATTCTGATATGCATCTATCTGTTATGACATCATTTTGATCAATGTTGCATGTTGTAGCTATGACCATCATTCTAACCTTTAGTCAAAATCTGAGTCAAGGTATTAGATGGATTAAAATTTGAGATCATAGAGTTTATCCTCTAACCCAACCTTCTGTCAAGATAGCATATTGTCTTAGTACAGAATACAGGTTGAAGAAAGCACTCGTCATCTTGAGTGAAGGAGACTTGGAAGAAAATCAAGCACACTCATTCTTGAGGACAAGGCTCCAGGTTTGATTAATCAAGTTGATAAGATTTAAAGGTACACATGAAAAATTGATGACTACCCCTTTACAAGTAACCACTATAGTTGAGATAACAGTCTTTGTAAAGTTTTATACTTGGTAGCATGTGAGCATATAAAGGTAAATACTTAATGAAATCATTTGCCTGATACAACTAACACCTCCTCTAGGATAAATCTCGTGTGTTAGTTCTAGGTTGCCATGGAGGAATGTTCTATCACAACACTATAAGAGTGTTGACCTCATTTCATAGTGTATCTCTTACTTTTGATCATTGCTTCAGAAAATCCATGAATGATAGCTCTAAAGGATCTATTGTGATTATTATTTGTGCTATTTCTTTATATATTATTATCAAAAGGATATTATTCTTGATTGTTGTTTTGTTGACCTTGTTTCAGGTCACAGGTGATAACCCTGAGAAAGATATAGTGAAGGTTGCAGAAGGAAACATATTATATGAGACATGAAGCAGACTATGTACATGACCATATACACTCTTGCACCAAAGAAGATGAAGAAGAAGCTATCTCTTGAGATTCAGAGTATCTCATATGAATATTGATTGAAAGGAGTAGAAGGCTCCAAAGATGAACGAATAGTAGAACGGGAAGAAGACCTTGTTTGAAGCCTGACTCAGTCTTTCATATTTAGACTTGGTATGCAACACCAAGTATACCCTGTAAGAGATTAGCAGGGATGTGACCTTTGATGAAGATGTCAGCTTGAAGAAATATATGAAGAGGAACACGTAGCTCCCAGAGTTGCAGAATCAATGAGGGAGGTTCCCAGAGTTGCAGAACCAGTGAGGGAAGTTGTAACCTCCCCTGATGAGGAAATTATAGAAGATCATGGCATGGTAGAATTTTAAAAACCTCCTTAGATGACGATTTCCCATAAGAGAAAGCATGTTTTTTCTAGGGAGCTTATTCAATATGGAGAGAAGTATGGAGTTCCTGATGGAACCACGAGACAGGTGAAGAGACCTAAGCCATTCTCCAGTTATATGGATTTGATGTGTGATCTCCTAGAAAAGGAGCCTACCTTCTTTGAAGAAGCCATTCAGAAGAAATAATGAGCAGATGACATGACATAAGAATACCAATCCATAATAAATAACGATGTATTGGAAATAGTTTCCAGACCGAAGAGCAAGGATGTGGTATCTTCCAAATGGATTTTCAAAATAAAACATATTGTTGATGGAAGTATTGAGAAGTATAAAGAAAGATTTGTCGCTCCTGGATTTTCTCACAGGGAAGGCATTGACTATGAAGAGACATTCTCTCATGTAGCCAGATACACTTTGATCAAAACCATCATAGCCCCTGCAGCTAAGATGAAGTGAAAGTTACACCAGATGGACGTAGAGATAGATTTCCTAAATGGTTTCATCGAAGAAGAAGTGTATATAGAGAAACCTCAAGGATTTGAAGTTGAAGACATGAAGTCTCATGTCTTCAAGTGGAAGAAGGCTCTGTACGGATTGAAGAAAGCTCCTAGAGCTTGGTATGGCAGCATAAAAAGTTTTCTGACGAGCTTGGGCTTTACCAAGAGTAAAGCAAATTCTAACCTCTACTTCAAGGTTATGAACGATGAGTCGGTGATATTGTTGTTGTATGTGGATGACTTATTCTTAATTGGAAAAGAAAAGCTCATCACCAAATGTAAGAAGAAGCTCGATTCAGAATTTGAGATGAAATACCTTAGCCTAATGCATTATTTCTTAGGTCTTAAGGTATGGTAGAGTCCAGAGAGGATCTTCCTTAACCAAGGGAAGTATGCAGTCAAAATCCTGAAGAGATTCGACATGTTGGAGTGCAAATCCATGAATAAAACCATGGAAATGAAGTTGAAGCTATTGGTCGACACTTCGTCAGAATTGATTGATGCCATGTTGTATAGATAGATCATTGGATCGTTGATGTACCTGACGAACACCAGACCAGATATTTGTTTTACCGTGAACAATTTGAGTCAGTTTCTAGTAGAACCCAGACATGTTCACCTAGTTTCTACAAAACATGTGATGAGGCACCTTAAAGGTACATTAGATTGTGGTCTGAGTTATGATGGAGATCATGATTTCACATTGAGCGAGTACACTGATTCAGATTGGGCTGGAAGTGTCTCTAACAGGAAGAGCACTTCAAGATGTTGTTTCAATTTGGGATTAGTCATGATCTCATGGCACAGTAGGAAGCAATCCAGCATTGCTCTCAGTATAGAGGAAGCAGAGTACATTGTTGCATGTTCTTCCAGTTGCGAATTTATATGGATTCAAAAGTTGTTGACCGGTCTATTTGACCTAGAGATGGAAGCAACCACGATCCTATGTGACAATTAGAGCTTCATAAAGATGACATAGAATCATGTATTTCATGACAAGTCAAAGCACATAGAGATCCGATATCATTACATCCATGACATGGTGCAGAGAGGAGCCATAAAGCTCTGATATGTTAGTACGGATGAATAGGTTGTCGATGTGTTGACCAAGCCTCTATCTCGTGTAAAGTTTGAGCACTTTCGAGATAAGCTCGGTATAGTCCGAAAGGACCTCCCTAAAAAGGGGGAGTAGTGTTGTGTTGAGATATGCCTAGTATTGTGCTTCCAGCTTAATCGTTGTGACGTAAATCCAGTCTAGTTGTTGTGTTGAGATATGCCTAGTACTGTGCTTCCATCTTAATCATTGTGACGTAAAGCCAATCTAGTTGTTGTGTTGAGATATGCCTAGTACTGTGCTTCTAGCTTAATCGTTGTGACCTAAAGCCAGTCTAGTTTTTGTGTTGAGATATGCCTAGTATGGTTCTTCCAGCTTAATCATTGTTATGTAAAGCCAGTCTAGTTGTTGTGTTGAGATATGCCTAGTACTGTGCTTCCAGCTTAATTGTTGTGACATAAAGCCAGTCTAGTTGTTGTGTTGAGATATGCCTAGCATTGTGCTTCCAGCTTAATTGTTGTGACATAAAGCTGCCAGTCTAGTACCATGCTTCCAGCTTAATTGTTGTGACGAAAAGCAAGCCAGGTATTGTGCTTCCATCTTAATTGCTATGACATAAATCCATCCTAGTACTATGCTTCCAGCTTCATGGCTGTGAAGTAAATCCATTCTAGTATGGTGTTTCCAGCTTAATTGTTGTGTGGTGTTTTCCAGCTTAATTGTTGTATGGTGTTTTCCATATTAATTGTTGTGTGGTGTTCCATCTTAATTGTTGTGATGATGTGCCACCTTAATTGTTGTAATGTGTTTCCAACCTCATGATGTATTGCCAGCCTCGTGCTGTATTGTCAACCTCATTCTATGATGATGTGTTGCCAACCTTTGTGTTGTGATATTGTTGCTTTTGATGTTGTATCAACCTTGTGTTGTTATTGATGATGAGGATGTATTAGTGTTATACTAATCCATGTCAATGTAGTTGATGATGATGATGCCACTTCAGCCTCTTGCTGAAAATGATGATGATGATGCCACTTCAACCTCTTGTTGAAGATGATGATGATGATGCCACTTCAGCCTCTTGCTGAAGATGATGATGATGATGATGCCACTTCAGCTCCTGAGTCCTTGCTGAAGATGATGATGATGATATTATTTCAGATTTAATGTTGAAGATGGTGATGATGTTACCTTAGCCTCATACCGACGAGGATGATGATTCTACTCCAGCTCCATGTTGTGTTGATGATGCTCCAGCCTCTGTGTTGTGTTGATGATGAGAAAAACTTTCGATGATTTATAGATATGTCAGTCAATGTTCCAAGATGATATTGATGATGTTGACCTCTCACCCACTTGATGTTGTTGATGATGTTGTCCTCTCTCTCTCTTGATGTTGTTGTAGAATACCCTTCTTGTTAAGGGCGAGTGTTGAAATAATGTAACTGCAAAGTGTATTCTAATTATTATTGTTTTATTATTCATTAGATCAATCCCCTATTGCAGATTGATCATGTCGGCTATTGTAAAAGACTGAATCCCCTTTTGTGGATTGGTCAAAACATAATTGCAATAGGCAGAATAAGAAGTCGGCCCCAGAATATATTAAAGGTGGATATAACCACCCAGAAGAGGAAATCGCCCCTGCCAGTGAAAAGACACCTCCGTCCACACGTGCCAAAATTGTATAAATAAAGAGGCTAGCATCGCATGTGTACACACACTCACTTGTTCATTGAGGAGCAAGTTTTGGAGCTGCAGTTGGAGAAGAGNAGAGAGAGAGAGAGAGAGAGAGAGAGAGAGAGAGAGAGAGAGAGAGAGAGAGAGAGAGAGGCACATTCTTGGGAGAGGACTTTCTGTATTTGTTTGAGTTATCTCTTGGCATTGTATTGGCTATCTATAATAAGGAAGTTTTGTTGGGTTTTCTCCCCCATGAGGGTTTCCCAGGATAAATGATATGTCTCTTGTGATTGTGTATTTCTCAGTGATCCTATCTTATGTTATTGTTATCTAGTGAAATGCAAAGAACTCTAATAATAGCTTAAACCTTAACAGTTTTTTTCTCCCTACTTGACTCGGTGCACCCATACTTGGTGGTGCCTGTTAGAAAGTAATGGATGTGCTTGTTTAACCATAGACAATACAACAATATTGTCACCCAACCATAGGCTGAAGCCACCCCTAAGCACCTTAACCTTGACAGAGAATGATTCCGGAAGAAAACCAATAGCCAACCAAGGCTAATGAATAAATATAACCAACACGGATCGGAAATTCCAACCATAACCAACAGAAATTCTGAGCCTAAACCAGGAAACCAGCTTGCGGCAGCTTCCAGCTGCAGCTGCTCCCTGAACTTGTGCACTGGCCCAGTTCCTGCAGTGTGCACTTCTTCCTAGTTGCAATTCTGAGTAGTGTGTACAAAATGAGGTATGGATTCTTGTATTTATATTGCTTCCTGAGTTGTCTGGGCCAACTTCTCATTCTGGAGACTAAATACTTAATATTAATTATTGCCTTGAGCCGACTTGTTTTCTAGGGTTATGTTCAATGCTTTAGGGTTACTTCTTGCTTCTCAAAATATTCTATTCTTTTCAGGGTTACACGTAGAGGTAAATACCTCCTGCGACTACCATAATATCAACACTCCCTCCTAGCTAGGGAGATATTGAAGGAAATGGTCTTGAGCACAAACATACCATTCAACCGGTTGCATCATCATAGCCATACAAGTTATCTCAGTATTAGATCATGAGCACCATCATCACTATCATATGATAGCATGAACTGCAACATATCTCGCAGTCATACTCTATCTGAGTAATCAGGCATGATGTTGAATAAGTTACTCACTTCACAGAGTGATACAAGGACTATTCTTCTAATCTAGACATACGTCCTAGAAGAATGAATGTCCTAACAGATGCTAAAATCTATGCCATGGACTATAGAGACCATTCCTATAGAAATGTCAGTCTAGGACTATTTTCTAATCGGGTCATATGTGCTATAGAGATCTGTCTCAACCTATATGCCTTAGAAAATATCAGTCTTGAACTATTTTCCTAATCGGGCCACATTATGTGCCTTAGAAGAATACTAGTCCATGACATGTCAACAAACTGTCAACCTAGACCAGTCAACACAGAGAGAATACTTATCCACCAATAATCTGTTCTATCTGGACCATTCTTTGCCTGGAGAATGTCTATCCATGAGCACACTGACTATCCATCTCGCTAATGATCATTTTCAACACTACTGATAGTCTACAAGGCAATCATAACAATTTCATTTCAATGGAACACAACTATGTCTATCCATAGTAGTACACAACTACAATCCAATGGTACACTACCACACCAAGTAGCACACAACTACTTAATCAGTGACACATATTCACAACCATTGGAACAAATCCACCACAGTAGCATACATCTATTGTCCAGAGACATAAATTCTTCATAGCAATCATATCATCTAATATAAACCTGCACAGAAAAACAATGTCATGATATAAACTGAATCATCTGGGCCATTCTTCCACTCACATCTGTGAGATATGGAAGAGAATCTACCCTCAGAAGGTAAAACATCAGTCATGCGCTATAGGAATATTCTTCTCAATCATAGAAGAATAACTTTCCTGATTTATGAACCTGGACCATTCACCTATCTGGTCCATTCCTCTGGCACTAAACAAAGTGCAACCTAGAGAGAATGCATGTCCCTAATTGTTGAACCTAGACCATTCCTCTGGCACTAAACAAAGTGCAACCTAGAGAGAATGAATCTTCCCTAGGGAATGATTGTCTGGACCATTTCCTAAGGAAATGATTGTCCCGCACCAAGCTCTGAAACAGACCATTATTCGAAACTGCTCACAACTGTGATATTCGAAAGAATGATTGTCTGGCAAGGCAGACCAGTCTTCTTGACAAATACTAAGAGTGACTACCAAGAAGAGATACTTTCCTAGACCATTCCCCCACACTGGCCACAAGGGGAATCATTGTATATGGTACTTCAACAATCCATCGAACTATTTTCATTACGAAAATGATCATTCGATATGGACCATTTTATGAACTGGAAAATTCCTGTTTGTCAGAAATATTAAACCACTTTACGAACTGGAAAGGAACTGCTCATCCTGGACCATTTTTCGAACTTGAAAAATGATTTTCCATAAATCAATAGCACACCAGTGCTCCCTCCCAACTTGGGATTCATCTCTTCCCTTTTAATAAGGAAGTCATCTCCACGAGCTTCAAATTGTTTCTTGAGTACGCAAACTCTTTCATCTTGGACAGAGGATTTACCAAAATGTCTGTTATCTTCTCATATGTGGAGATAGATATCTGAGAATCACTTCTCTTTTTTGGACTTCATCACGGAGAATGTAATGCTTGATTTCAATGTACTTTAGTCTTTCTAGAACAATGGTTTTCTCTTAAGGCTTCATATAGCTCTGATCATTATAGTATATCATAGTTGGATTCATCTCTTTTGTTTCTTGCTAGCTCATAACATCGTGGCAAGGCTCAAACTGGAACATATCCAAGTGGTACTTTTTATGTCATCATGAGAGTTTGTCATGGATTATTAAACCATCATCCTAGAATTCGTAGTAATCATTCTAATACAATATCTTTGTTATAGAAATTTTTCACCACGCTTTTGTTGTGCATTGGAGGCTCTGCACCAAGTTGTTTGAATCCATACAAGATATTCTTCCATCTACATACAAGAGTCTCTTTCTGGTATACCTTAAAACCTTGAGGTTTCTATACATATGCTTCTTGTTCAATTACTTTGTTGAGGATAACATTCCTTACATTCATCTGATGTAAACTCCAACCCATGGATATTGCAGAAGATACAATGGCTCATGTAGAGGTATGTCTAGTTTACTGGAACAAGCAATCATCATAGTCTTCTCCCTCCATCTGGGAGAACCTCTAGTTCTGAATCTCGCAATGCTTCTATTCATAAGTCTTTCATACATTGTTCTTCATCACAACTTATGTTTCTTCTTCTTGATTGCTTCTAGTGGGTTCAAACCAAGCTGGTAGTCTTGTGATTCTTGATATAATGACTGGTTGATCTGGATTTTCTTTCTCTCTTGGAATCTTCATGTTCTTCCTCATGTTTCTCTTTAACTCTTGGGTCCATGGAGTTTTCTATAGATTCCATGCCCTGAATTTTCCAACCTTCTTCCTTTCATCGTAGGATCATCGATGTGGACGGACAACCAGTGATACGTTAAGGCTTCTTTTCGAAGAAGACTTCTTCTAAAGTCAGACTAAACACGTGTTGGTTTTCATGGTTTCTTCCATTGATGGGAACATGGATAGATACTTCATAATCTTCAATGGATTATATTATCTAGGATTAGCTCCCTCCTAATCCTTGCTTCATGCATGAATGCATGCTCTTCTTTTGGAATTATATAATCGGTTCCCTCCATCTAAGAGAGTCAACGCTTATGTCTGCATCCTTATTGCTTTCTGCAAAGTGTCACAAGTCTTTTCCATTTGATTGTTGACTTCTTTCAGTTTTTACCTCTTCTAGGTTTCTTCAAGTTTGATTATGATTTCGGCAATTGTAATATCTTCCACAGGAATTGTTACCAAGGATTGTCAATGTACTTCATCTTTCCATGTGCATTTCTTGTCTTAGAGTCATCATGATATCAATCCTTATCTATTTATTCTTCCATAGGTATTGTTTCTCTTTGAACATCTTATCTTCTAAGAAATAGATATGCAAGATATGTACAGAAACTATGTAAACATGGTATGTACAAGAACTATGAAGAATATTGTTACCTTGTCTTAGAAGAAGAAGTATGTTTTATCTTGATTGGTCTTCTTTGAGGGTTTCCTTTCTTCGACAACTGATTCTTCGTGTGTTTCCCTCCTTTTCTTTAGCTCGGGACAATGATTCTTGTAGTGACCATATTTTTGACAATTGAAGCATTGTATTATTGACATATCTTTCTCTTGATTTGCCTTCTTCCTTGAGCCAAACTTCCTTTTATTCTTGAATTCCTTGAACCTTGTTATGAAGGCTTGATCATCGTATTTCTTTTGGGGTTTCTATTTTACACTAATCCTTGATTCTTCTTGTGCACATCAAGCCCAAAGTTTTCAAATCTAGGATACTCCTTCCTTGTGTTCATTCTTGCGGAAAATGCATCCCATGTCTTGGGAAGACCATTGAGTACTATATTTACCATTTCCTTCTCTGAAATGATCTCTTCAATAGCTTGTAGTTGATATCTTAACTAAGAGATTCTCACAAAGTATGAAGTTATGTTGTCATCATCATTCATTTTCATTTCACGGAGCTCATTCTTCAGACTTATTACCTGTCCAATGTTTCTGATTGAGAAGAGGTTTGTTAGGGAATCATACATCCTCTTAGATGAGTCAAGATGGGAGATGTAGGGTATCAAGTGGTCTTTTATAGAGTCCACTATGATAGTCATGGAATTGATGTCATTTTCTTTGAACTTCTCCATAACTGCAACGTTCTGAGGTTCCTTCTCTTTTCCTTCTTCGAATTACGGTTCCACGATATTTCCTTTTACGATGTCCAACACTTTATTCTTAGCAAGGATGAGGTCAATCCTTGTCTTCCATTCTCTGAAGTTAGAAGCCCCTTCTAACTTTTTTTCTGACTTCATAGAGTAAGTCATGATTGCTTTGACTTGGTCAACCTTGACTTTGACCAAAAACTCAAACTTGACGTCTTGGCTTGTTGAGAATACCAAGAGGTGAGCTATGATAGGGTGCACTAGGATATCCAAAAATTAGGTCAATATCTTCACTTAAGGTGCCTCAACAAGAGGGTTAGGGTTTAGTTGCCACAGCAAAAAATGATTGCAATTGCAACTGTAACTGAGAAAATCCTCCCAATATATCTTCCAATGGTTAGACTGTCTAAAGATAGTGTGGGCCCATAACCTATTAGAAAGTAATGGATGTTCTCATTTAACCATAGACAATATAGCAATGTTGTCACCCAACCATAGGCCGAAGCCACCCACGAGCACCTTAACCTTGACAGAGAATGATTCTGGAAGAAAACCAATAGCCAACCAAGGATAATGCATAAAGATAACCAAGACTGATCAGAAAGTACAACCATAACCAACAGAAATTCTGGGCCTAAACTAGGAAACCAGATTGCAGCAGCTGCCAGCTACAATTGCTCCCTAGAATTGCGCACTAGCCCAGTTCCTGCAGTGTGCACTTCTTCCCAGCTGCAATTCTGAGTGTGTACAAAATGAGGTCTGACTTCTTGTATTTATATTGTTTCCTGAGCTATCTGGGCCGACTTCTCATTATGGAGACTAAATACTTAATATTATTTATTTCCTTGAGCTCACTTGTCTTCTAGAGTTATGTTCAATGCTTTAGGGTTACTTCTTTCTTCCCATAATATTTTATTCTTGTCAGGGTTACACGTGGAGGTAAATACCTTCCGCAACTACCATAATATCAATAGTGCCATCGTGGGTACTGGTTGGTTTTCACTAACTAACTCTTCATTGGTTCTCCCTATGTCAATTCACTTCGGCTCTGGGTGGTCTATCTCTCTGAAATTTCATAATTTCACGATGGGTCTTATGGTTCCCGCGTTTCCCCTTTATATAGGCGAGTCATGAAGCTTCTCAGAGAAGTTTCCCCAACGTTGATTAATGTAATGGTTCTTTATTCATACTTTTGCATTGAATTTCATAATTGATTCCAGTTGGCGCCTTTCTGGTGTAACCGCCATTTTTCAAATTTCCACCTTTTATGACCATAATTGCTGCCAGTTGGCGCTTTTTCGCCGTAACCACCATTTTTAAAAATTTTGCATTTTCTGATTGTTGGTCCTTTTTCCAGTATGTTGAGTTTTCCAAATGCGCGGTCCATACCACTCCTCCAAGAAACCACTCCCAAAATTAAACTTCGGGAAGTCAAAATCAGTGCTCACATCTCTAATAGTAACTGAAATTTCAGGCAATTTAACCCCGGGGTCCTAAACTAATCATTGAAAGGTATCACTATGTTGATGATGCACCACTTTTATCATCATCATACCAATGCATCTAGTATGCATCCTCCTCTCCTAGAACCCCAAGCTAAACTCATTATCCTGGATCATATCCTGCCTAGGAATCTCATTGAAATCAATGTCTACCAATCCGCGGATAGACTCGATCTTGGGAATTGTGAGGAAACATCTACCTCACCATACATAACAAGGTTCATCAACTCCTCTCACAATATCCACATAATGATGCAAACCAATCATCATCACCACCGTATCGATTGTCATCGTTTGATTCAGTTTATCACTAATATGAACTCCCTGGTCCCACCACCAAATGGGAAGTTCAGAACTCCCAGTACCTACTAGTTTTCGTGGTTCCATATCGATAAAAATCGAACTTAAAATGAGCCAAGTCTTTGGTATGCCTATATTTGATAGAAACAAAATATTAGGAATCAATTTTGTGACTGCAACTTTGTTTGGCTCCTACCAAACTGCATTGGAAAATCTACTAACCTGATCACTGTAACTGTACTCAAGAAATCTATGGAGTCTAAATTCCTCCCTAGAAATTAACCTTGTCGTGTGCAGTGCCTCATACTCATACGCATACCCAAAATTCCTTATCAAAGGTGAATCATATATATACCTCATAATATCCTCCCTAAGTGTGGACTCAGAGACTCAATGTGTGTGATCTTCGTAGTGGATAATTTCATCCACCACTCTGCCCGCTAAAATCTCTATGAACTAAACTAATACAATATGGACCTCCTCTTATGTTCTGACCACATATCCAAAATGAAAGAACTCTAACATGGCTATAATCCTACCTACCTCAACTATTTGACTCAAGTGAACCCTCCATATATTTTTGGCATCAAAAAATAGCATTTGATGCCATTGCCACTACCTACAAGACTAGAAAGTGTCAGGTGTGTTGGTCAACCCTAATGGTATGACCAAGGACTCAAGGTAACATCTGAGGGTGATATTGTGGGTATCTTGATATCTATCCTTGATCTGACGATATCCCAATTGAATATCAATCTCTAAGGAATATTCCTCTCCATGAATCTCATCCATCCACTCATCGATCCTAGGTGAACCAAAATCAATTATATTTTTGAATCCCCTGTCAGGAGGTCTCCCCATAGGAATCACTCCAAAACCCCACTATACACCATTGCACACATTTGTATATTGTTGTACATCAAGGCACACCCATGTATCATCATGTACCACCCTATATCCTATATGTTCCACTCTATAAATCACTCCACTAATATCAATTGGTCTTGGATCCCAAAGTGATGTATCCACATCTGTCCTATACTCAAGCCCCCAATCAATTGGTTCATATACTTCCTTGGCTAGTCCACAATGAATTTTCTCATCTCCCTCCTTTGTAGCTAATCCTTGAGCCACAAGAAATGGCTCATGATCCATGTGATGCAAAATAGGTGCATGTTCAAAACCATTTGTGTATAACATGTCCTCAAACACCTACAACTCAAATTTCTCCTCAAGTGGAATCGTCACAAAAGGCTCCTCCCTCATATCATGAGGGATACTCACACTCTCATGTGTCACTGGTGCCAAAGATGATGGAATATTTGTTTCTATCAATGATGAAGAGAATGCCAAACTAAGATGGTAACAGAGCTCCTCAATATCCCTTTCCTTATCCTCAACTAACTTGAGAGAAAGGTCCCTATCCATGAACAACTACAAGTAATCAGATTTTATTTTCTCTAGTGATTCTATGATGGTGCATAATTGGGAATTAGTGACTCCACCTGTAATTCATGTTTGTCTCTCCTCCATCTGGGTTTTCCACATAAGGTATTCTATAAACTTATGAGTATGATATGTCATTGTAAACACCCACACAACTTGCTCCTTTGTTCCCAATAATTAGTTCTCTAATTCACGCAATGTTATTTCATCGACATGGCATGGGATATCACATAAGGGAGAAACTGAATACTCGATGATGACATGCAATGTGGTATATCCTCCTCGTGCAAGTTTTCTTATATATTCCCTTTTATCAATTCATCTGCTTTGTTGTCACATTCTGGTACAATCATGTCATAAATAGGATGAGGTATGTCATCATCAACATCATACACAGGGGAAGATGTTGGATCCACAACATCAAATAATTGGAATATTTCCTCACGATCATCAAAAGTAGGACAAGATGTTGTATCCTCATCTTTTGCGTCAGAGATATACCCATTTGATACACTAGTGTCATCATCCTCATCGGCTAGCTTGGATGATGTATCATAGATCGTTGTTCAATCTTCCTCTACACACATATCTTCAACATGGCTAGATGTATGTTCCCCCACCTGTCCTTCATGATCAGTGTTCTTTAATTTTTTACTTGTGCCTTTAAAGGAATCCTCGTCCACATTCTTGGGCTAGCATCCATACTTCAGGGTAAAATATGGATGGATCTCCTCACCCAATGCTAGATACTTCTGGTAGTGGTAAGGCATGTTTTGAATTGCTACTAGCCTCCTTGATATTTCATCCATAGGCTTTGGATCTTCCTCCATACCTCTTCACCACATGAGTGAAAACCCTACTACCATCCTTTATTACACATGTATGAACCCAATATGATTTATTCCCCACTATTTCCCCTTAGGCTGACAATATTACCATCTCGGATACCACTATAATATCCCTAACTAATCTAGGTGGGAATATTATGTTTACTATCCAAAAATTGTTAATTAACCTTGTGTAAATGTGTCAAGAATTTGCATTAAGTTGTTGTTAACTTCTTACAAATAGTTTTCTCATATAGGAATATTGTCAAACATATTGCTTCCATCCATTACATAGAAAATAAAGCAGATAACCATGGCATCTTATTATGGTGTGAAACCCCAAAAATCTCAGCAATACAAAGATATCTAATGGTTGTAATAACAACTACAAAATACTCCTAATCACACAGGTCTAATGGTTGTAAGGCAGCTGCAAAATATACTAATAGAAATAATATGAATAAAACCTAGAATGATGCCAATCTATGATGTCCACTAATTCAAGGCTCTCCAAACCCTACAATTATCTACTCTAATAATTTCTATTCTGCAAATGGCCTTACAAACCCTCACGAATATGACCAAAAGAGCCTACTAAATCCATGAAACCCTCTTACATAGATCCTTGTGGGACGACGTTGAAAATCATGTGGGGAATCACATGAATATTGGCGTTCAACCAATGAGGAAGCCTTCAGAAACCCTCCTGTAGAAAATTTTAGTCTGCAAAGATCCTTGTGGAACAATTCTGGGAAACTAGTGGGGCCTCGCGGGACCCTCATCTTCAACCGGCAAGGATGTCGTTGATAGGCCTTTCGACACCCTCTTGTACTTGCAAAATTGGGATCGACCCCCCTGGATAGTTTCATAATATCCTATGCAATTTGATCTACCTCCAACTGAAAATAAACCCAAAATTGAAGCTCCAATGAAGACCCTGTATGGATCCTCCTCCTTGTTTATCTAGGGTGGATATTGCACCACTAAAACCAAACCAAAAGTGGAAGGGTTTTTCTAAACCCTAACAAAACAATGCCTCCAAGAAAACTTCAAAATGAGAGATCAAATCATAATTCCAAAGTGAGGCTCTACCCCTCCTTTTATCCTTTTTCCATGTATTCTAGAATTCTCCCCTTTTTACCAAATCAAATGTGACCCTTATCACCCTTTTACTTTTACTTTAAGATTAATTTTTTCTTAAATAATGGTTAAGTAACTTTTTAATCTAAAGTTAATTTATTTCCCTAATGTCACTTTACAAATATAACATATCCTAACTAAGTGACATTAACTGACCCCTTTTTACTCCCTTTTTCCCACTGACAAGCCACGAAAGTCCCTTCTACTGCAAAACAAGGGAACCCAAAAAATGGGGACATGATGTTTTGAATGAACTGTTGGTAATATCATGTATGTCCCAATGTGGTGTGCATCTTCCTAACTGAAGTGGGGGCCACCATATCCAAGATGGAAACTATCTTAGCTTGATCCACCACCAATCCATCCTTGCGCACGACGTGGCCCAACAATGTGCCAAAGGGTGTACAAAAGATGCATTTCTTCAAATTCAATGAAATATGGAGATAGCGGCATCAATCCAACATCAACCAAAGGGATTTCATATGTTTCTTGAACAAAATGAACATGATCCAATCATTCAAGTAAACTTCAAGAAACTTATGGATGAATTCTTTGAAGGCTACGACCATTATTCGGGAAAATACTTTGGGGGAATTCTTTAATACAAAGGGAATTAGAGTGTATGCAAAGGACCCCTACTATGTTGCAAAGTTGTTTTTGGCTTTATCCTCCTCTACAATCCAAACCTAATGATACCCTATAAATTCGTCTGTAAAAGATTAGGCTTCCCATCCACCAACATTTTACATCGCCCCATCTGTGAAAGGTGTAGGGAAAAGGTCATGGACACCAACTATGTTGAGACTTCTCAGATCTACATAGATTCAAATATCACTGGTATTATTGGGTTGCACAACAATAGGAATAATCTAGTCTAACTCCTCCACAGGTACAATGATCCCAAAATCCAACATCTGATCCAATTTTCTATGCACCTTTTCCTTATATTTTGGATTTAATCGATAAGGCCTTCTCTTGACCGGCTTGGAATCTCATTTGAATTGAATCTTCATGGCCCCCAATGATCCTACAATGCCTCTCATTTCAAAAAATCTATGGGGAAACAAGTCCTCATATTCCTTGAGGAGATCAACAACTTGAGTGGTTATCTCCTTATCCCAATAATCTCAAATGATGGCCATCTTGGGTGCTTCCTCAGTGACAATATTATGTTTCCTGGTTTTAATCAGGCCATTATAGTATGGTGCAGTTATCTCTACCACCTTACCTTTGAGTGCACGCTCTCATTTGAATCCCTTGATATCGATGACGCGTGGGTCATCGTCATCGATATTATCAACATCGATATTCCAACAATGGACTTCCTCCTTTATTTTTTCCACTAACTGATGATATGAGTAGACCACCCTAGGTGTGGATTCCTTTGGTTACCCATGAAAAATAAAATCCATAATATAAAGGAGAGCCTCTCTTTGATCTAGACCTTATGTTGTGATGTTGAATGTTAAGAATAATTGGGAGCTCATATGGGTCTAGTCGACTATTTTCCTCCTGAGCTCCTCTAGAATATATCATCTTCTAGGGACCATATCCATAGTGTGGACAAACCAATGGACCCATTGGGTTTGAGTAATATTCTTAGAATTCCAGTGTCATTTGAAAAAATAAAAGTGTTCCAAGGGATCCTCACTACCCTTATATCGTTTGGCCAGTTCGAAATTGGTGATGGGATGGAATTGAACTTTTATCAACTCAACCACTTGCGTCCAACTTTGAATATTCAGACAATGTGTCACCCACCACCATGTAGGTGTCCCTCGTACCACTAAATCCAGGGCTCAGATCCTCTATTCTGCAGGGATGACCTTATCCATTTGTATGCCTCTACCAGCCCTTGTTGTAGGATATTTTCACCCTGTAGGAGTTACCTCCCTTAGTCTCTTCCTAGACCTAAGACATAATAAATATGTAAACTAAGGATTTTCCTATATCTAAGTTATACACGATAATAATCTATGAGTTGATATAATAAAATGTTTACTTGGCGATTTGACGGTTGTCCCTGCACTCTCCTTAGTTGTTAACTCCCACAAATATGCCCTTCGCGCTTACCAGCTTAGATCTACACACATGGATAAATATAAACCTTTCACGAGATCAAACTAATCATGTATAAATTAATGATATATGTACTAATGTATCATAACTCATGAAAACATTAACTCTCCACAAGGAAACATAGCAATTACATATACATCCAAGTAGAGGGAAACATTTTGTACATCTTCTATTAATGAAAAAAATGGATTACAAATTACAATCAAAGAAGTTGATGTAGTCCTTTCCCAAGATCTGTAATCAAACTGTCATAATAAGTTGTATTTCTTCTTTCTCCCTCATTTTCCCATGAGAGAATATTATTATTTATAGGATAGTAGAGATAATATCAAAGGTTAATTTGGATAATATCTCCATTCCCAAGATGAAAATATTCTCTAGGTCGAACCACGAAAATATGGGGTTTAATCTCATCTCATGAAACCAATACTAAGTAGGGAGTAACATACCTGATCATTCCTTGCATTCTTGCAGGGATAGATTGGCCTCTCTTTGCAAGAGGACAAGGAGCAACCAACACTTTATATTCATAGGCGGTAAATGGGAAACCAACGACCATGCAAAAAGGTATTACAAACTCAGGGGAAAAGTGGTATAATTCATTGTTTCGGACTGCTCGCCCCTATATGATACACATCAAGTGATCAAGTGGAAAATAATTGTATAGCATCCCTATCCCATAAAACTGCAGGGCATCATGTAGCTGAGATCCTATCCAAAATACTGCTTTCGTTATCCTCGCACATATGCGAGTGGATACTCCATACATTTTTTTCCCCCTTTACATGACATCTTCAGAATATGTGTCATATTGTTATGGGATAAATCTCACAAGGATCTCATAGGATAGATGGAAAGATATCCCTAGGATCTACCTATTGATCCTAGACAAAAATAAGTCTATATTCCTAGGGATTTTCTAGACTAAAGAAAATAGATTCACAACCAACCTAAAGAGTGGTAGATATAGCATACCTTGATATGTAGGTTGAAGTTCATATATTCCGGCTACTGCAGATCTAAAGTTCCTACTCTAGTCTCTACAATTTGCTTCCTGCACACAAAAGACAAACAATTCCTTTCCACCTCTCTACTTGGTGTTAGAATCCTACATCTACTTGTATCTAATATGATCTATACTGAAGTGAACCAAATCCAAACATTTGCAACTAAAATACAAACGTGTTTAGGAGGAAAACCAATTATATATTCATTAATTATGAAGAAATTACATCAAAATTTCATACCTTGAATGTTGATGCTTCCTCCTTTGGCTCCTTGCTCCTTTCTTCTCCTCGGCTTCTTGATAAGGCTAGGCACTTTGATTGTTGGCTATTATGAATAGGAAAATCCCCTCTCCAAATGGAAAATGTAACTCTGCAATTGATTCTTCTCTCTCAAGCTCAAGATTAACCTTCACTATATAGATCCTTGGAAGAGGTTTGGGAGAGCTTATATATCTTCTAGAACCCAATAGAAACTTGAATGATGTGAATTCTTAGGCTCATGATACGAAGATACAACTATGTTGGGATAAAATATATGCACTATTAATTCCCACATTAAATTATCATTGGGGAGTCATAGACTTAGAGGTGCAGGCACAGTATGTGCAGGATTGGAGCCTATTCTATCCTATTGTCAGAAAACCACTCTTTAATGCAATAAACGAAACAAGAAATAAGGAATGAATGAAAGAAAAGTCGTGATTAAAATCAAAATGAAGGAAATTAACACTAAGTATTCATCATTGGGACACAAGAATAACTTAGTGCTATAAAGGCTTAGATCACAGTCTTTCATACACTCAGGGTGATGTTCATGTGATTAATCATGAGTAACTTACTTAAGCTTCATGTCCTTCAATGGATTCCAGTAGTAATTAATAAGATAATCAAATGGCTAGAAACTAGTTAATAGGAAATGAGATCTAAACTCAAACTTTGTCCTCAATCAAATGCATCGATCACAATGAGAAAGCATGGAAAGCAATGAAAATGAATGTGAAAGAATGGAAATTCATAAATAAAAAGTTCAAAGAAGTGGAATCTTGTATTGATATTCATTTAGTTATGGCGCTTGAAATCATTCAACCAAACAAGGAATGAGTAGATAAAAAGAGAGGACAATTCTCTGTCATGAAATGTAATTGCAATGTGACTGGGAATGGATTCCATGCATGGAGAATGAGGCAAAGAGAGGGATTGATCTTCTCTTGAAATGGATAAATATATTGTATGATTAAATCTGTAGTCAATGGGAAAATCGTGTTGAGGGGAAAAGAGCAAATATGGAAGAGAAAAGTTAAGTATATGCAGTGAATAAGACAACTCTATTTTTTTGTGTTTTCTTTTATAAGTGAATGAAAACAAGAATATGTTAGCAGACTCTATTTTATAATGTTTTGGACAATAGGAAACTAATGGGTGATTAGAATGGTATATTTGATGGGAAAATTGGATGGAAAATCAATGATAAAGGAGATAAATGCAATGAGGGATTGTCCATAGTCCATTCAACATAAAAACAGAGCACATGAAGAATACATAGAAATATAAGCACACAAATGTGAAAGGAGAGAAAATTCAAATCTCAATGTGATAATGTATTCAATTGGGAGGTTTACAATCTGAGTTCTAATTAACATTACAACTGCAAAACTAACATTAGAATTCAAACTACACAATCCAAACTGTAAATGAAATTCTAACCTTTAAACAAATTGAACAATAAAAGAAACATACATAAATGAAATGCTAACTAGTTAAGATACAAAGGGAAGCATTCTTACCAAGTTTAGGGGACCTACCCAACAGGTAATTTGCTGCCAAAAAGGAAGTCAATCCCCTTGAATGCACAAAACACTAATTCTTTATTCCATCAAACTCAAAAATTACAAAAAGGAAGATCACTCTCATAATAACATTCTGACTTTAACTACAAAATGACTGCCTCTTTCAAGCCTATGAAGCCTTTTTTTATACACAAGAAACCATTAAAGAGTGGATAGGACTGAATCCTAATGCTCAGATTTCAAATTTTACATTTTTGGAATGAGATCACAAAAATCTAGATTTTTCATTAATTTGGGCAGATTCGAGTTAGAGATCCACCCATATATTTCAAAACAATTTGAATTTTGAAAAAGTTCCCACGTCTTACTCAATTTTCCACATTCTAGACAAAACTCATATCATAGAATTTTTGGATCTGATACCATCTGCACAGAAATCGAGGTGCAAGTTGGCAATTTGAGATTGTTGCTAATTTTTGTAGAATCATTCCCCCTGAGATGGAGGTCCAGACATGTGATGTGGGTGAATTATGATGCATGTGTCAGCATGTCAACGTCATTTTGGACAAAACCCATGTTCTTGATTTCATTCTAGAAGTGCGCCAATATGACAAGATACAATATTAGGTACGGGAATAGTTATACTGGTGCAGAATGTTGAATCGCAGTAATAGTACGGGAATGTTGATCATGAAAATCACACTTTATTAACCGTCATTAGTAAAACATGATATAATCATCTTTTAATCACTAAAAATATAGAAAGTTATGTATTAACCACGTAGGATGAATAACAAGAGACAATAGAGGTTTGTGGTGTGATTAGGGATATATTATTGGAAAAATGTGGGGATAATGTGTAATGATGAATGTATTTGTGTAGCATAAATATGACAAAATTGGATCCCAACAAACTCACCCATCATTTAACTCTTCATAATTCATTGAATCTAGAAGGTTTGAAAAATAGTCGCTTGTTGGAATATTGATGTCTAGCAACTATAGTCGCGTGATGTCCCCTATGTGTCCAGCAACAACCCTAAAAAAGGCCCTAAATATCAAGAAAGAGATGTCTTTGGGTTATATCCTTCTATTGGATTCCCTTATAGCTTGTAGAGTGGAAATTAAGGCTATAATGTGTGAGGCCATGAAGGAATGTGTGGTTGAAACACATTATAATAAAATAGTGTCCATGTGAGGCAGCATGAGGAGAGAGAAAAGGAGGTTCGGAAGTCAAAGAAGTCATGCAATCAAAGAACAAGGATGAGAGCATATATAGACCATTCCCTAGGTAGACATACTCATAATCTAAATAACATGTCCACCAAATAATACATTGCAGATCCATGATATGAAATGCTAGACCATGGCCACAAAAAATACACAGTGGATCCATGTCATTAATAAGATCATATCCACGATCCACATGGGTGTAGATCGATTGGCATGTGCCGTGTAAATGGAAGGAAATATAAAAATGAGGTCTTAAGTTCGATTCTCACCCTGATTTATCTGGAGACATGTTTGCAGGCTGTGCGATTCTCCCTAGGGGTTATAAGGCAACCGGTAGGATTCAACCCCATGTCATGCGAGTACAATACTATCACCACTACTGATTCCCCTAGTTACAAATATATATATATATATATATATCATATCCATGAGACAATATAATGTGGATCTATGTTATGAACACAATCAGATCCACCAGAAAATACAATGTGGATTTATGACACAACATATAGATATAAGGAAGACAACGAGCATTGAGGAAAGTGCCCTGGAAGTCTTCAAAGTACTCATATACAAGTGATATACTCCATCTCAACTTGGGAGGGGATATTGTAAAGGAATGACGTGTCACCAAAACCAAGGTCTTCATCCCAAACCTCGATGATATGAATCTACGACATGTGAATAAATGAGTTGATGTCGAGCATGGTAGAAGCTGTCTAATTATTGGTTATTGATGTATACCGTTAACCGACACAAGGGGACCCACTGATGAAGATGATGGACCCCAAGGTACCTAGTAAAATATAGTGAGTGTGAATAGAGGATTCGATGTCGAACATTCATAGAATCAATCGATCAAGAGTCAATTATGTAAACCCATTATCGATCATGAGGAGGTCCGCCACTGATGACTACAATCTTTAATGTACTAGTTGATTTCTATATCCCTATCCTAGATAAGGTGTTGAAGTCAGTAGGAAGAGATCCATTGAATGAGGGACTTATTATATCCCCCATATATCGACATGAAACATACACCAAAATATGGTGTGAAGAGAGAGTATTGGTATCCTCTTAAGGAGATAACCTCCCTCCTCTTCCTTTATGCACCAATTTGTGGAGAATGTTACGAAAGTAAAACAAGCAATGAAAGGATTGAGTAAAATTTTTAAAGAACAAATGAAGGTTGATCTAATAAAAGTGGAATACAATATAGGATAAATTATAACAATAGGATAGGATGGAAAGTGTGACAAATTTGATTTCCCACAACTACGCAAGTTGGAGGAACGACATCATGTTATTCTATTGAACAAAGAGACAACCTAGAGGTAAAAGAGTTGAGCCACATGTCTAAAATAAGGTGATGGAAACACTAATTTTTTTCACCACTATGCCAGCTACAAAAAAAATCTCTTACTCTCTCGTGGTGGAAGGCTAATGTTGATTAAGTCCATCCTAGAGAGTATCCCCATCTACTAGACCTCCATAGCATCTATCCCTAAAGGAATTATCTATAAAATCAAATCTCCAATATTTTGTTACCTATGTTTGGGGATACAATTCTCTGGTGGAACCTCTTTGGTCAAATGGAGTCATATCAACTTTCCCAGAAAACTTGAAGTTAGGGAGTTAACAACATCTTCTTATTTGCATTGTCTCTTGCAGGTAGAAGCTTGTAGCAGATTTCCTTGAATGATTCCCTATGGGGATGAGTTTTTAAGTCAAAATATTTACAAGGGATGGTCATTGAAGAGTGGTATAGAAAATCATTCAATCCAAAAATGGGATCAATGGTATGGAAGGCCCTCAACACAACTAGCTTCCCACTAGTTGGTATCTGGACTGTGTAGAAAATCGGGAACGATAAAAAAGTGCGCGTAGGATCAAACCCATGGATGGGAGATGGGGATGAATATTCACTATTAAATCAATTTATTAGTGACCTCCATGATGCTGGGATTTTCTATTTGGAATATTCACAGGCTCAAACCCCTCAACTCAGAGGAAGAAAAGGTTGGAAAGACAATAAGGAGATAGGGTTGATAGGTGCTTTCATTGAAGAATGGTCCCAATTCAATGGAATCCTTTCCAATAACTATGTACATATTCAAGAAAAGAAGGAGGATACTTTATGTTGGTAAAAGAATATTGGAACTGGTAACTTCATAACCAAACTTGGTTACAATGTTATGGTGGAAGCATGTTTCTTGGGTGACTCATGTTGGTGGTAGATCAAGATATGGAAACTTCATGCTCCTTTAAAAACAAAAATCGCAACATGGATAGAACTCAAAAATAAACTCCTCACTTGGGATATCGGGACAAGACATCGGTGGATAGGTCTCAACTATTACATTATATGTATGAATGTGGAAGAAATGACCTCTCATATTTTCTCTGAATGTGATTTATCTATACAGGTGATTACGTTGGTATTGAAGGATATTAATTTTTCCTTCAATTTGGAATAGTATACTCTTGAAACGAATCTAAAAAATCAGCTAACAGATCATAATATGAATCTTCTTGAAGCCATGCCATGCATATTTGTGAACTCTCTTGCAACTATGCCATTTTTCAAGATAAATGTATCCCCTCAAAAATTGTATCATCTTAGTTGTTAAATTTGGCTAACGGATTTCAGGTCAAAAAGAAGGTAAAAAAAGTGTGGAATCCAATAATGCCACATATTGACTAGGGGATTGCATGGGGTTTCTTCGATGGTGCCATCCAAGGGAACTCCCCAACGTGTGGAGTAGGAGTAATACTCCATCTTTCTCAGTATTACTACATTCATATAAGGTATACTCCTAGGAGAGGCTCCAACAACAAAGTTGAGCTAATAGCTTTAAGAAATCTATTGTCTATTGCTCAAGAAAAAGAATTCAAGAAACTACAGGTCTTTGGAGACTCCAAATTGACAATAGAATGGGCACACACAAGAGTTACCATAACAAACATGAGCCTGATTCCATTAATAGAATGTTTGAAGAATTAGATGAGTTAGTTTGAGTGGAATTCCTTCTAGCATATATATAGGGAACTAAACATAGTGGATGACAAATTGTCCAAGGAAACCCTCCAGCTCCTAAAAGGAGCATTTGACCATTATGAATTTGTTTATGGTGAGGAAACAAATGAAATGGAGATTAGACTGTAAGATCAAATATACCTCAAGTGTATGCAAAGAGTAGAAACAATATGGATCCTAGTTTTTTTGACAATTGTAACTACCAATGCCTACGTGTGTACTTATTTTGATATAGTCATTTGTAGACAACTCTGTAGATATAGAATTATAAAAAGAAGAAAGATCCCCCTTTTTAATTGCAATGGGAAGAAACATGTATATTCAACTCTTGAATATAAGATTTTTTCCAATGAAAAAAAATACTTGACAAGGATTTCCTAGCTTTTTTATTATTTAATATACATGCTAAAATAATATGTGATTCATATAGCAAGGATTTTATAAATATTTTATTGTTTAATACACATTCTAAAATAATATGTGATCCATGTAACATTGCTTGTGTTAGTAAATCAAAATAATTATTATTACAAATACTTGCCAACAACTTTAACATTAATAGTAACTAAGGAATTGTATAACAAGAGACTAGAGATCTGCAGAAGCCAATGAAGAAACCCTATATCACCGCCACAACATGTTGGTCAACTGGGAGGGGGGGTGAATCAGTTGTCCCGATGCTTAAACAATTATGCTTCTTTTGAACTCTTTGCTGAAACACTAAATGATGATCACAATAATGCAGGGAAATAAACAATGGCACATTCAGCATTAGTCACATATATGAGAAACACAGAGACAGATATTTCCTGAGGAAACCCATACAGGGTAAAAACCTCTTTTTATTTATATGATAAGTAATAGTTACATTCTTTACATTATCATACATATGAGAACCAACTCATAATGAGGCTACAAGCTCTGTTTTGCAAGCTGCAACTTGCTGAGAGCACCAACTCTCTGTTTTCTCTAGAAACCACTAGAAGGAAGCACCAACTCCATGGTTTCTCTAGCACCAACTCTCTGTTTTCTCTAGCACCCACTAGAAGGAAGAACCAACTCCCTGGTTTCTCTAG
>ML793900.1:183863-211097 GCA_009831015.1 Picea engelmannii
TTTTTGAGTTTGATTAAGTGGTCAAAGTTTAGATGTCCAAGTCTCCTATGCCATAACCAGCTTTCATCATGTTTGCTTAGATGACATTCTTCTCTATTTTCTTTTAGCACATATACATTATTTTATGTCCTTATGCCTTTGGCGACCACTTGTCCTGAGTTTACAGACTTTATCTTGTAGTCCTTGGACATGAACAACACCTTGCATCCTCTGTCACACATTTGACTTACACTGAGCAGGTTATGTTTCAGCCCATCCACAAGTAGAAGATCTTGGGCTTTTCCTTTTCCATTACTTAAGCTCACCATCCCATTGCCTTTTATTTTCCCTGGAGCATGATTTACAAAGGTTACACTTCTTGATTTGCTTTCACTTAGAGATAGAAACTTGCCTTTGTCTCCCATCATGTGTTTGGAACATCCACTATCTATATACCAAGGGTTCATTTTTGTTTGAGCAGACAATACTAATCCACACTTGTTACTTTCCTTCTTCTTCCAAAGCTTGACATTTTCAGCAGGGGATTTCGAATCTGGTTCATAGTTCCTTAACCGACACTCAATAGATTTATGTCCAAAGTTATGACAGGTGTAGCATTCAACCTCATTATTCAATAAGTCAAAATTATTGTTGCAGTGTTGCCTACTTATTGACTGTTGATTATTTCTTGACTGTATCATTCTTTGTTGTGGGAAGTATTTATTCCTTTGCAATCTTAATTGCTCATGTCTAAGTCTTAAGGAACAATTTACAACTTTTTGACCAAAGTTAGAACAGTAGAAACAATAGCCATAGAAAAATTCTTTGTACCTGGAAAATGGTTGCCTTCTTTGAGCAAATCAATTTCTTTCTTGCTAACGACGTCTTTCAGCAGAGAGAGCATTGTTTCTTCGTTCTACAGATTCAATCCTGGCACCTTTTTCTTTACTCGTCCTGGGTGGCTGATTGTCTTCCTTTGTTTCTGCAGGCTTGTTATTGTCATTGGTTGTACTTTTGACAAACTTGATGGGTTCTTCATTTCCTAGCTTCCCACTGCTTGATCTCTCTTCATAACCCAAACCAGTTTTTAGCTTTGGATTCCTTTGTTGATTCAGAATGGTGGCTAATCCTTCTGAGGCTTTGATACTTGACATATTCTGATTATACAAGGCTTGAAATTTCTCCATTGCTTTCCTTGTTTTCACTACTTCTTGTTCTAATGATTCACATCTTGTCTTCTTTTCTGATAGCTGTTGTTTCAGAATCTCTTCGATTTTCTTTGCCTCTTCCAATTCTACTTTTAGTAGGACAAGGTCTTCATCAGGTTCTTTTCTGTCTTTCTCGAACTGTATCAACAATTGTCTTTGTTTTATGTTCTTGATTCTTAGTCTGTCAATCTCTTCCAATGCACTAATCAGTTCTCCTTCCATGTCAACCACAACTTCTTCTTCACTACCTGTGCTTTTATTATCATAATTCTCTTTGGCCATAAGCATGAAGTCATTTACCTTATATTCGTAGGAAGAGTCACTATCAGTGTCTTCTGAGGAGTCATCGTTGTTTACACATAAACTTTTCTTTTTATCAAATCTCCTGGATTTGTGCTTCTCTTCACCTTCATAGTTCTGATCATGTTTCTTGTGTGGACACTTATTTGCAAAATGACCTATCCTTCCACAGTTAAAGAATTTGAAAGGCAGTTTACCTTTGTATTTGCCTGATCCCTTCTTCAGTCTCTTCAAAAATTTTGCTTCAATTTCATCGGGCTCAGAATCCTGATTCTTGTATGCTTTAAATGATGCTTCTCTGGAGGTGGATTTATCTTTAACTAATCTCATTTCATATGCAGTCAGTGTTCCAAGAAGTTGATCAAACTGTAAGGTTTTTAGATTATTAAGTTCTTCTATAGCAGCGACCTTCGGGTTGAACCTATCTGGGAGAGATCTCAAGATTTTCTGAACTAAAGAAGGTTCCCCAATTGTTTCACCAAGTGCCTTCATTGCATTTACCATTTATTCTATTCTCAGAAAGTATTTTCCAATAGTTTCATATTCCTTCATCTTCAGTTGTTCAAACTGTATTCTGTAGGTTTGAAGCTTTGCATCCTTTACCTTCTCATCACCCTCATAACTGCTAATGAGTTTGTCCCACATTTCTTTGGTAGTTCCTAGGTGCATAACTTTTACGAATTTTGCTTCTACAAGCCCACTCAAGATAGCATTCATAGCCTTAGCATTGAAGCTAAATTCTAGTTTTTCTTCCTTATTAGCTAGCACAACTGGCTTTACATACCCAGTATCTACCACATCCCAGACATATGCACCTAAAGCCATTATGTAGGTTCTCATTCTAACTTTCCAGAAGGCAAAGTTTGTTCCATTGAACACAGGGGCCTTATTGGTTGAATTTCCTTCATGGCTTGACATGTTTAAGCTCTAGCATCTGCCCTTAGATAAAAGGGGTCGGCTCTGATACCAATTGTTGGTCAACTGAGAGGGGGGGGTGAATCAATTGTCCCGGTGCTTAAACAATTATGCTTCTTTTGAACTCTTTGCTGAAACACTAAATGATGATCACAATAATCCAGGGAAATAAACAATGGCACATTCAACATTAGTCACATATATGAGAAACACAGAGACAGATATTTCCTGAGGAAACCCATACAGGGTAAAAACCTCTTTTTATTTATATGATAAGTAATAGTTACATTCTTTACATTATCATACATATGAGCACCAACTCATAATGAGGCTACAACCTCTGTTTTGCAAGCTGCAACTTGCTGAGAGCACCAACTCTCTGTTTTCTCTAGCACCCACTAGAAGGAAGAACCAACTCCCTGGTTTCTCTAGAACCAACTAGAAGGAAGCACCAACTCCATGAGTGTTTCCAACACCAACTGGATGGAAGCACCAAATTCCAATCATGCAGGCGCCAACCTGTATAACAGAGAACAAGAGTTCTCCCTTGCACCACCCTGCCACCCTGGTTTCTCTGGATGCAACCAGATGGAAGCTACAACTCCCTGTGGTCAAGCACCCACTTGAACCTATGAGGACAACAATCCTCCCTAGCACCTCCCAACCACCCTGAGATATAAACCTTTGCTACTGAAACTTATTACAATGATATAATGTTCAACAATGGCTTACCAGACTCATCACTGTTCTGCTGCATTTCGTTGCTCTATCTACCTCACTGCCTTCCTGCACACCTGACTTGTGTTGTCTGTTCTTTTTCATTTTAAGCTCTCTGTACCATATCCTTTCAAGGCAACATTCCTCTACTGTGCATTTCTACTCCTTCACTCTACCTCCTTGCACACCCCTGAATTATCCTCCACAGCGACAACAACAACCGCATCCCTTCTCTTCTTTGTCCCCTGTATATATAGCTTATGTGCCTCTTATGCATGCAATATTCGCCATTCTTCTACATGCTCATACCGTGCCAATATCTTCCACATCTCAAGTGCTCTGCGTGATCATCATCGTGACTCTTCAACTTTTCTGGTAGTTCAACCCCTGTGTCTATCATCACTAGGTGTTAAACCGAGATTCCTTTTTCCCTCTGGCAGTTGAGACTCTTCGTCTTCTCTGTTACAGTCGATCTCATCCTTTATGTTTTAGTTACGAGCTCAAACCCTCATCCAGCTGTCAATTTATTCCATGAATAGTCTTGATTCCACTGGCAGATTCCATGTGACTCTTCAGCTCCTCTGGAAATCACACCGAAGTCTCTTCGCATCCTCTGGTAGAAACCATCAATGGTTACTAGCAGTTTCACTGTGTCGTGCAACAGTAGCCCTCCGATCTTGTTCAAACTCACCTTTTCACGAATTCACATTTCGTGGATCTGGAGATGAGGCATCTCGACTTTCCAAGTTGTGATCTCCGAAACCCCCAAATGGAGCTTAGCTGGACTGACTCCTTCCCTTCTCGTGACCATGGGATGTGACCACAGCCTTATGCATAAGGCGCTTTCGCGATTTCATGGTTCGTGAGTCTAGAGATGAGACATATCAACTCTCCAAGTCGCGATCCCCGATACCCCGAAATGGCGTGGGATCAACGGTCCTGATCAGAGCTTGATTCAACGGTTGCGATTGAATCGCAATTTTGCATATCGCGAAATCGACATTCTTGTTGCATTGTTTACTTGCCTCTCCATGTTGTGATCCCCGAAACTCCGATATGGAGTTAGATCAATGGTCCAGATCTGAGCTTGATTCTATGACTGCGATTGAATCGCAATTTCGCATATCGCGAAATTGGCATTCTTGTTGCATTGTTTACTTGCCACTCCATGTTGCAATCCCCGAAACTCCAACACGGACTGGAATCAATGGTCCAGATCAAAGCTTGATCTGATGGCTCAGATTACATCATGATTTTGTATATTACAATTTCAGGATTCCTGATGTTCATAATCTTTGGCATGTTCAACTCGCGATCCTCGAAACTTCGACATGGACTGGGATCAATGGTCCAGATTCAACCTTGATCTGACGGCTTAGATTTAAGTCGCGATTTTGCATATCGTGATTACGCCCGCTTCTCCTTGTTATACTTTAAAAGGTGTGCAGGTTCTCCTTGATCCAATGATGGTCGGGTCCTGCGCTTGGATCTAACGTCTGATATCTATCCTCATGTTCAACGCTCTTCTTGTCTATATTCTGATCTGAATGCCCTCGTTCTTTCGAGAATTTTGAATGAGATCCAACGATCAGAAATGCTTCTCGGGCCTTCGATCATTCTATCAATGTTGCATTGCCTTCGATCATTTGATCTTCCTGGACTTATCTTCTATTTTCCTGTTGATCATCGTTGTTGTACTCAAGCCATCATCCGTGTTGTACTTGCCATCAATGACAAGCATATGCTTCCTGTTAAACATTTTCCAACACAACATTAGTTCTTCCTGCCCTCACCACCATGGAGAAAGGGGATCCATACCCTTCCTTAGTGTTTGAATTAGATATCAAGGCCTTCAAGTAGCTTGTCAGCTCTTTGGGAAACCCTTCAGCTTCTCCCACTCATTCCCAATTTGTTAAAAAACTAGATGAGATCTTGGAGGTTTCCATTCCTCATCTAGCAACTCGAAGGAAGGCTTTAGCCTATGTGTCCAAGGGTTTGGTGGGTCAGTTCATTGTCCTTTGGCCCTCTCCCCATTAGATCAAGATTTAGATTTCCTGGAACTGGAAACCTCTGACCAGAGGTCGGATGAATCACTTCTTATGTGGTAAGTATTTTTATGTTTTCTATTTTGAACTAAAAGAAGACAAATATCTTATTTTTCATAGTGGACCTAACTTTTTTGGATCTCAGATGATTTATTTGAATCGATGGACTCTAAATTTTGATCTGGAGTGTGATATCCCAATCATAGTTCCAGTATGGGTGCGTCTAACTCATCTACCTCTGCATTGTTGGGGTGATGATGTTTTGAAATGTATTGGAGACTTTGTTGGAAAATACATTGACAAATCTTAGTTGTGTACGCTTGTGCTAGAATTTGTGTTGAGCTAGATCTAAAAAAGGGTTTATCTAAGGCTACAAAAATATCTTTGGATGATTGGTCACATCTTCATAAACTTGAATACAAGTATATCCCATTCAAATTCAATATCTAGCATGAATATGGGAACTTTTCCCGGAGATGTCTGAAAAACAAGCAATATCAGAAGATCGTGAAAAACAAACAAGAGGAGGGTTGGTAGTAGGTGAGAAAGAAAGAAAACATAGGAAGAAATACTAGGTAGTCCTTTGTCCCTTCAAACACTATTCGATCTCATGCCCNCCCCCCCCCCCCCCCATCAAGAGAATACCCAGATCCAAATGGAAAAAGGAAAGGAAATCAACAAGAACCAAGAAATTCCAATGCTCATGTTAAAAATAAATTGGCAACAACAAATCAGTTCGCAAGTTTTGGAGACTCAGTAATGGGAAGGGAAGGTGAAGAGTTTCCTAACCATAACCTGAGCTCCTCTATTGCTACTCCTCCCATGGATGCCCCTTTTGTCTCAGAAGGAATTGTAGTAAATTAGGATGATGAGGAAAACAGTAGACACAACCCATGTGAAGTAGACACCCCAGTCATTGTTGAATAGGCTTCTCCCAAGGAGACGTCTCAACATGATATCGAGGAGGGAGAAATAAATCAGGAAAGAAATCTTAAATCAAGACAGAGAACTACTAAGGACTCCAGATAAGAACTGACAAACAAAGAAAAGGCCTTGGGGAAGCAATCCTCAATATAAAGCTCTCTAAGAAATATGATTTTAAAAGGAAGCAACAAGGGACTAAATTATTTCGCTTCAAGTGGGAGGGATCCATCATCCCATAAATCATGAAAATACTCTCCTGGAATTGCAGAGGCTTTGGTAGTAAAATGAAGGTTGAATCCCTCTGATATCTTATTCATATCGAGAAGCCCTCTGTGATTTTCCTCTAGGAAACTAAAGCAATTCAAGAAGAAAAAAGAGCATTATGTATTGGTGAAAGCATAGCCAAAATTTCCATTGTATCATTAGGCAGTGTTATGACAATGTGGAACCCCCTCCAATGGGAATTAGAGGTATCTCACTATGAAAATCATTGGATTCTTACAATCCTTCACAATAAATATTCAAATCTTAGGTTTTCAATTTTTAATATCTACATGCCTAATAGATACATGGAAAAAATAGAATGTTGGAATTCTTTGTTTTCCATCAAGGACATACTGGATGTCAACACCGTTATTGTAGTCGAGGATCTAAATATTTTTCTCCAAAACTTTGAAAAGATAGGAGGTAGCAACATCCGAGATCCCATGAGAGAAAATTCAGAGGAAATAATCTCAGAATGGGTTATTCAGGACATTGATTCGTATTTTATGAGGAGAACGAAATGAATACAGATTATTAAAATATTCTTAACACAAAATAACAGAGATACAGTAAAATTGGTTTTCTATTCAATAAGGAAATAAGCTGAAACCGTAAAATGCAGTGGAAAACAAGCTTGTTGGAATGGTGGTGGCTTATCTATGAGAAGAGATGTGACGGTTGCGCTCATTCGTAAGAAGATGATTACAATGAGGCTTTGAAGGCCTTTTTTACAATAAATAGGAATTTCAAAAACCCTAGACATCCAAAAACCTAACCCTAGGAGATGAAGTGCCAAAAGTTATGTGGGCCCTGTTTGGGTAAGTTAGTACATCAACTTCCCGGGGTCATAAATTTTGCATACGATCTCTGTTTTAGGCGCACAATATCCCATTGGAAAGGTATCATTGAGGAAATTAATTTTTGGGGCTCAATCAAAGCCTTTGGCTATCATTGAGAAGATCTATCTTGAAAAACCTTCATTTAGGCCCTCAAAATGGCCCCGGAAGTTAAAAACTGCTAAAAATAGTAAATTGCCAAAATTGCCAGAAAACTGTTTTGAGGGAGTTGGAAAAGGTGGTTGGCCACCGATATCCACCTGGATCAATCCTCCCTCCTTAGAATTAAATTTTCTCCATTGCGTTGAGTTCCCCAATCAGATGAGGAAATTTCTGCTAAATTTGGCCCTGGGTGAGCCACTTGCCTTGGTGCAGGAGTTGCCCTGCTTTGACGACTCGATAAACTTGGATCCTTTGTTGTTGAGTTCCCTTGATATGTGTGTCCACAATATGATAAATGGATTCCTATTTCATGCAGACAGGGTTGAGCTATGTTGGTGTCAATTGCACTGTTATCTTTAAGGTGTCCAATAATAGTGGGAAATATGGTCGAAGGAGAGCCACGTTGAAGATTGGGTGCAGGCTAAGGAAAGGGGGGATGTTGAGCTCAAAAGCATTGTCACCCACAACCTTGGTGATGGTGTACGGCCCATAAAGGAGTTGGAGAATCTTTCGATGGGGCCCTATAGGGTGTTCTTTCTACAAGTGCAACCAAACTTTGTCTCCCACCTGAAACTTATGTGGCACCCGATGTTGATCATGGCGCTGCTTGTACTTGGCATTAGACATTTATAGAATATCCTGAACTTGTTGGTGGATGTGATGGATCCACTCAATGAACTGGGTGTCTTTTTCAGCTTCTGGTGGAGCAGGGGATCAGTCTGCTGAGGTGGTCACCAAGGGTAGTGAAACATCCATGGGGCCCAATGGTTGGAATCCCAACCCCACCTGAAAGGGGTTGTGGCCAGTTGAGCTATGCAGGGCTTGATTGTATCTATGTTGGACATAGGGAAGACTCCCATCCCATGTGCGGGGGTGTTTTTAATTGTACATGCGCAGTATATGTATGATCATCTGATTGACGACCTCAGTTTGGCCATTTGTTTGAGGGTGGAAGGAAGTGGATTTGGTGAGCTTGGTATCCAGTAGTGACCAGAGGCTCAACCAGAATTTGCTGAGGATCCAACTGTCACGGTATGAGATAATGGTTTGTGGGATCCAAAAATGTACCCAGACTCATTCAAAAAATATATTGGGATGAGAATCTCGACATGTAGTCCATTGATATGGATTCCCACAGTCTGTCAGGAGTAGGTAGAGGGGTGTACAGGCCCTATTTCGTAGTGGCCGGTTTGAAAATAGCACAGGCGGTGCAGGACCTGATATACTTGCCGACATCCTGTCGAATTTTTGGCCAGTATAAATGTTTCTACAACACTTCCATTGTCTTTTCAACGCCAAAGTGTCTTGACACCTGACTGTAGTGAGCTTCCCAAATCAGCTTCGCATGCTCACTTGATGGAACGTAGAGATGGCCTAGACGACACAACAATCCATCTTGAAGATGGAAATTAGCGACCATTGAGTTGGCTCCCAACATTTAGTAGGTGGTGGAGAAGTCAGGGTCTGTCTCATAAAGGTGTGGCCATCCGTAGGTCTCATGGCCTCAAGAGTCTAGCACCATAGTGAGTGCCATGACTAGAGGTTGGCTAAGAAAATCAACAAATCGATTGGTACTTCATGTTTTATACTTAATGTTGAGGTGGAAATGTTGTAAGTATGTGGACCACTTTTGATGGTGGTCATTCTACAATTTTCCTTGGGTCTACATGAACTGTAGTGGCTTGTGATCAGTGTGGATGACTGTCTCCTTCCCAAGAATGTAATGTATCCACTGCACCAAGCTTGCACAATGGAGTACATTTCTTTGTCGTAAGTAGGGTATTTACGAACAACATCTGATAATGTCTCACTATGATATGCCACAGGGTGGTTGTGTTGAGTGAGAACGACGCCCACAGCATAGTCTGAAGCATCTGTCTCGATCTCAAAGGGATGTTGAAAGGGGTCTTCCATACATCTGTTTGTTCTATTGCGACTTGGTGGTATCCAGACTTAAGATCAATCTTACTGAAGTATTTTTCCATTGTCGACTGATCAAGGAGGTCGTCGATTCGGGGAATCGATTACCAGTTTCAGATTGTGATTTTATTCAGGGCTCGGTAATCAATGTAAATTCGCCAGGTCCCATCTTTCTTTTGCACCAACATGATTGGGCTCCCACAAGGTGATGAGATGGTATGTATGTGCCCCTTGTGGAGTAGTTCTTAGATCTGCCTCTTGATATCTTCATTTTCTAACAAAGAGAAGAGGTAGACTGGTCCATTGGGTAGCGGTTCACATGGGGTCAAATCGATGGGATGCTTAACCTGGAAGTGTAGAGGTACCCCAGTAGGAGAGGAGAATATATTTGAGTATTATTCCATGACCTTATCCACTTGTTTTTGTTGTGTGGAGAGATCGACCATGGAGGCTCTGAATGTGGCTGCGATTTTTCACTCACTCTGAGAGCGAATCACGAAGAAGACAAATTTATCAGTCTGAGAGATGACCTTCCTGCATTGCTTGGCATAGATCAAGGAAATAACACTAGGAGGAACTGCCTCGGGTATCATGTACAATTTCATGTTAAAAGTAATAATAACACTATGAGGCCTAGACTCGTATAAAACATGACATTTCCATAAATAAGGTTGGCCCAAAATAATATTCCAAACTTCGAGAGGAGAAACATCACACAATACCTCATCTTTGAAGGGCTTGATGCCATACGACAAACGACACTGTTGGCTAACGTAGAGATCGCTTCCTTGGTAGAGCCATCCAATGGTGTAGGGTTGTGGGTGTGGCGTTGTCGATAGGGTCAGGGACTTGATGACCTCTGCTGAGATGAGGTTATTATGGCTACCGCTATCAATGATGAAATAAAGTGGGGTGTCTTTTACCCACATCTATGAATGGAAGAGGCGCTCACCTTCTTCTGGCTCCTCTGGTTCACTAGGTTGGAGCTTGGTGGTAGCAACAGTGGCATTGGGCTCCGCATCAATGATTTGCCTTTCCCTTTATGGTTCTGAATCAGATTCAGAACCCGCATCTGATTCAGAGGCTTTCACATCATCCACCAACGACTACTTTGAGCATAAATCAACAGTGTTATGCCAAGGGCTCTTATGGAAGTCGTACCACTTCCCAGTATCTTTCTTTATCTTTCTGATGTCCTTCTTTGCTTGCATCTTAGACTGGTTATTTTCTCTATCCTTTGATCTGTGGGTTGGGGCCACCCCTTCCTGGATTTTGCTATGAGGGGTTCCCAGGCCCAAATTGTTGTGTATTTTGTTTGAGCTTTTTCTCGATTTTGACGACATATCGGTAGGTCGCGCTCAAGGATGAGATGTCCAAAAATTCCATTTCGGTATGGATGTATCTATGCAGAGCACCAAAATACTTGAGCACCATATGTTGCTTTGAATCTTTGATACCCATATTGGTGCGCAAGGTATGGAAGATATTTGTGAACTCTGGCACTACTTGGTCTCTTTCTTACCGTAGTGTGGTCCATTTGGTATACAAGTCATCATAACTTCCGACAGGGTAGTATTGTTCCTTAATAGAATCCATGAAGGATTCCTAGGTGGCCACGACTGTAAATAATGAGGGTTCCTCTATTTCCTTTTTCTCACAAAAAGTTTCCCACCAATCTTTGACATGGGGAACGGCTTTGAGGAGTGCAAAAGTAATCTTTTCTCTATTTGAAAAGTTATGGACAGAAAAATACCCTTCTAGTACATTCAACCACTTGTCTACAGCATTTGCATCTATATGACCTTCAAATATAGTAATATCAAAGTTGATTTGTACCTTGAATGGGGCGGCACCTCCTCTCGAGGAAAATATGTCACTTGTTGGTAGTCGTTGAAGGATTTGCGTGAAACTATCCATCATCTCATTCCTCTTTTGCATGAGGGATTCCTCAAGAAATATTTTGAAAGGATATCATGTCCCACCATATTTATTTTCTCCTACCATGATAGGTCTCTTGGTTATGCGAGATATTTTTTCCTCAAGAGAAACAAGCTCGAGACCCAATTCTTTGTACCCTGACCTTGTTGGGGACATGCATTAAGACAACAAGGAGCAGACTGCTCTAATACCACTGATCTAGATTTTATGAGCAGAACGAAATGAATACAGATTATTAAAATATGGTTAACACAGAATAACATAGAAACAGTAAAACTGGTTTTCTATTCAATAAGGAAATAAGTTGAAACTGTAAAATGTAGCGGAAAACAAGCTTGATGGAATGGTGGCGGATTATCTCTAAGAAGAGATGTGACAGTTGCGCTCATTCGCAAGAAGATGATTACAATGAGTCTCTGAAGACATATTTTAAAATAAACAAAAATTTAAAAAACCCTAGACATCAAAAAACCTAACCCTAGGAGATGAAGCACCAAAAGTCATGTGGGCCCCATTTGGGTAAGTTAGTACATCAACTTCTCGGGGTCGTAACTTTTGCATACAATCTTTGTTTTAGGCACACGATAGCCCGTTGGAAAGGTATCGTCGAGGTGATTCATTTTTGTGGATAAATTAGAGCCTTCAACTATAATTGACAATATCTATCCCAAAAAACTTCATTAAGGCCCTCAAAATGGCCCCAAAAGTTAAAAAATGCTAAAAATAGTAAATTGTCAAAATTGCCAGAAAACTGTTTTGAGCGAATTGGAAAAGGTGGGTGGCCACCGATATCCACATGGATCAGAAATTAAACCTATTAAAGGTAAATTTACTTGGAGCATCAAGTGATTCAGACATGACTTTATCCCATAAGAAAGCGAAGCAAAAAAGGTAGAAAAACAAAGTCCACAAAATTCAGTCAAACGTAGGATAGGAAATAAAAACAAATTGATCAAATTAAAGCAATAGTTACACAACATTATGAATCACTATACACCTAGGATTCCATTGAGGGTAAGGAAGTAAGTGAAGAAGAAATGCAGGTGAACATTCCTTAATGTATCACTGATGCTAAAAATAATTCCCTTACAAAGGAAATTGGGGAAGAGGTAATCTCTCAAGCCATATACGGGCTTGATCCGAACAAAGCTTCAATACCTGATGGTTTCACCATTCATTTCTTCAGGTTTTTCTAGGAGACAATGAAATTTGACATGAAAAGGATGCTTAATTACACTCTCGGGAAAAAAAAAATTGGGGGTGCTTCTAACTCTACTTTCCTAGCCCTGATTTCAAAAGAGTCTAATCCTTCCAATTTCTCTAGGTTTAGAATGACATCTTTATGCAACTCCATCTACAAGATCCTCACAAATATTATTGCAAACTAGCTCAAGACCTTACTCTCCAAACTCGTATCAAAGAATCAAGGAGGATTTATGGAAAACAGGAAAATTGTGAAGCTATCCACTCAAGCATAGTTCACAAATATAAAGGCATGGTAACTAAGCTAGACATAGCCAATGCTTTTGATCGAGTCAATAATTCCTTTATTTTCTTTGTTCTTCACAAATTTGGATTCTCTGCAGATTTCATTGATTAGATCCAGGCATGCATAGGATCCCCACGGATCTCCCCCATGATCAATGGCAGACCCACCCAATTTTTTTGTGCAATTAGGGGATTGCATCAAGGATTCCCTCTTTATCAATCTCTGCTTGTTTTACTAGCAGAATCTCTTAGTAGAAAGTTAGAGGAGTAGCACAGAATCTGTAATATCCCTTGATCGAACCCAATTGTAAATGTAATATAAATATACTTAAGTTGGTGAGTTGTTTTGAACTCATTTGGTAATGCACATAATGTGGCATAGTGCGCGCATGAACTGCGCAGTAAAATGATGTAATATGCACATCGTAGGATACTGCATGCAGTAAATAAGGTGCAGACAATATGGAGGACAATGAGCCTCTTGTATATGATATGTATTATAGGCTGGTGAGCCAGTTATTATAAGCTGGGATGCTTATGTTTTGGTATTAGGTCGGAATGCCTAGATGTCAAGGGCCAATGCGCCTACATTGTACATAACTTATGATTAATATAAAATACATCGTTGCGCGCAAACCGACCACGATAAAAGATATGGGGAAATGAACTTCACCAGTTAGGGAAAGAGAGGGCCAAAATTCAAGGGAATATTATATTGATATTCCTAAAACGTAAAGTAAGGATAATTATTTTATCCTAAGTTCTAAAGTTGGAGAGAAGTGGACCAAAGTAACTTCCGATATGACAAGTGTCAAGTTGGGGTCATGCATTCATATTGTGGGGGGATTATCTCATTTGGGTGATCTTTTCCACGAGGATTTTTCCAGAACAGAGCCTGACCATCATTCTCACCATCACTTTTCATGAAGAGTTCACAGTGATTCCTATACACACTCAGTTATCTAGTCAATGATTCCATGACCATTTTCACTCATGCATTCTATTATCCTTGAGACAACCATTTCACCAATCCGGAACCTATTCCCATACCTCCTTTTGGTTGGTGTACCTGGTTAGCTTGGAGCGGGATTGAATAAGCAGGTTGTCAGGCCCATGAGCAGTTCTCTGAGCAAGCGAATTGCTGGGGATTGATTCCCGAAGGTGCTAAACTGCAGATACAGTGCTCTGATACTTCCAGTCTAGCCTGTTGATGAAGCCCTGAAAGGGAAGTGGGGCAGTCAAGGGACTATTGAGCGGAGAAGGGGCACACTTTCTTGGGTGGGATAGGCATGTGGGGAATGAGAGGTTATAGGTTGTTAGTTGAGTGAGCACCTAAGCCAGAGTCTTTCCTATTGTCCTTGAGCCTTAGCCTGGATAGGAACCCTTTACCCTGGGTGGAGTTCAGTCGCAACTCGGGGTGACTCACTGTTGAGAGTGATGAACAGTGTAATCTATGGCTGGGAGGTTCATGGACGGTCTATAAGCAGTTGGTGACAATATTTCTAAGATAAGTACCAATTGTATGATAAAATGATATGTTGTTTTGTTATTTACATGCCTATGTTACGATTTTATCATATATGTGATTATGATTGCTTATGTGCTTATGGGTAATTTCCTGTAAATGATGCATATATGTAGTTACTATTATTTCAATATAAAAGTCGTATGTTATAGAAAGAAAATTGGTGTTATCTTTAAAGCTTCTACAAGAATGTTGTATGTATATGTTTTAGATGCATCTAGTTTAAAGAGTAAATATAGGTGGCATAACTTAGTTGATTACTGAGAATGTTACCAATTGGTGTCAGAGCATGAGTGGTTTCTTTGGAGTGGTGCACTCTGGCCTGTGGTTGGCCAGGGGAATGCTACAAATTGGTATCAGAGCTTCAGTTCAACATTGAGCTTGGATGGGCTAGAGGGGTACAGTTGAAGTGAATATTTACAGAAAAGTAACTTCGAAGTGACCAGAATTGGAGTCACAGAGTGTCCTTGGAAAAGGTTGGCATACTGGCGTGCTTGGTAGATTTTGGCACCGCGCGAGAAAACATTGGCGTACTAGTGTGCGCGGTAAATTGTGGTGCCATGCAAAATATTATTATGTGTAGATGCACGCGCTGAATTAAACCTTGCGCTATGAGCACACACGTAGTAAGGTGCACATGGGGTGTGCAAGTATTGCTTAACACAGAGGATTTTGGTTGGTACGCGCATAAGTATGAGTATAAGTTGTGTCGCGAAAGTGTATTAAGTAGTGTGCACAGATAATTGGGCACGATGGAATATGTTGAACTTGACACAGTGCATGCATAGGACGAAAATGCATGTGGAATATTGGTGTGCAGTATCGAATTATGCGCAGTGGGTATTGGCGCATGATGTCGGAGTAGTGTGCATAAGTAGTTGATGCGACGAAGAAGAAATGCACGGTAGATTTAGGTGCGTGGAAAAGCGTTTTACCTTATGATATTGCTATGCACGATAAATATAAATGAATAGGTCAAAGTTTAGTGCACACGAAGTCACTTGGAAGGCGATGAGTCTGAGTTTAAATTGCATAATAATAAAAGAAAAAGAGACACACAACCGCATCGATGCATTAATTAATTAAAAAGAATTATGAACTTTAATTTCCTCCATTTAGACAAATGAAAATAAAATATAAGATTACAAATAAAAAAATAAAAAAAAAACTTATTATAAAAGAGAACAAGATTCATAACATCACCAGATAGAAATTGTAATAAAACAGTCTAAAATTCGTTTCTGTATTTATATAATCGTAATAATTACAAAATTACAAAAGGGGATGACAACAGTTAGCCTATTGAAAAAGGGTCGTTTAAGAACATGCCTATCATCTCTGTTACTCTTTACCTCCACTACCGGTTGTTCAAAATTCGTTGAGACATGCTTATTTTAGTTGAAGACTTACTTCAGCTTAGCGATCTCCACCTTTGAAGAAGAGTCTAACCAAACCAGTTGATTCTCTCCAACACTTTCATCCGCTTCAGCCGTAGATTCCTCCTTCTTCTGTCGCTTGCTCCTTTTCTTCTTAGCGGCTAGCTTGTTGATGATTAAATTCTTTATAGTGGGATTCAGCTTGACTTCCAATTACGAGTCTATAGTCGGCTCTGTGTGGAACTTAGTTCCTAAAATGTGCGCAAGGACCCTTTCCTCCTTACTCGCAGGAAAGACTAGCATGTTGCTCGAATAACCAGTCTCACTCGACTTAGCCTTGTCCATGTATCTCAGGTTAGGGATACCAAAATGTGTCTTTACAGAGAGCAGGAAGTCAAACAGTTTGGATATTACTTCAGTTATGGATACGCAGATATCTTCATACTTGGAGAGTGGTAATTATAGAACTCCATTTTATGAAGCACAGACGGATTACATACAAGAGCGTTGGGTTGCCATGCTTGGCCAATCCATTTCGAATGATTATCTTTTGATTTCATTACATGGCAGCGTTCAACTAACATCACATGGCTGCGAAGTATCGAACGAGTGAAGCAGGGTGATCTGACTAGCCGTCACCCGCTCCATGAGTGGTGGATTTAACATGTTGAGACACGTGATACTAGGTCTTGGCGAAAGTGGTTTCGGCAAACCACCTTCTTGCTCAAGTGTATCTCTGAAGGCACTACACATCTATGTTTTCGAGCTTGGGTCTTATCTAGAATTTCCATGGTGATAACACCAGGAAATCAAGAGAGATAATTATGATGTGTATATAGGATAAAAAGGTGCTTATTCCCATGAATTGTTGAAATTTAGCCTGATAAGTTGCGATGGCTACACGTTTTGCAGAACTAACAACAACTCGATCAGATCAGACTAGCGTGGAGTCCATAAGAACGAAAGAAGCATAGGGGAATTATAGTCAACAAAATGAGAGTAGAGGGGTGGATGTCCATTTGCGCATGGAAGTAACGAACTCCAATGGACATGGAGAAGAAAGGAATGAAGATATGAATATGGCTAACACCATTAAGAATTTGCAGAAGGATGTCCAAAGCCATAAAGATGATAATGAAAGGCTTATTAAAGCCAAAGAGCAGCAGGATGACTTCAACATGAAGCTATTGGAGGGTTTAAATAGAATAGAACAAAAATTGGTTAAGGAGAGTGACTCAAGTAAATCTAAGAGTCACAAATCTTCAGAGGAGAAAGGAAAAGTAAAAAGTGCTAGTAGACATCACCATCATTCCCAAAGGCATTCCAATAAGAGAGTAGGAAACAACTCCAGTCTATCCCCTGTCAGAAGGTATAAGAGATCTGGGGTGGATGAGCTGCGAGGAGAAATGAACAAAATCAAACCTCCTACATTTGATGGTGATCACAAAAAGGATGAAGATGCAAAAACATGGTTGCTAAGCATGAGGAAATATTTTCAATTGCATAATTATTCTTCTCATGTAGAAGGTAGAATTGTTATCTATCAACTCAAAGGAAAGGCCTCCATGTGGTGGGATCAACTTGTGCAAGTGAAACACATTGGAGAGAAAAGTGTTACTTGGAAAGAATTCAAGAAGTATTTTGAGAAGAAGTACTTAACTAAAAGGTACTATGACAAGAAAATGAAAGAGTTCTTTGAACTTAAGCTTGGAAGTACGACCATAGATGAATATGAGAGAAGGTTTCTGGAACTATTAAAGTATGTCTCTTTCATCAAGGATGAGACAGTCAATATTCAAAGGTATTTAAGTGGATTTCCATTGTTCATCAGTGATAAAATATAGTATGATGATCCCAAGACATTAGAAGAGACCATAAGGAGAGATAAATGCGTATATGATCAGTAGAAAGAAAATCCAACTTTCCAAAAGGCTTGGGAAGACAATAAGAAATTCAAGATGGATCAGAGGAAGAAGGGAGCTAAGCCATCATTCTTCAGAAATAATCCACAAGGGCAGAAAATGTGTAAAGAACCCAGAGTGATTGACACGGGGAGCCAAGGGCCAAGACAGCCACCTATGCAATGTTGGGGTTGTAAAGGGGACCATAGGTTCGGAGATTGTCCTCATAGAGGTGAAAAACGTAGGGTTGTTCACAATGTACAATAGGCTGAGACAGTAGATGACATGGGCAGATATGTGCCAAGGATTTATGTAGCCCCGAACAACAAGCAAGCAGAGTATCAGTCCCATGTGATTGAAGTGGAAGGTATGATCAACAACCAAACCCTTGCTATTTTAATTGATTCAGGAGATAGTCATAGTTATATAGACCCTAAGATGATGGAAAGTTTGCAATTTCCAAGAAGCAAGCATGGGAAATCCTAGTTGGTGCAACTGGCTACAAGAGCTAGAAGAAAAGTTAATGATATGGTTAAGTCATGCCTCATAGACATGAATGGACTGAACACCAAGGTGGATTTGAACATCTTGCCTTTAGGTTCCTATGACTATCTAATTGGGATGGATTGGTTGGACCAACACCACACTCTCTTATATTGTCACAAAAAAGAATTTACTTGCCTGAATGAGGAAGGGAAACTAAGGAAGGTACAGGGAATTCCCAGGGCAGTAACCATTAGAGAAATTTCAGCATTGCAGCTTAAGAAATGTTACAGAAAAGGATTTCAAATATTTGCGTCTTATTTGGAAGAGACACCTAAAGATAAGGTGCCAAATTTGGAAGATTATGCAGTCCTAGAATATTTTGAGGATGTGTTCAAGGAGGTACCCAGACTACTCCCAAGGAGAGACATTGATTTCTCTATAAATTTGATTCCTGGAGCAACACTAGTATCAAAGACTCCTTACAGAATGAGTACACCAGAATTGAAGGAGTTGCAAATGCAGCTTGAAGAACTTTTGAAGAAGGGGTATCTACGCCCAAGCATGTCACCTTGGGGTGCCCCAGTATTTTTTGTCAAAAATAAGGATGGAACTAAGGTTGTGCATTGACTTCAGACAGTTGAATAAAGTGATTGTTAAGAACAAGTATCCTCTACCAAGGATTGATGAACTCTTTGATCAATTGAAGGATGCAAAGATATTTTCAAAGATAGATCTCAGATCAGGATACCATCAGGTAAGAATTTAAGAAGAAGATATTAGCAAGACCTCCTTCAGGACAAGGTATGGTCATTATGAGTTCACAGTGGTACCATTTGGGTTGTCAAATGCACCAGCTGTTTTCATGTTCTTAATGAATGGTGTTTTCCAAGAGTATTTGGACAAGTTTGTCATTGTCTTTTTGGATGACATTCTTATATATTCCAAGTCAGAGGAAGAGCATGAACATCATTTGAGGATGGTGTTGCAAGTATTAAGGTAACGACAGTTATATGTCAAATTGAATGAGTGCTCATTTTATTAGAAACATATTTATTATTTGGGGCATATCATTTCAAAGGATGGGATAGCAGTGGATCCTTAGAAGATAGAGGCCAGTAGAGAATGGTCATCACCGAAGAATGTGATAGAGGTGAGATCATTAATGGGTCTTGCAAGTTAATCCAGAATATTTATTGAAGGATTCTCAAAGATTGCACATCCAATCACTTCCTTGCAAAGAAAGGGAGTGAAGTTTCAGTGGACACTGCATTGTGAAAGAAGTTTCCAACACTTGAAACAATTATTGACAAGTGTTCCAATATTAAGGATCGCAGACCCAGAAGAAGACTTCATTGTATGCACTGATGCATGTAATGAAGGACTTGGTGGAGTCCTCAGTCAAAATGGGTTTGTCATATGTTACGAATCAAGGAAGTTGAAGGATCATGAAAGAAACTATGCCACTCACGATTTGGAGTTGGCATCCATAGTGCATGCCATGAGGAAATGGAGACACTAGCTTATGGGAAAGAGGTTTGAGCTAAGAAAAGACCACAATGGTCTGAAATACTTATTTGATCAATCAAATTTAAATGCTAGACAAAGCAGATGGTTGGAATTTCTCAGAAAATATGATTTTGTGTTATAACCCTAATTGCACCAGACATGCTTACCTGGCATCAGGCCATCTCAGATTCCTTATTTGCCAAAACACTACTGAACAACTCTTCTTAAAAATACCTTTTTTAAAGTCCCACGCACCCTGCTCCACTACAGCCTACGTGTATCTACAATGTCCACGCTAGTTGACCCACTACAGCCTGCGTGGACCTACAGAAGAACGAAAAAAGGAAAGTTGTTGATGGAACACACATCTTTGGGTAAGTTAACTAAACCTTTCGACCATGCATGGCCGGTCATTCAACCAAATACCTACCTCCTTCTAGCCTATAAAAGAAGGGGTAAGGGTCCCATTTGAAAAGAGGAAAATCATAGTAAAGAAACTCTACCCAAATTCGTATTCCCCTTTGCCCAAGATTCTGCAACCATTTTGTGATTTCAACAAAGAAGAGAAGTAAGTGTGTTAGCAGTTGGTGCACAGTAAAAGAGGAGCCCAGGACCAGATTCATGGAGTAGTGGTTGGCTTCATCATTGTAAGTTGCTTTAGTGAAGTTAATAATAAATAAGTACTTTTCCCGTCCCACCATATGAGATTGTCATTATTTATCGCGTACATGTTGATTAAATCTCTAACCCATTAATCTGTAGATCAAATGCATGTGGAGTCCTTTGTTTGTCTTTTCTGAATGCAAGTCAGCCTTGGGAGGAGAGTTGTAGTCGAAGAGAGACCAAGCGTGAAGAGGGATCAATATCAAATGCCGAAAATAAGGTATGTTCACTTGATCTTCTTAACTGTGTATTTGCTTAAGAATAATGGGGATTAGGTCTGGGATGATTGTAAAAATTAGGAATCTTTAGGTCTTTTCTGCATGCATGATAAAACTATAAGTGCTAGTCCGTAGGGGGATTTCCCACTCACAAAAGAATTGGTGAACATACTGGGGATCTCTCGGGTTTTCTGGGGATACTTTTTGGTCATTTTAAATTAGTTTCATCACCTTTTTTTTGAGTTTATGCAAGAGTCTGAGCTAGTAGGGATTCTGGTCTTCCATACCAGTACTCCCTACTTTCTTTGTTTGGCTGCATTTTCTTTTCGGGAAGTCATAGAGGTACATGTGGCCTGTATAAGGCCTGTATGCATGTACATGCACCCTACCTTCACACAACTCGCGTGCATACGCCTGCTGATAAAGTGCTAGCTACATGTCTGAGAACCCAGGAAATCCTTCTCAGGAAGAGGCAGTCATCCTCTCCCCTGTAGAAGTGATAATTCTCAGGGATCTTCTGGGTCCTTCTAGGTCTCTGATTGAACAGTCCATAGTCAGGTAAAAACCTCAGATCAGATTTTTCCTTGCATCTTTTTATGTCAAAGTAAGTTTATGTGTCTTCAAGGGATTTTGGTTCTCAATACCAGTACTCCCTTCCTAAGCTTAGTCGCTTGCCTTGCTTCTTTTGAGGAGAAATAGAGGCACACACGGCCTACACGCGTGCATACGCATCTTGTCTTTGGGCAGCATGTGTGCATACACTGGTTGTTGAAGTGACAGTCGTGTGTCTGTCTAGAAAATTTTGAGGAGGCAAACATCATCTTCCCTGTCAAGTTTTTACTTCTCAAGTTTTTCTTGTTTCTTTCTGGTCTCTGTCATAAGAATTTTTAGCCTAGGTTGTATTCCAACATAGCTTTATTTTTCATTTAAAAGATTTTTTGTGTTTCCTAGCTTTTCTTACTTATTTTTAGTTTGAAATTTTAAGAAAAATGAGTTGCATTCATCAGTTTCTTTTAGAATCTTTTGTTATTTCTGCTTTGATTGGAAGAAAATATTAAAAAAAAACTTAATTTGTCAGATCTCTTTCTTTCCTGGTATTTTCTTTTCATTGTTATTTGAAAAAGAAAAATAAATTAACATAACGTTGTGTTTTCTTCTAATTTTAAAAGCATTTCAAAAAAAAATAATAAGAAATATAATCATTCTTTGCGAGTGTTCATGTAAGTTTCATCATTTTTCAAAAAGAGTCTTAACAACATCAGTTGCACTACCATACCCCTTTTGAGTAAATCAAGCCTTAAAAATAATTCTAATTAAAAATTACTAGACTTTATGTTTGTAGGGTCCATCAACTAGATTAGGCTAGAGCCTTGATTTAGGTTGGAGAGGAAACTCTTCAAGGCTATAAAACAAACATATGAGTTTGTGCTAAGGAGTGTAGAAGTCCAGTATCGTGAAATTTATCTGGGACCCCCCTCTAACATAGGGGCTAAACACAAGGTCACGTGCGAAAAGGTAGCGGAGATAACCCCTCCAAAGCCAAACCAATCGTAGTGGAGAACACATGTAGAGGGCTTGTCTTGGGATTCCGTCGATTACATTTGCCACGAAGCTTCGTGGGTCTCAAATCTATTCGAGGTCCTCAGTTGTCTTCCGGACCACTTGATATTTATACCCTTGGCAGGTTTCGGGCTTGATACCCTGCTCATTGTGGTCTACTCGACTATCGACTGTACTCGCCTAGTGATTGTTTGCACGCTGTCAACCTAGTTGCCTATCTTTCTAGTGACATACATAGGTGAGTGTGGGGGTATATTGTAGTACCTAGGAAAGACAATGGGCCATGATTTGCAAAGTATACCCAAAGGGTGCTTCTATTTTTTAGTTTCACTTGCACCGGTAAGTTTCTCTAGTGTTGGTTGGTGTAACTGTTCTTCCAACTAGTTAGTCGTTTGCTTGATTTTCCTTTAGGAACTTTTAGTGTGTGCTTTGTGCTCCCTAGTTTTCCATAGTGAGTTAGTTAGCCGTGGCTTTGGGTCTCTGACCTAGGGTGGTAGACCATCCACTCTGTCGGTCATGAGGACTTTTTGTTCTTTCGCTTAGAAACGTGGAGCCGCCTCTTTATAGGCGTTGTTTTGATACCACTGGTTTGCCAGTGTCAGTGCGTGAGACTTTTACAAACTTGAATGATCCTGCAAGAGGAGAACCTGTGCATAGGATATTCATGGCTAATTTTCTTGACCATACCAACCAAGTAACCCCTTCGCAGGGGGATTCTTGTGCTTTTCCCTTCTTCGGAAATGTTGGTGTCCCTTTGATGGCCACTTTGTACATTCCTAGGTTGAATGTGGGACTACCGGTTTGGTTGGGTACCATTCCAAATGTCTTGAATGCTCTTGACACTTCTCAGTTAAGCACCTGAAGTCATGAGCACCCTGTTGATGTTTCTTCATCAGCAAAGTCTTCTCCTCCTCCTTCTCCCGCCTCTGATGAAAGTATAGTTACTAGTAACCGAAAGTCTAAACGAAGTAGAAAGAGGAAGAATAGGAAGAAAAAATCACCAACCTCTACGAGTCATGTTGGATATAGGTCCTCAACCTCTGCAAGTCATGTTGAATACCAGCACCCAGCCTTTGCAAGTCACGTTGGGGGCACTCACCTAGCCCCTGCCAGTCATGCTGTGGGAAAAAGTCCAGTCCCTTCTAGTCATACTGGCAATAGGTCTGTAGCCTCTGCAAGTCATGTTATCGACCCATCACTAACCTTTGCAAGTCATGTTGGAGATGTGCAACCAACCACTACTAGTCATGCTGGGGGCATTGGTTTTGTTGAGAAACCTAGATGGATAGGACGTAAGCCTAAGTTCCCTTGTAAGCTTTGCAAGGGAAATCACCTTACTCATTTGTGCCCTAGCATTCCAGAGGTACAAAGATTGTGGTCCATGTCTGCAAGCTCTTCTGATTCTGAGTCTTCTGAGGTTTCCTCACAGCCAATTCAGCCATTGGTTGCGAAATTGGTCATGCCGATACAGTCATTGGTTGATCCCACTCCTCTTTTGGGGGGTGAGGTGCCTTTAGACCATGTAGTCTCACATCCTATTCATCCATGGGTTGCGAGAGTGGTCATGTCGATGAAGTCATCGACTGATCCCACTCCTACTTTGGGGGGTGAGGTGCCTTTAAACCATGTAGTCTCGCAGCCTATTCAGCGATGGGTTGCGAGAGTGGTCATGCCGATGCAGTCATTAGCTAATCCCAATCCTATTTTGGGGGGTGAGGTTCCTTTAGACCATGTATTCTCGCAGTCTATTCAACCATTTCTTGTGAAAGTGGTCATGCCGATGCATTCATCGGCTGATCCCACTCCTCTTTTGGGGGGTGAGGTTCCTTTAGACCATATAGTCTCGCAGCCTATTCAGCCATGGGTTGCGAGAATGGTCATTCCGATGCAGTCATTGGCTGATCCCACTCCTCTTTTGAGGGGTGAGGTGCCTTTATACCTTGTAGTCTCTCAGCCTATGCAACCTTTGGTTGAGAAAGTGGTCACGCCGATGCAGTCATTGATTGATCCCACTCCTCTTTTGAGGGGTGAGGTTCCTTTAGACCTTGTAGTCTCTCATCCTATGCAACCATTGGTTGAGAAAGTGGTCAGTTCAATGCAACCATCGATTGATCCCATTCCTCTTTTGAGGGGTGAGGTGCCTTTAGACCTTGTAGTCTCTCAGCCTATGAAGTCATTGATTGAGAAAGTGATCATGTTGATGTAGTCATCGGCTGATCCCACTCCTCTTTTGAGGGGTGAGGTGCCTTTAGACCATGTAGTCTCGCAGCCTATGTAGTCATTGGTTAAGAAAGTGGTCACGTCGTCGCGATCTTTGGTTGATCCCACTCTTTTCTTGGAGAGTGTCGATTCTATCAAAGTGGTCGCGTCGTTGCAATCTTCGGTTGATCTCACTCTTCTCTTGGAGAGTGCCGAGTCTACCAACGTGGTCACGCCGTTGCAATCTTCGATTGATCCCACTCTTCTCTTGAAGAGTGTCGAATCTACCAAAGTGGTCACACCAATGCCATCTTCGGTTGATCCCACTCCTCTCTTGGGGAGTGAAATGTCTACCGACTATGTTTTCAGCATTTCTAGTTCCATACTTTCAGAACAAGGGGGCATTCCACTCGCTCTGAGCACACCCCCTCCAAGCCCTAGGATGGTTTCCTTTGATTGGAATGATCTTGTTGAGCCTTGTCTTCCTTCTTCTATACCTTTTCAAATAAGGGTTGAATTTAATTCAACAAACATTTATCGATGTATTGTGCATGAAGGAGCTTCTGCAAGTATTTTATCCTCCTCGGTTTGGAAAGTCTTGGGATCTCCCAAGCTTGTGTCTGCTTCGCATGAGTTGTTGGCTTTTGAAAGACATCCTAGTGAATATTTGGGGGTTCTTCCTTAGTTGACTATTGCGTTAGGTGGGAAGATTTTCCATGTTGATGTTATAGTGGTGCAAGGCCCGTTAGATTTCAATATGCTTCTAGGGCGTGATTATGTATATGCTATGAACGTTGTGGTATCTACACTCTTTCGAGTGATGCATTTCCCTCACAATGGAAGCATTGTCACTATTGACCAGGTGGCATCTGATAATCACCATTCTAATTCAACGTTAGTTCAGGATGCCCCTTTATATGTTCCTAGTGTTCGTGTAGACTCCACCTCGACACGGGTTAATTATGTGGCATCTTATCCTCGGTGTTCAATTGCATATGAGCAGGAACCTATGCAATCATGTTTTCCTTCTCGAGACTTGGAATAATAAATTGATCCATTGGTTCATCCAATGGGGACATGGGATCCCTTACTTCCCCCTCTTGGTCCAAGTGGGCTTGAGTATCCTTCTGAGTCTGATCTCGTTGTTTGTAGATCCTCAAGCCCTCGTGCTTGTGATTCTTTGTTGATAGACTCTGCCAGTACTGGCCAAAACCTCCATCATCATATGGAGTATGGTTAGTTTACTTCACCCTTTGGGACTGTCGACCCTCATTTGCATGATTTCTCAGATTTTGAATTGCCTTCAGATGAGGCTATACTTGAAGCCATGACTACGGTTTCTATACTGCGGGAGAACTTACACTGTGGTTTGTGTTTTATTCCCTTTTGGGAGACTTTCCAAGTTGACTATCGAAAAGACTCTTGGTCTGAGCCTAATAGTGTAAGGTAGCTAGAGAGGTAGTGGGGGGGGGGCAGAGGGCCCATAGTGATAATAGTGGAGGTGATTCAATGTAAGGTGGACTAGGGCCACTATATTATTAAATAAGGCCCACTATGGTAGTTAGATATAATAAATGGGTAATTAGATATAATAAATGTAAGAGGATTTCTTAGAAGGTTTTACTTCTAGAAGATTCCTCCTCCAGAATGTTCTTAGGTGATGGTAACACTATATAAAGGGGTTCAAGCAATGTAATAAGATGAAGAGAAATATTGTGTTTGGATCTGAAGCTCATTAGGAGAAATCCCCTTCAAAGAGGCAAGTGAACAAGAGGGGATCCCTTCCATAATAGGATCCATTGTATGGTCTTGCCCTACCTCAAGGGTTTGATAGTAATAAGAGAGATTTTGAATATTGTTCTTGTATATCTGCTGTGGTGCTTTTGTATTCAGTTGTTTGGTTCTTAATAATTGGTATAAAAGCGCTTTCCTTGGCAGATATTATGGGCAAATAGTTTTTATTTTTGCAGATTTTTTTTTCGGAGATGAAAAAAGAGGGTCACGACATTCTAGAATTTTTCAGTATATTTCTGTGCAAAATTTATAGAAACAGGTTGTAGATCTGAGTTCCTTTCAGAAAAACACCCAAGTTGAAAAAACAAATCAGCCAAAACGGAGTCCAGAAGGTCAAGATATTGAAGTTTTAAAATCTGCAATTTTTCAGGGTTTTTTCCGCGGACGGCAGCGTGATTTGGTTTTATTTCTGTAGCAGTTGGAGGTCTAATTTTCTCAAAAAAATTACATATCTGAGTTCCTCTCACAATTTCACGCAATTTCAAAAACAAATCAGCCGAAATGAAGTCCGGGAAGTGAAGTTATAAGCATTTTAAATTCAACAGTTTTTTAGGGTTTTTTCAAAAAAAACCGCGATTTTCTGTTATAACTTATTGCTCTATTTTTTTGGGTTTTTTCGTGATGGTTGCGGGACCGAAGGGTTCATAGGATGCTCAGATGGCTATTTCTTCTCAAAACCTCAAAGAAATGCTTGAAGCATTCAAATCTCAATTGTATGACACATTGTGTGACACACTGCATGACAAATTTCATGACCTTGCAGATGGGCTCAATAATAGTTTTCGTAGTTCATTGGATAGCATGCATGAGATATGGTAGACATCAGGGATGAATATAATCAAGAAATATATGCTTGGTATGATTTTGAGGACGATTGTGATGATTGGTATATGGATAGTTTTCATTTCTAGGATGACAACCACTTCCATATTTTATTTGATGACTCTACTCCACCTTCTGTAGAGAACATCAATGTCCCACATCAGGAGCTCTTTACCAGCGTTCAGTCTGCATATTCTACAGTGGTATTATTCCTTCAAGATTTTTCTACGACCATTTTCCACTATGTGGATGGATCTTCTTATTTGGATCCACATGATAGGTGTCAGTCTTTGGAGCATCGTTTGGAGTTGGTTATTGGGTTCTAAAATCTTCCACGGGGAGTTCACATGAGCACTTGGACATGGGACCTGGGCTTACAATGGTGGTTGGACTACTTCAGCATGGTAGATTTCCTTTCTACATGGGACCTTGTTTCTTCAGTCTTCTTCATCATTATGGTCCACAATTATCCATGGGACCATGGTATA
>ML793900.1:211704-253229 GCA_009831015.1 Picea engelmannii
AGTTTCATACTTGAATCGTAGCCCCCAACGGGTCTTCTTTTAAGCCCTTTTCATACCCTCTAAACATGAAAAGATTGTCGAGCAATCTTGCTGACCTTCACGCTCGCTAAACTGAAATTTGAAGTCACATATGTCCGGTGGTAGTTTACCCCTTTTTCGGTCCGAATGGTCAACTGTACAAACAAAGGTATATTCTAGAAGCCTCGGTTCTCTAGAAGAGTACCCTCAGGTATAATTTTAACCCTTTTTCAGGTCTAAGGGACTAAATTTATGAAAAATGAACCCCACAGAGTCCATAGTTAAGCTCTTTTCAGACTCCATAAAATTGAAAATATCGTCGAGTGACCTTATTCTTTCACACTCGTTAAAATGGTCCAGAAGAACATTTCTGACAGAGTCCATAGTTAAGATTTTTTCAAACTCCTTAAAAATGAAAAAATTGTCGAGTGATCTTGTCTTTATCACACTCGTTAAAATGGTTTTGAATAGACGTCTTGTCGGTGCTAGTTTACTCCTTTTTCGAACCGAATAGACTACCTTCGAAAAAGGTACCCCATTGGAGTCTCCTTTTACGTTTTTTCAGACTCTCTAAATATGAAAAACTATTGAGCTTACCTTCTCTGGGCTCGTTAAACTTACATCGAGGAACGTTACCATAGTGTGTCTTATTAATCACATTTGCATACTTGCGTCTTTGGCCTAATGCCCTCTCCATGTTGCTCTCAACTGAACCATCTGAAGCATGCCTTATACGCAAGCCCTATAGCACTTTGCCTCTGCGTCTTGACACCTTTGGCCCCTGTAGGATTTTTCCTGAGTCTCCTTTTCTTGCATATGTCCCTTTGCCCTAAGCATCCCTGTGTTTTGTGCGCTTGGAACTAGTATGTTTGGGACACTCGATTCCTCCTTTGTAACGTAGCATTCTTTTATTCTTTTTCCAAAATTATTGAAAAAGACAAAAAAATCAAATATACCCCAAAAAGAGGAAGGGAAAAGTATTTTCTTTTTATTTGCCAGCACAATGAATCGGCCTTGGACAAAGCACATCCTTCCATTTGTTTGTCAAGCTCTGGGATTTAATACGACCTTAGGAAGTTGTTCTCGCTACATAGAGTTATGTCCTCCTCTGTTATTCTTCCAAACATATGGAGAGTTTACGTTGCCTCCTGCATCGTGAACTTATGCCAAATGTCATGTTGCCTGAGTCTCATCATTTGTCGTGCTATTGCCCAAGGGAAGTCTTACCAAGCCTGAGTCGGCCTCTCTGCAGTTTGTCTCTTGCCCTCATGCTCGGCCATCCCGAAAGTCCAATCAAGTCTTTGTTTGAAATCAATGAAGCCTTCAGTTTGATCATCAAGATCCTCTAGTCCATATCCGATGAGCCGTCGAAGATCTCTGGGTAGTGAAGTCGTACACTCATATTACACTCCTACCCAAGTTTTGAAGATTTTGAAGTTGTTGCTCAAGCTCTGAAGACCTCATCTCCAGTCATCAGGCCTTATCAGCTTCTAGAAGATGGATACTATACATGTATATCTTTTTTATTCCGAGATGTAGCTCCGTCGTGTATTGCTCGCGACTACACTTTATATAGTTATATGACATGGATCTATAATGTATTTGATTAGTAGCCATGATTTTATTTCATCCTGAGCATGGGTATGCCCGCCTCGGTGATACAATTTTTATTTTGCAGATGGCACCTCCCGATTTCTGGTCCCTGGGCTCACTTGCTTGGTACATTGGTGAAGATTGATAATGTATTTTGGCCATCAGATTCTCTTCTGACCTCACACATTAGGGGGCATCTGTATAACCCTAATTTGCACTAGACATGCTTACCTAGCATCAAGCCATCTCAGATTCCTTCTTTGTCAAAATACTACTAAACAACTCTTCTTAAAAATACATTTTTTAAAGGCCCATGCACCCTGCTCCACTACAGCCTACATGTATCTACAATGTCCACACTAGCTGACCCACTATAGCCCGCGTGGACCTACAGAAGCACGAAAAAAGGAAAGTTGTTAACGGAACACACAACTTTGGGTAAGTTAACTAAACCTTTCGGCCATACATGGCCATTCGTTTGACCAAATACCTATCTCCTTCTAGCCTATAAAAGAAGGGGTAAGGGTCTCATTTGAAAGGAGGAAAATCATAGTAAATAAACTCTACCCGAATTCATATTCCCCTTTGCCCAAGATTCTGCAACCATTTTGTGATTTCAACGAAGAAGAGAAGCAAGTGTGTTTGCAGTTGGTGTACAGTAAAAGAGGAGCCCAGGACCAGATTCGTGGAGTAGTGGTCGGCTTCATCATTGTAAGTTGCTTTAGTGAAGTTAATAATAAAGAAGTATTTTTCTCGTCCCACCATATGAGATTGTCATTATTTATCACGTACATGTTGATTAAATCTCTAACCCATTAATCTGTAGATCAAATGCATGTGGAGTTATTTGTTTGTCTTTTGTGAATGCAGGTCAACCTTGGGAGGAGAGTTGTAGTCAAAGAGAGACCAAGTGTGAAGAGGGATCGATATCAAATGACGGAAATAAAGTATGTTCACTTGATCTTCTTAACTGTGTATTTTCTTAAGAATAATGGGGATTAGGTCTGGGATGATGGTAAAAAGTAGGAATCTTTAGGTCTTTTCTGCATGCATGATAAAACCCTAAGTGCTAGTCCGTAGGTGGATTTCCCACTCACAACATTTTGATATAAAGCATATCAAGGGGAAGGAGAATAAAGTGGTTGATGCACTCAACAGGAAGGTGCATGAGTTACATACTTCAGCCATTAGCATGTACCAAACTGATGTTAAAAGAAAATTTCTAGATGCTGCTAATGCAGATATGCAGTACAGAGAATTGGTAGCAATGCTACATCAGGGGAAGATACTTCAGAAGGTGGATGATTATAAGTAGAGAATAGATGGAATATTGTTGCGCAAGAATAGGATTTTTGTTCCAAATTTCCAGTACTTGAAACGTATGATTTTGCATGAAATGCATAATGTTCCTTATGCAGGGCACCATGGATATTAGAAAACCATGGCAGCGATCAAGAGTCATTACTTTTGGCCAGGCATGAAGAAAAAGATCGCCGAGTACATCGCTAGATGTATGGAATGATAGAAAGTGAAAGCTGTGAATAGACACCCAACAGGGTTGCTGAAACCTTTAACCATTCCTGAATGGAAGTGGGAAGTGGTGACAATGAATTTTATTACGGGATTACCTAGAACAGACAAGTTGCATGATTCGATCATGGTGGTGGTGGACAAGCTTACGAAATCTACCCATTTTATTCCACTGAAAACTACGCACAAGGCAACAGAGGTTGTTGATATTTTCATGAAGGAAGTGGCACGATTGCACGGGATTCCTAAAACAATTGTGTCCGACAGAGACCCGAAATTCACCTCAAATTTCTGGAAAGGATTGTTCAAAGGATTCGAAACGAATCTGAACTTTAGTACAGCTTATCATCCTAAGTCTGATGGACAGACAGAAAGAGTGAACAGGGTGATAGAAGATATACTGAGAATGTATGTGATGGAAAAACCATCGAAATGGGAAGACTATCTACACTTGGTAGAATTTGCGTACAACAATGGGTATCAGGTATCATTGAAGATGAGCCCATTTGAAGCACTTTACGGCAGAAAGTGCACTATTCCAGTGAGTTGGGATAATCCAACTGATAGGACAGTAGTTGGGCCAGAGTTGCTTAGGGATATGGAGGACCAAATGACAAAAATTAAGAAGAATTTAAAATTTTCCCAAGACAGACAGAAAAGTTATGCCAATAAAAACAGAACCCACAGAGAATTCAAAGTGGGTGATCATGTTTTCTTGAAAGTGAAAGCTAACAGGAGTTCCCTGAAGTTGGGAAGTTGTGCCAAGTTGGCAGTTAGATTTTGTGGGCCTTTTGAAATCCTAGAGAGGATTGGTCCAGTTGCTTATATGATTGCATTGCCTGCATCTATGTTTGTTCATAATGTCTTCCATGTATCATTGCTAAAAAAATATATACCCGATGCTAATCATGTTATTGATTGGAATGTGATTCAGGTGGAGCAAGAAGGCGTTTTTCAAGTGCATCTGGTGTGCATTTTGGATCGGAAAGTCAAGCAGCTTTGGAACCAAGCCATAGGGCTTGTAAGGTTCAATGGACCTGGTACGGTCATGAGGATGCTACTTGGGAGCATGAAGATGCAATGCGGATAGAATACCCGCATCTTTTTGAAGATTTTTGAAAACTCTGTTATATATGGGTGTATGATGCAATGAGGAAAGTGCATAAATAAGGGGAGGGGATTGTAATATCCCTCGAATGAACCCAATTGTAAATGTAATATAAATATACTTAAGTTGGTGAGATGTTTTGACCTCATTTGGTAATGCACATCATGTGGCATAGTGCGCACATGAACTGCGCAGTAAAATGATGTAATATGCACTTCGCAGGATATTGCGCATAGTAACTAAGGTGCACGCAGTATGGAGGACAATGAGCCTCGTGTATATGATATGTATTATAGGCTGGTGAGCCGATTATTATAAGTTGTGATGATTATGTTTTGGTATTAGGTCGGAACGTCTAGATGCCAAGGGCCAATGCGCCTACTTTGTACATAACTCATGATTAATATAAAATACATCATTGCGCGCAGACCAACCATGATAAAAGAAATGGGGGACTGAACTTCACCAGTTAGGGAAAGGGAGGGCCAAAAGTCAAGGGAATATTATATTGATATTCCTAAAGTATGGATAAATATTTTAGCCTAAGTTCTAAAGTTGGAGACAAGTGAACCAAAGTAACTTCCGATATGACAAGTGTCAAGTTGGGGACATGCATTCATATCGTGGGGGACTTAGCTCATTTGGGTGATATTTTCCACAGGGATTTTTCTAGACCAGAGCCTGACCATCATTCTCACCATCACTTTTCACTAAGAGTTCACAGTGATTCTTGTACACACTCGGTTATCCAGTCAATGATTCCATGACCATTTTCACTCACGCATTTTTTTATCCTTGAGACAGCCATTTCACCATTTTGGAACCTGTTCCCATACCTCCTTTTGGTTGGTGTACCTGGTTAGCTTGGAGCGGGATTGAAGAAGTGGGTTGTCAGGCCCGTGAGCAGTTCTCTGAGCAAGAGAATTGCTAGGGGTTGATTCTCGAGGGTGCTAAACTGCAGCTACAACGCTCTGATACTTTTGGTTCGACCTGTTGCTGAAGCCCCGGAAGGGAAGTGGGGTAGCCGAGGGACTGTTGAGCAGAGAAGGGGCACACTTCCTTGGGTGGGACAGGCATGTGGGGAATGCGAGGTTGTAGGCTATTAGTTGAGTGAGCACCTGAGACGGAGTCTTTCCTGTTGTCCTTGAGCCTTAGCCTGGATAGGAACCCTTTACCCTAGGTGGAGTTCAGTCCCAGCTCGGGGGTGACTCACTGTTGAGAGTGATGAACAGTGTAGTCTATGGCTGGGAGGTTCGTGGACGGTTTGTAAGCAGTTGGTGACATTCTTTCTAAGATAAGTACCAATTGTATGATAAAATGATATGTTGTTTTGTTATTTACATGCCTATGTTACGATTTTATCATATATGTGATTATGATTGCTTGTGTGCTTATGGGCAATTTCCTGTAAATGTTGCATATCTGTAGTTACTGTTATTTCAATATAAAAGTCGTATGTTACAGAAAGAAAATTGTTGTTATCTTTAAAGCTTCCACAAGAATGTTGTATGTATATGTTTTAGCTACATGCAGTTTAAAGAGTAAATATAGGTGGCATAACTTAGTTGATTACTGAGAATGTTACCGACTGGTGTTAGAGCATGAGTGGTTGCTCTGGAGTAGCGCACTCCAGCCTGTGGTTGGTCGGGGGAACGTTACAAAATCTAATGTCTTCCTGGCATTCAATTCGCTAGGGCTATCAAGGAGATTAATCATTCTCAATTTGATGACGATACTCTTCTCCTTGGAGCGACCTCTTCTATTATTTCAAAGTGCTTCAAATAAATCCTTGATGCATTCCTCCATGATTTGGGTGGGAGAATAAACAATAACGAATGCAAGATCTATGAGTGAAACATCACAAAGGAGATTCAAACAATCATTTTTCAAATTTATGGCTTCCCAGTGGTTGGGAATTGGTCTTCTTTCAAATATTTGGGTATGCCTATCTTCTTAAAATCTCTAACTTCTTCAGCATGGCATGAAGTTCTAAGTAAAATTTCAGCCAGAATTTAAAATTGGGGAGTTTGGTGGCTTAATTCGACAGGGAAAGTCACCCTTTTAAAATTTGTTCTTTCTTCGCTAACAATATTTCAATGTGTAACTCTTCCTATGCCTAAATGCATTCTTGGTAAGATATCAAGAAATATTAGAAGTTTTGTTTGGGAAGGAGGCAATTCCAACCCTAAATTTTTTTATTTAATCAACTGGCACATAGTTTATCAACCAGTAGATGGAGGTGGATTTGCAGTCAAAGATCCAGCTCTCATGAATATTTCCTTGGGAGCAAAAGTAGCATGGAGGTTGGTCTCCAATCAGCTGAATAGTGGAAGAAGGTCCTTCTTGCAAAATATTTATGTTCACCCCGACTGTGGTTTCTTGACGTCTCTCTGCCAAACACTAAAGGTTCTCCTCTCTGGAAACTTCTCAATTCAGTTGCACCACTCATTCAATCCAAGCTTTCATGGGCACCACGAAATGGTTACTCCATTAATCTATGTAGTGATAACACCATGGTAAAGGAATCGATAGAACATATTCAAGACCTAAATCCACTAAAGAATTGGAGCATCGGTGAAGGGTTCACAAAACTATCAAATATTTCACGCTGGGATGAACATGGGAAGTGGAGTTCCTCTTATGGAAGAGAAGATATGCTGGCAACTTCAGCAGAAAACCATTATTAGTAAATATTAAAGAGAAGATATGCTGGCAACTTCAGCAGAAAACCACTATTAGTAAATATTTGGAAGACAATTCCTAAATTTGTTTGTTGGGAATTATGGTTAGCAAGAAACAAGGTTATTTTTCAAAACAAGTTCATTCCACCATCAAGAGTTCACTCTCGGGCTTGTAGTCTTCTATCAGAAACCATCAGTTCCAGGGCCAGGTAATTTTTTGCTCTCTTGGATCTCGACAACGCAGAACAAGCTTGGGTCTTCAACATCCTAAGTCAACATCTTCTCGTTATGGGAATGGATCCAGATATTACGCCACATCCACTGTTTATTGCAGCAAGTACAGTGAATCATAGGGTGGTTATAATACATTACTATCAAAATAGCTTATTCTATGGAACTATCTGGAAAATCTCTTTTCTCCAAAGCTCTCTGCAATTTCTCTCGGATCTGTTATGTTTGTTCATGTCTATCATCAATCATGTGGCGGAGAAGCCACGTTCCCTACAATTTATCCAAATGCATGTTGGACGAACTCCAACAACAAGAATTGTCCTCCCTTCAATCATCCAATGCCCGTCTGGCTCAGCAATTACAATAGCATGAGGATCTATGTGTCAAAGAAGAAGCAATCATCCTTCGGGCAGTCAACAAGCACTCAGGTCAGCTCCACATTCTTCATAGGAAGGTCCAGAATGCTTGTTCAGGTGCTCCATCCTCACAAAATCCCACAAAATCCCACCCCCTCAGCAGGATCGTAGGCTTCATACGAGGTGATTCAGGGGTCGAATCCACAGTCAACCCTGACTCTTTCAGATAAATTTCCAGGAATGGTATATACTGAGCTTAATCTCATTTAATTAGAGTTGTGTATGCAATGCAAGTTCCTTTTTCTACTTTTCTCTTATGTAAGAACTTACACCTTGAAGGTTAGCAGTAGTATTTCTATCAATTTTGTCTATCCAAGATGCTCTCTGGAAAATTGTAATGTCCTATCTTTTGTGACAGACCTCAAGCATCTTCTTTTTGTACTCTTTGGTTGGTTTTTCCTCAGCACAACCTTTTTATAATAAAATCCATGACTATTCTTGTTAAAAAAACAACAACATTAAATTTACCTTTTACCAAACCTCATATGTTCAAATCTAGAATTAATGGGATTGTTGGCATGTTTGTGTTAATTTATTGTATCTCTACATCATTTGGTTGAGCTTACAACATAAACCATTGAAACAAAATAAAGTTAGTGTTGGTTACAAGACACAATACACTAAATATATAAATAGTTTGACAACTTTCATTTGTCAATAATAATTTTAAAATGTGTAGATGTGTTACCCTTGACAATATCATTAGAAAATAATTGAAGTTGACAATGTCGGACATTATGAGGTTCATTCTAAGATGTGGATCTCTCAACTATAACAATAATCATATGAAATTTCTACAATCACATTGAGGATAATAATATAACTCATATAATGTAAAACAAACTAAAATCTCTAATTAAAATACCTATAGTGTTTGGAACATAATGTTGCACATCATTAGAGGTCTCTTTCACATAACTATGCTCTTTAAGAAAGTAGTTCCATTTGCTTTTCCATGCTCTTCCTTGACTTTGTGCGAACTTGTCCAATTCTCTAAATTTGTGGTTTATCCTTAGTTGAATGTCTCTTATGACCACATTGTATCTTTTTACTTTGTGGGCTCAAAAAATTGTGTTTGTATCTTTTTACTTTGTGGGCTAAAAAACTATGTTTTCTTTTAGTTGTGATTTTAGATGGAGACATGGCACTGACAATTATTTTTTTTATCTCTTCACTTAAAGTGTAAAATAAGTTGGAAATTGCTTCTAAATGGTCCACATTTGTAAGAAAAATGTTCAACATATCCCTCACTCTTTTATTGATCGGTGCATGCATGTAGAACTTTCTATCTATCAACCTCAAATATTGGATTGTTCAATGTTGCAGTCTCAAAATTAACATAATATGATCAAATATGTACATGGCGGATGTTTGTTTGGTCTTTTGGTAGCGGGCTCATTGTACATGTTTGATTTAAATCAACTAAAACTTTGGGACTCCTAATAATCAAACTAGAAATATTTGGTATTATATTAATGTCCAAATCATGTTTACGTTCCCACATTTGAACTTTGAAGACATGCTTACAAACATTGTCATTCAATGCCCAATAGAAATTACAAAAATTAAAATTAGACCCTGTGTATATGAAATTATACCAAGTATAAGGAGTATCCTTATTTTAGCTGTGAACCAGGAATTCATTCATACTTTTTGGGTCATGCACACAATCTTAGACTAGTATTTGGATTTCTCTAGATTTTAAGAGAGTCTCTTGTTTCTCACACTTTGTAGGACTTATAATTCCCGCTTTTTTTAAACATAGATTATGAATATAATATTTTTTGCCAACAACAAAAATATTAGTCAATCCATCTATTTATGTCATGCATTGTTTTCTTCACATAGATACCTATATTTTAGATACATTTGGTAGGATTCAATTTCATTGTTTGTGTCCGGATTGGACAGTGGAAATTTCTTATAATATTTCAGCCACATACTTGGAATTTTTTTTATCATCAACTAAAAAGTAATGACTAAAAACATAGTATTATGGAACAATAGTCATGATCCAATGTTACAAGACACTTATCGATTTTATCATTGGATATCCAAGTGGTGTCAAAATATTTCATAAACTTTTCCTCTTCACTGAAGTCATAAAATATTCTTGCAACAACTTTTCATGACTCGTCATCCTAGAATGAGTGCATGATTTCCCCTAATGCATGAAAATGAAAACTTTATTTTATTTGACTTTGACTTTGTTTTCAACATGTTTCACCCATGTTCGATGGACATGCCATACACAAAGCATGATGAAAGAATTAGTGAAACTCATGAAATGGTATTACATTAGAAGAGAGTAAATTATATGAATGTAACATTACTTTTTCATGTTTCTTTTGAAAAAACAAATGTGCGACTTTAATACCCAAATCTCAATAGTAGTAACATCTGTGATAAATGCTTGTACATGTCAAGTTGGGTGTTCTTTTATTACCAGAAAAAATAAAGATGACAACCAATTGCAAATATCATGTAGTATTACATGATGAAATCACCCAAGCCACTAGTACACCATTGTGATGTTTTTCGAATACCATTAATGTATAAAGTCGATACTACATTCAAAGCACATAAGTATAAATATTATAGTCAATACATAAGAATTCAATTTGATCGCCATAAAGAAATTAAAAGGTCAATAATACGTACCTCATATATATATATATATATATATATATATATATATATATATCACTACTAAGTGTGGAATCCATGAACATAAAATTCTTATGTAAATGTGTCTCCATCATGGAACAAATTTGACATGTTTGTATTCCTAATAAATGGTATGTTTTGCACAATATCTTGATTTTGATAGGAAAAAAACTATCTAGAAATTGATTGCATTAACAATCGACACTTGTTGGATCACTCTCATCCTTCATATATTTTTTTATTTCTAGTATTATGGTAAATGTTACAAATATCCACCCTTGTCATTAAGGTATTATGAGTTACCCCTATGAATAACTCACCTTATTGGTGCTCCACATTAGAGATGAATTTATCCCAAACCATCGTGACATTAAAACCATCTTCAGTGATGTTTTCGACACTAGATCATATATCCAATGATAAATGTGGTGCATACTTTAATGTTTGAGGTTTACCCACTACATTATTTCCATGACAAATACCACCAAATTTATTAATATGCCTACACTTGGTGTTGTATTATAACAACATCATTTGGACACACATAAAGTCAATACATGATGAAGTGACATCTACAACCAAATTTAATTCTTTGGCGTGGATTGTGTTTTGTTTTTGTTGATCCTCATGGATTCATTATAATCTCACCACTTGGGAGTTTATGTGTGGACTCTAGGCCATACACACAACAATAAATAAATAAGAACAATGACAACAAATTAGAAAACATATCTACACATTTTTTCATAATGAAATCCAATTAGAATTTTATAATTATATTAAACAAATAAAGACTCACATAACATTTTCTAGATATGTGTTAATGCAGGTACATAAATCTCCTCCACTTCTTTAGATCAAATCGTATTAACAAAAAATTGAGTGGGAGCATCTTCATCTAATTGTTCCATGTTTATAAAATCTTCAAGCCGACTATATGGAATAATTAAAACTTGATCCCCTCCAATTTGTATCCATGTTAGATATTTAGCTGAAAATTCTATCATATCTTCTAGGTCTTCAGTGTCCAACTACACAATGTCATCCCACTTTCCCATCTATAGAATACCTATAAATATTTGAAGCTTTTGGAGATCAACAAATACGACATTAAGTTTTTATAAATATTTATTAGTGTTCTCTAATACTCAATGTTGCATTACAATCCATTTCATATGATCTAGTGTTCTATAATCTAAATGACATAACATGATACATGAAATTTTGGGGCAATGATGAGAATAATGGGATCTTGTTGACTCTTGTACATACCATTTTTCAAAGGGGCCAATAAGCGTTCTTTGAAAGAAACTCATCTGGATGGAATCATTGTTGATGTTATTGGATGAGCACCAGAGGTGAAAAGTCATCACATAATTTTTTGGGCCCTCGCTCATCTTACCCTGAAATTAGAGAATATCTTAAGGTAGCAAGTGATCAACATGGGTAGCCAATATGGGTTGTGTAAAATGGGGTCATTAGTTAACTTTGAAAAATTAGGAAGATTCAACGAAGCCATGTATGGTATATTTAGTGTGTGGTGGGTTTGTTGGTGGAACACCCACCATCGGAATGTTTGGTTGGGAACTAATTCCTACTAGGGATGAGCCTCCCAACAGAGTGTTAGGGTGAGTGGTGCTTAACAAGGATGATCCAAGTAGAGAATATCCTAACAAAGTTGCACTCAAGGTTAAATGTTAGGGTGGTCTTGCTTGTGAAACAAAGAAAACAAGAACACCTCCCAAAATTGGTAGGAGGCCTTGCAAGCTAACGCAGACCCCCACCTCAGTAGGGTCTGTTGACCTCCTAGTATTTGGATCTTCCAATTTCTGAGCCGAAATGTCTTATTGGTCCCTGTTGGAACCTTCAACACTTAAAGACCACGGGTCCTTTTCTATGCTCCGTTTGTGCGAACATGCACTAGACGCGAGCCTCCACTCCACGTGACCACCAGCGTGACCACAGATTTAACCCCAAAAGGCGCGTCACATTTTGTGATTTTGGGACTTTCGTTGCGAGTCGCCCTAACTCCTCCGATTCCCAAAACCCCGAAATGGGTTAACGGTCCCTAGCTCCTCCCTTTGGTCCTTCCTGATGTGACCTCCAACTGCGACCTAGGGCCCAGCTTCTGAGCACGTTAGGATTTCACATATCAAGAATTTGCGAAGTGGCCCTCTCCCTTTCTCCCGAAATGCGAACTCATGATGACCGTTACGCCAGATCGATGGTCCTCATTTTTCGTGATCCGACACTCCAGGTTCTTTCTTCCCGAATCAAGATTTCGTGACTTGCAAATTCTGAGTTACAACTTCCTCCACGCTCCTAACTTCCGAAATGTCGATATTCAAGGCGCCAAATCAACGGTTCTCGCCCCTTCAGATCTAATGGTTGTTATCTCTCCTAAGCTTGCGAGTGTTGAAGGACTCTTGCCTTAACCTTCCTGCAACTCCACTAGATCTAACTATCCACGGATATTGATGCTTATCCCTCCGATAATTCCCACAGTCCGTTCAGGCTCTCGATGTTTCCTGGCCAAACAATTGCATCAACCCTCCTAAGCTTGATTTCTGTAAGGTGACTTCGACCCTCGTCCTTCCTCTGGACTTTTCTAAGTATCTATCCTTCCTAAGATTGATTCTTGCTGCAAACCCAAGGATTCAAAGGGATTCTTGTGCGCACTCCTTGTGGCCTTCACGATAATCTTTGATTATCTGACAACTCCAACTCTACGCACTCTTTGCGATAGAAGTTATTCAACCGCTCCCTTGGGTTGGAAAAAGTCTAAGACTTCGACCTGGCCTGCGCACACCTTGCACGGCTCTGTGTTATACTTGCACTTATGTTGGTATAAGAACAACTCTATCTCTCCTGAGCTTTCTTGAGGTAAAACTCAGAATCTTTTCAATGCACTCCTTGCGGACCTTCATTGCACTCCTTGCGGGAATTCTTAGGACGAGGAGAAATTGAAATTTACACTCTCCCGCTCACAGACTTCATACATTCAACATGAAATCATACACATAAAGCATTCAAACAAATGCATAACAGAGCATATAAGCAAATTGTAAACATACTATTCAATAGATGCAAACAGTAACCATAACAACACCATGAGATTGGGTTAAATCCTTCTTATATTGTACATGGCTTCTATAGCAACAACTGTCTGCTCAAACAACTTCTACAATATATGTTCTTCTCTTCTCTCCTATGCTATCTTTCTCTACAGCTTAATTACAATGAGAATGGTCATACAATACATCTACGAGGGAGTCTTCTTGAGTTTTTCCCTCCTACAACCTTAAGCTATCTTATCGAATTAAATATTACTACCTACTTTACATTTATTACAATAAATGCCCACAACCAGCAGATGAGAGAAACGTTCAAGATCTGCATTACAATCCCCAAAACATTTAAGAGCAATTACATCCTTCCAGCTATTACATTAATGTTTCATCTTTTAAATTTCAAAATGTCTTCAAAATGTGCGTTGGTGTATATCCAGTTGTCCTCCACTTGTGCTTATTGGCGATGCTCCTTCATCACAGGCATTGGGAATGATGGGATTCCATAGGATCCCCTATAGTTTGACTTGCGTTGATGCGTGGTTGTGAGTGAAATATGCTAAAAAGTGTTTTGATGATAAATGGCCTAATCAAAGAAAAATGTATGATTTTAAATTGAAATAATAGTGAAATATGAATGTAGCCAAAATGATAGTTTAGTCTAAGTCTCAAAATGTTTCAGTAGGGTCAAATGTCTCGCATGTGTGTAAAAAATAACAAAGACACCAATTCTAAGGCCTATCATCATTCCTCTCAATAATGTAACTAGGACTTCCAATAGTCTCGACAATGGGGCATGAACCCACTGAAAGAAAACTACTAAAGGTGAGGATGAATTACTTATCTTGAGGGTACTAGGGGCATATGCAGAAAGAGATGGAAACATTTCTCAATAGTTTTTCAACCTCTTATTCAAGTGCAATTGCATATCACAACCACCACCTTTATAACTTCCCTAAGTTTTGGTCACTAAGTTACCTTTGTCTAGTGCAGATAAGGGACTCCCATCTTTTGTTCACCAACCACGAATTGGGAGACCTCACAATAGTTGGGTGGCTCAAGAAGACTCATGGGACACTGAAGCTAGGCTTTGGCCCCTTCACTGGTATCTCCCTACCTTTGGATTTTTTCACACTAGAACTTAAAGGATTTAAAGATCCCTGGGACAACTTTCTATGTTTCAAACATAATAATGATAATAGGGGATTTTTTTTTGTCCCTTCACTCAAAATCCTAGCCTAAGACTAAATTTTTTTAGTGACCTCTCGATGGACGATTTTAGTTGGTTGGGTTAGGATTTTCCTTTCAAGATTTTGAATCAGTGATGAACATATAATACCAAACATTTTAATACTACAAAACCGTGCATATTTTAAGTTATCTCAAATCTAATTATAACAATATCAACAAAAATGTTATAGACTGCGATGCCTACCTCAATTTAAATCATCTAAAATAATTACCAAATCCAATATCATTTAACATTATAATGCTTAATTCAATTCAAAAAATTATTTGAGTCCAACAACATTTAAGACATAAAGCTCAATGTAAAAAAATATTTATTGTTGTATAATTAATAATTATTAAATATTTAATAAAAAACATATAATATGTATCTTTTTAACACACAACACCACAAACAAAGATGTAATTACAAAGGATTATTTTTTGGATGTATCATTGAAGTTAATGTGAGTCTTTCTTTTGATCATGAAACAATTGTTAATGTTTTAGGTTATTTCAGTACATAAATTACTTAATAATTTCTAATCTTTTGTTGTATGTAATTAACTAAACTTCCTCCTCCACTTTATTGCTACAACACTTTCAAATAGAAACCCCAAAGGTACTCTTGCTAAAAACTTATGTGGTTTCATTTTCTTCCATCGTTTAAAAATTGATTTGTAATTTCCTAATTCTTCTCGGTTTGAATCAACAATATATTCCTATATACTTTTTTGTGTAATGGGATATTATGTTGGAAGCTAAAGAAATAAAAAATTGAAGCTATCCTGCACCTTAATTTGACATATCATTAAAGAGATGAGAAAATAAATATTAAATTTTTTAATAAAATATTGTTTTTTAATTATAAAAAACAATAATATTAATATAAATTTATGTAAAATTTAACTCGAAATAAATTTATGATATTTTTTTCATAAAATATATTTTTTAATCATAAAAATAATAATATTAATATAAATTTATGTAAACTTTAACCCAAAATAAATTCATGATGTATAAATTTATTGAACTTTTAATGTATGATAAATAAAAAATATAATTAACACCACAAAATGCTATATTTATAATTCACTTCATATGATTTATCATCATTATAGATATTTTATTAAATATCCATCTCCTTCCACACTATTGACTAGCGTTGGCAGAACAAATATCAATACAAACAACATGATGGGAGTAAACTCATATGTGTGTGTGAGATTAAAATTGGAACATCCATTGATGCCACATTAATTGTACCTACAATGTTTTATTTTTTTATTGTCATGATGGGTTTTTTTTAGATTGTGGTTGTTATCTATGTGATTCCCATAGTATTTTTCTCACTCTTGGACACTCACTCCAATCGTTGCTTTTACCCATTATTATCTTCTCGCCTAGAACCCCCTATTTTTCTATAGCCATAGCCTCGTCTAGATACAGATAGATGGAAATCTCCCTCACTACAATACTTTTAATACTAATATTAACATCGTCCCTGAGGTGTAGGACAGTCGGTGACGGAGTGTGTTGTTAAGCCACTCCGTGTTGTTAAAGTCACCGGTTCGAAACCTGCGGGGACAAAAAATCCAACCATGTTAAGGGTTGGTGTGGCTCAGGCCAGGTGCGATCCTCGGGTGATTTTGATGGCTTAGATGCCCCTGAGTCGCGGTTTCTCAAGCCACAAGTTAATCGCGTAGCCAACAGGTCCCGCACAAATTAATAAACAAAAATACTAATATTAACATCCTCTTTCAATTTGGTACTAAGATCATCAATGTTTTTATTATCATGCTTTGAGGGCCCTCTTTGATTGTGATTGTTATTGTAAACTCTCTTTTCATTTTTATAATTTCTATAAAATGTTTATAATAATTACAAATCTTATTTATGATTATAATAACATAACTCATTATGAATATTTTTATCAACATTAATAAATTTCCAAGTCCAAAAATATATATTAAAGATAAATTCAAGTTAGGCCCCAACTATGGTTTAAGACACAAACCCACTGTAATATTTCTATATCTTCTCTCTTTTTTATATGAAAAATATTTTATTTCACATTGTTATTATATGGAACATTGTTATTATATGGAACATTGTTATTATATGGAAATTATTTGATTTCACATTATTACTTTAGATGGAAAAAATATGGAGTAAGGATAAAATCTAAGTGTTGGGCCATAAAACCATAGGTTAAGTCAAACAAAAATACATTTGTGTTAAAAATGTTATCCTTCTCTATGGAAAACATTTCATATCCAATTCCCAAGACATGGTTTAAGGATTTTTAACCTAGAAAAGATGAATAAACAATTGTCCCTCGTGGTAGAATGGTATAACATAGTTTTAAAATATTGCAATGTAAATTTTGTTTTGATTATAGAACTTTAGTTGAAATATTTAAGTTAAATAAAATTGTGTTTATTTAGGATATGGAGTTTTCTATAGATATGAACATAAACATCCAATTTTTACTATCGAATAATAAAAATGTACCAATAACGTGTTTAGAACACAACATTCGCATATGGATAGGTTTGAATGATGTTTAAATTTATTATTAAAATAATTATCGAGTTTTAGTCTAGATTAATAAAGGTGTTTTAAGCAACAAATTGTTATATAGTTTTTTTCGTAATAAAATATTATTGGATCTCTCTTCTTTTTTAGAATATTTGAATGGAGGGTGGTTTAAAAATCAACCATAATTGGATTTCAATCTATGACTTATTATCATTTTGTATTGATCTTCTCGTAGACAACACAAATTAATGGTTTAATTGATTAAGTAGTTTACTCATAATGAGTTCAACATATTATTAATGGGAATAAAATCCAGTTGGAGAAGATTCTGGGTGACTTTAGAATGAACAAAAATACATATAATAGAATTATAACCAGTTGGTTTGAAGGGAAGATTAATTCTATAGGAGCTCAATAGACTAGATACAACACATTGTCCTCCTAGTAGGGGTGGCAGTGGAAAAACATGCCAACTACTTAACTCCTCCATGAAAAATGGGGATTGGTTTCCCATTTCAAATTGTCATATATCAAACATTGTTATTTTGATTACAGGGATGAAAAAAATAGAGTCAAAATGTGGGTCAACCAAGTTGTGAATGTAGGTCATGTTATCCCCTAGCATAGGGATAACTAAGGAGATCATGTCACGAGGCCCACAGGTCCTAGACATGGAGTACCGAGAGTCAGACGAATTAAGCATGGACCTGGAGGGCCCCTCTTTTCTTCAGTGAAGTCCACATACCACCAGCAGAAGTATCCATCACACCGACCTGGTCCTGAAGTATCAGTGAGTCTTGCTCCATGAGGTAATGAGTCTAGGTATCATGGTATGTATCACTCTAATTTTTGAAGCACTTGAACATGGTGTATTGAATCCTTCTTCATTTCATGATATTTGCTTGGAAATTATGCTCTTTGCCTTGTTCAAACTTGGAAGGGTGACACAGTGCCCTAGTAAGTTTATTTCCCTTTAGGATGGGTTGATGTTGGGTGGATCTTTGAAGAGTCATCGTCTGTTCCCTCCATACTTACCACTTTCCATCTTTATTCCTTCCATCTCCCTTTTCCTTTTTTGGGCATTGTGATTGGCTACACTATGAAGGGTTGTACCTTACCTCGTGGGAAGAAGGGTCTAAAGGCCCAAAGGGTAAAAGTAGTTGGAAAGAGTTAAAATCCAAATCTAAAACCTTCGAGATGCTTCACCCAAGTATCATTGAGAAAGCAGTGAAAGACTTCTCAGTAAGAAAGGGGGACCTACAAGATAACATAAACACTTAAGGTATTAGTTGATGGATAGGAAGTCTCATCAAGAGCCGACCTATTATGACCATGGGCATGTAGCGGTATGAAATTACCACCCATCTGGTCACCAAACCAGGGTAGTGGCTCTTGGTGCCATAGCCAAGAGAAATGGGGTCTCATTACGAGCCAGCCTTCTCATTTCCATGAAATTTTTGTGGATAACGTTGTCACCTTTGGTCATCAAGACAGGACAGTGGCCATCAACTATTCCCTTGAAGCACAAGAGAAAAAGATAAAAATAGATAAAGCTAAGAATAAAAGGCAATGAATGGGCTAGGAAACAATTGCATTCATGGAAAGGTGCAACTTTCCCTCCACAAAGGCACCCACAGGTAAGACTCTACATTTCCCTTTTATCACATGCACCCCATGCCCAAATATTTACCCCATGCCACCTCATACACTTACATGACTTAGACTTGACTCCACCTGGGAAACACACCAAACTTAAGAGAGGTTAGCCCAATAGGACACCCTGAGACCCTCTCCAAACCTAACTTGTCAAATTGAATAACGTCTTTGAGAATTTGTTTGGGGTTAAGGGGGGTTTGATGCACGTGTTTGGGTAATTTAATTATTGGATGTGATTTACATGCTATGATCCTTGTGACTTATGAATCCCTAGAAGGTGTACTTATTGTTTCTGCAAGACCTTTCTCAGTGGACAGGTACACATCAGGGAATGATTAGCTCGGACCTTCATGGGGGCTCAAAACCCACATATGGATGTTGAAACCCCATCAAGGGGTAAGAAGAGACTGAAGGCTTGCACCAGATGAAGGAAGGATGTTGTCTTTGGAGGCATTGTGGAAGACCTAGACCTGAGGTTTCATGCTCCTCCCACCTGAACGTTGGCCATGGAGGCCTTGGACATCACCTCTGCAGCCCTAGACGTCACTTGTCAACTAGGGTTGTTACCTTGGAGGCATTCATGAGGACATTGGCATGTGTGGGAAAATTTTAGGCCTTTGGAGGCCCAACATTTCATCTCTTTTTCCCAACATCCCACACTTGAGGCCCAATGTCATCCTATGAGGGCATGACATCACCTTTGGAGGCCTAATTAGATGCAAATTGAATTTGTTTTGGTAAAAATGTAATTTTTGAGTAAACTGGTCAGGTCGGTCCTGATATTTTGACCTAAAATAATTAAAGGTCATAATTTTGGTATAAATAGACATAAAGTGACATTCATTTTGATCATAACTCATCACAAACAAGTGGTGGTCTAAAATTTACGCCCTCTTTAAGGGTTATTGTCTAAAATAACTAGTGCACACCTCTTGGGAGAGCTTTATGGTGGTGTATTTTGGCAATTTTCATGGTGGAATGGTCTTTAACTAGGGTTTGACTTGATTATTCTTGGTGAATTAAGTAGAAAATCTGCATTTTTATTCATGCTATGAATGTTTGTGGTAAAATTTACTTGTTTCATGTCTAAGATTATGAAATTGTTTGTTTAAACCCTAGGGGAGAAACAACAAATGCTTATTTCTCTTTATAACTATTCTATTAGCTTGATATTTCCAATTATACATTTTCTTAAGAGTGATTATTAGATCCCTAAACTGTTAGCTCTCTAATAACCTCATTCTTGTCACCAATTAAATTGTCTTTCAGAAGCTAAGGAAGGAAGGTATGTTAGGGCCTAGAAGTGCCTACTCTCTAGCAAAACCTCCCTTAAAAGGGGCAAATGCTTGAGGCCTTGAAGTGCCAACACCTCTTGCATTTACTTCTTCCCTTAGCTAAACATTATCATTATTTTATTTCCCAAGTGATATTGTTACTATTATTGACTCCATAAGCCATAGAAGGCACTGGTTTTACACTCTTGTGGATGAATGAGACCAAACAAACTTTCAACACATATTCTTGAAACTTTTACTAACATTAAAAACATATTACTTCTTCTATAATTGTTGTTACAACCTTCATTTAGCAGCCTTAATCAGCTTACTAACCCAGAAATTTGAATTTGCCTAAATGTTATCATCCAAAGGCTCTAGTCTTCCTTTTGCTAGTGTTCTAGGTGCAAATTTCTGAAGTTGTTTGAGATTGTTGTTGTTGTTGTTGTAACTATTGTTACAACCATCATTGAAGCCCCTTAACACCCCTCAAACTATCCATAAAACCACTAAGCATTTGTACTAAGCAAACTATAATCATTGGATGTTGAAGTAGTTGTCTTATTGCTTTATTATAGTATTTTTCTGAAGTGGTTTCCATTTTTGTCATCGTCATCAATTAATGTTGTTATAATTGTTTAGACATACATTTCAGTAATTTATTGACTTGCTTTTAATCTTGAAATTGTGAGTGACAAAATACTATCAAATGGAAAAGTATTTATATCATTCTTGTCATCATAACTTGCAATTTCTGGATACATTAATGTTGCTATAATTTTATCTTTGCTTGTCTTTAGTAGCACATATCTCTATTTTGAAGTCACTAAATTGAAACATCGATATCATTGATTGTTGTTAACGTTTGTTGCTTCATTGGTAAAGGGAAGGTATCATTCACGTTGAATTTATCCTTAACCCCAAACAATACCAAGTGACTTCTTCCTTTAGAGTGACCTAGAGAGAGGGGTGGGTTTTACCTTTGTCTTATATCCCTTCATCAACCAACTAGGTCTTGGGATGTCTCCCTTGGAGTGAGTTTCTTCTCCTTCCTAAATAGTATCCTATTGGGGTGACAGTGATAGGACTACCTCTGTGTTACATAAATCTAGGCCTACATTCCTTTAGGCTTTGGGAAAGTATAGATTGTGCGATAACAGGTTAGACAGGAAATGGCATAGCTCCAAAAATAAATGATATCGACACCACTAGGTAGCTTCTCCTATGAATAAATCGTCCTTTAATGAATATGTTTTTCTTATATGTATAATTCACAACAGATACAATAATATTCTATCTCTGTCTTGTTTTGAATTGAATGCAATGGAGAAGGTTTCCTATTTTGAATTGAATGTACTCTAGCCATGTCAGAATTGAATGTAGATAGTTCAATTTGTGTTGGCCCCTCTCCTCATCCTTGAGGATGAGATCTGATGGACATATAGTATATACCCCCCTCCATTAATTATGATCTACCCTCGTTTGTTGGAGATCAACCATGCAACTCATTGGAGATATTTTCACACACCTTGAGGATCGATATGGTGGTTGATGGAGGATCCACCATGCATGGTTGTTGTAAGGTTGGACCATGTAGAAGTCCACTAATCATTAGGATTCTACATGGTGGATATAGATTTCCTTTGTTTTCTAGGTTCCAAAGACCCAACCATCCTTCCCAATAAGATCCCTCATTCTTATGACGATATCCTTTTCTTCTCCTATAAAGAAACAAACAATGTCTAAGAATATCTACTTCTCCTCTTCATCGAGACCGTTGTAGATAATTTCAAGTCTACTTTGTATATCCTTGGGAAATATGTTGGATATTTTGCACAATTTCACTTCCCAATGGTTTAAATATTTGTTCCCAGAAAGAAGCACCCCAAGAACTTTAATAGATAATGGCAATCCTTGGCAGGCATCCAAAAACTTTTCAACCACTTCGTCAAATTGATGTGGAGAATCCTTGCAAATGGATTTTCCCCACATTCAATAATCAATTTCTTCCACGTCTCTTGGTTCATGTCATTGTGCTAAGTAATTTTAGGGATCTATCTTACTAAATTTATGATTTGTTTCGGATGATCTATTTTTGTCTATTTAATAAGGAACCTTATCGATATTTTACGCAGAGATTAGAATGTAGTTCATGATATACAAAAAAAGGGAGGGGGTTGGGAGAAAAGGGGACTTTCGATTTGGGTTTTGGTTTTTTTGGATTCTAAAGGAGAGAAATTGGGACCACATTCCTCAAAGGTAAGAGGGTAATCTCAAGGTATGCGTACCCTTCTTCAAACATGGTTTAGTTTGAGTAGTGTCTATTGATTCAATAAGACTTTTTTTCTGCGTTTTCATGTTGATTTCCCAGTTTGCTAGAATTAGGTGTTAAATATCTCTTGATTCCCCCATTATAATGATGTGTTATAGAATGTATTTCTCTGTTATTTTCTTATAACACTTTTTCAGATCTCAAGAAGTGTTATTAGAATTATCTTTTGGGCTAGAAACAAAGTGTAAATATACTCTTGTTTATATCTAAGGTGTCGTCATTGGTTCTACATATTTGTGCCTATAACAGTCATAAGATCAACACCCATTTGGATTCAGTTCCAAATTTGTGTAGTGAACGATCGAAGTGACAACCACTAGTATCAAAGTGAGCTATGATGGCCCAAAGGGGAGCCCATATGAACTGGGGAAGAAGAGGCAAGAGGAATGTGAGATGGAGAGAAAATATACATGAAGAGATACTCCAAAGGTTAGAGTTCATTGAGTCTAGGTTTCCTCATAAGGATTCAGAGGAAGAGCCAGAAGTTCAAAGGTGTCAGCTTGGAACCATAGATATTCTAGAGAGGCTTATTGAAGCTATAACCAAAAAAGGAATTAAAGTTAAGGTTGAAGTCCTTGATTTTAAAGGTGAATTAAACATCGAATTGTTCATGGGATTCAAGATTTATAGAAATCCTATAATGTGGAAGGAAATGAGGAAATTGATCCATGAAGGTGTTGATATTATGGTAGTTGTGGGAGGTATTTACCTCCACATGTAAACTTGACAAGGATAGAATACTCCGGGAAGAAAGAAGAAACCCTAATGAGTTGGCTAATAACCCTAGAAGAATTGTCGACTCAAGAAGATAATTTATATTAGGTTATTAGCCTCCAAGAGAAGAAGTCGGCTAGAAATAATAATATATACTGAATAGAAAGATACCTAGAATGAGAAGTCGGCCTAGGAAATTAGCCAAAATTAGTATAAATACAGGAGGTCAGTTCTCATTCTGGCAGGTAGTCTCAGAATTGCAGTGCCCAGTCTTGTGCGCATTGCAGTGCCCATTCTTGTGCACAGGTTTGGAGGATAGCTTCCATTGCAGCTGTTGCAGCTAGCAGTTACGCTTGGACTATATATTGGCTAGGGTTTGGAACATATGATCAGCTCTTGTTGGTGCACTATCCTTGGGGAAAGGTGTGCTACCCTTTGTTTGTCTATCTAGCCTAGGGTTTGCTTCCAGAGTGATTCTCTGTCAAGGTTAAGGTGCTCGGAGGGTGGCTTCGGCCTATGGTTGGGTGACAAGGGTATTGTCAATGGTAAAACGAGCACACATATTTCATATTATAACAGGTTATGGGCCCACACCTCCTTCATTAAGTCTAAACGTTGGAAGGAAACATAGCCGCTAGGATATTGAGCTCGTTGAGGAACTGCCACTAGGGTTACTAGCAGAAGCAGCTTCCAAGACACTATCGCTAGGGTTACTAGCAGGAGCATTTGCAGAAACCCTAATCCTCTTATTGAGGCACATTAAGTGAATGGATTGACCTAATATCCAGATAGATCAATGTGCTCTAGCCTAGCGCATCTCCTGATACTCTCAGCAAGCCAAGACGTGAAGTTTGAGTTTGTGGTCAAATCTAGGGTTTGACCAAGTCAAAGCAGCTATGACTTATTCTATGAAGTTAGAGAACAAGTTAGATGGAGCCTCTAACTTCAGAGTGTGGAAGACAAGGATTGACCTCATCCTTGCCAAGAACAAAGTGATGGATATCGTGAAAGGAAAGATCGTGAAACCAGATTTTGAAGAAGGAAAAGAGAAGGAACCGCAAAATGTTGCAGCTATGGAGAAGTTCAAAGACAATGACATTAATGCTATGAGTATCATAGTGGAATCCATAAAATACCACTTGATATCCTACATCTCCCATCTTGACTCATCGAAGAAGATATACGATGCCCTAAAAAACCTCTTCTCAATCAGAAACATTGGACAAGTAATGAGTCTGAAGAATGAGCTCTGTGACATGAAGATGAATGATGATGATAGCATAACATCATATTTTGTGAGAATCTCTCAGTTAAGAGATCAACTACAAGCTATTGAAGAGATCATCTCAAAGAAGGAATTGGTAAAGATAGTACTCAATGGTCTTCCCAAGACGTGGGATGCATTTGCTACAAGCATGAACACAAGGAAGGAGTATCCGACATTTGAATAACTTTGGACTTGCTGTGCTTAAGAAGAATCAAGGGTCAGTGCAAAAGAGAAACCCCAAAAGAAGTCGGAAGATCAAGCCTTCACAACAAGATTCAAGAACTTCAGGAACAAAAGGAAGTTTGGCTTAAGGAGGAAGCCAAATCAAGAGAAAGACATTTCAGAAATACAATGCTTCAACTGTCGAAAGTATGGTCACTACAATAATCATTGTCCTGAGCTAAGGAAAAGGAAGGAGAAACACGAAGCATCAGTTGTCAAAGAAAAGGAACCTACAAAGAAGGCTAAGCAGGATGAAAGAGACTTCTTCTTCTAAAGGTAACAATACTCTTCTTATTTCTTGTACATATCTCATTTGTATCGTCTCTGTACATATCTTGTATATCTATTCCTTGAAAGATAATGTATTCCAAGAATAACTATACCTATGGACGAACAAGAAGATAAGGATTGATATCATTAGATAATACACATAAAAGGATGAAATACGCTGAATCAATCATGAAGAGACTCAGAAGAAGCAAAGACAGAAAGAAGTCAGAGAAAGACTTATAACGTTTTGTAGAAGACAACAAGACGGAAGCATGGACTCTGTTAGACAGAGAGAGCCAATTATATATTGTAGAAGACAATAAGGATGCAGACGGAAGCATGGACTCTATCATATGGAGGGAGTCGATTATATGCACTCATACATGAAGCAAGGATTAGGAGGGAGTTCATCCTATGATCCATTGAAGATGATGAAGTATATATCCATGATAGCAGCCATGAAAGACAATACATGTTCAATTCAACCGCAAAAGAAGTCTTCTTCGAAGAGAAGCTTTAAAGTATCCTTGATTGTCCATCCACATTCGTGATCCTCTGATGAAAGAAAGAAATGGAATCTACTCCATGGACCCAAGAGATAAACACGAGGAAGAACATGAAGATCCCAAGAAAGAAAGAGAAGCCAGAACAACTAGTCATTGTATCAAGAATCACAAGATTGTCAACCTGATATAACCTCAATATGAATGAAAGCAGAGGAACTGAAAGTCGTGATGAAGAAAAGTGTATGGAAGACTTATGAATGAAAGCATTGCGAGATCTAGAACTAGAGGTTCTCCCAGATGGAGGGAGAAGACTATGATGATTACTTGTTCCAGTAAACTAGACATATCTCTACCTGAGTCATTATATCATCTGCAACATCCATGAGTTGGAGTTCTACATCAGATGAATGCAAAAAATGTTCTCCAGAGAAATTGAATAAAGAGAATATGAAGAGCAATCTCAAGACTTTGAGGCATACTAGAAAGAGACCCTTGTATGCAGATAGAAGAAGATAACTTGGTGGAGAACCTCCAGTGCACATCAGAAGCATGGTGAAGATTTCCTATAACATCAAGATGATTACTCAGTAGATCAGATCTCATGATGACAGAAGAAGTGCCACATGGATATGTTCCAGTTTTCCAACAATGATATACTCTATTGTTCAAAGCTACATGAAGCCTTCACAGAAAATTAGTGTTCCAGACTAAATTACATTTGAAATCAAGCATTACATTATCTGTGATGAAGTCCAGAAAGGAGGAAGTGGTTCTCCAATACATATCTCCACAGATGAGCAGATGAGAAGACATTTTGGTAGAAGATGAAAGAGTTTGCATACTCAAGTTGGAGCTCATGGAGATGACTTCCTTATTGAAAAAGGAAGAGATGACTCACAGGTTGGGAGGGAGCACTAAAATTATTATTGAAGACATTCATTGAAAAATAGTCTAGCTTGGACAGATTCTTTCATGTTCGAAAAGTGGATTGAGATTTCTGACAGACATCGATTTCCCATTGTGGTTAACATGGGAAATGGTCCATATTGCTGATGTATCATAGACAACGACTTCCCATTGTGGTTAACATGGGGAGTGGTCTAGGGCAGTCTCTCTTCTTGAGGGTTACTCAAGAATACTGGCCCGCCTCGCCGGACAGTGATTTCTCATTGTGGTTAACATGAGGAATGGTCCATTTTGGAGGTTGATACAGGACAGTCTTTTCCTCTTGTGGTTAACAGAGGAAATGGTTTGGATAGTCATTCCTTGGGGTTTATACATTCTCTCCAAGGTGCACTTTTATTAGTGTAGGAGGAATGGCCCAGGGTGGGGAATGGTCCAAGCTCAACATTCAGGGACAGGCATTCCTTAGGGTTTATACATTCTCTCCAGGGTGCACCTTGATTAGTGTAGGAAGAATGGCCCAGGGTGGGGAATGGTCCAGGTTCAGAAGATAGGTCAGTTATTCTTCCTTACTTGAGAAGAATAGTCCAGATATCTCATTGTTCTACTCCGAGGGCAGATGTTCTTTCATATCTCACATACGTGAGTGAAAGATTGGCCCAGATGATTCAGTTTATATCATAACATTGTTTCTGTGCAGGTTGATATCAGATGATTATTATGAAGATTGTATGACAGTAGATGTATACTATTGTGGTGGATGTGTTCCATTATTCGTGACTATACGTTACTAATCAAGTACTTGTTTGATACTTGGTGTGGTAGTGTACCACTGGATTGTAGTTATGTACTACTATGGATAGACACAGTTGTGTTCTATTTTGTTCTTATTGCCTTGAAGACTATCAACAGTTTATTGGAAATAATTATCAGCCAGATGAATGATGAACATAGATTTTGTAGACAGAAAATGGTTCAGAACATTTTCTCTTCTAGATTAGAAGAATGGCTCTTGTATCACTCTGTGGAGTGAGCATCATGTCCGATTACTTAGATAGAGTATGGTTTCGAGAGATGATGTAGTTGATGATGATGATGGTGCTCATGATCTAGTCTATACAACTATGGTGATGCTACCGGGTGAATGGTATGTTTTTGTGCTCAAGACCATTACCTGCAATACCTCCCTAGCTAGGAGGGAGTGTTGATATTATGGTAGCTGCGGGAGGTATTTACCTCCACGTGTAAACATGACGAGGATAGAATACTCCGGGAAGCAATAAGAAACCCTAATGAGTTGGCTAATAAACCTAGAAGACTTGTCAGCTCAAGAAGATAATTTATATTAGGTTATTAGCCTCCAAGAGAAGAAGTCGGCCAAAAATAATAATATATATTGAACAGACAAATACCCAGAATGAGAAGTTAGCCTAGGCAGTTAGCCAGAATTAGTATAAATATAGGAGGCTAGTTCTCATTCTGGCAGGTAGTCTCAGAATTGCAATGCCCAGTCTTGTGCACCTTGCAGTGCCTAGTCTTGTGCGCAGGTTTGGAGGATAGTTGCCATTGCAGTTGTTGCAGCTAGAAGTTACACTTGGATTAACTCTTAGCTAGGGTTTGGAGCATTTGATCAGCTCTTGTTGGTGCGCTATCCTTGGGGAAAGGTGCGCTACCCTTTGTTTGGCTATCTAGCCTAGGGTTTGCTTCCAGAATGATTCTTTGTCAAGGTTAAGGTGCTCGAAGGGTAGCTTCGGCCTATGGTTGGGTGAAAAGGGTATTGTCAATGGTCAAACGAGCACACATCTTTCATATTCTAACAGAAGGGTCAAAATTGCAACATAAAAAATGAAGACTCATGTTGCTCTATGGTGGGAGAATCTCAAAAATGTTAGGAAAAGAGAAGATCATAATGTGGCCAAAGATGCTAAAAATTTTGAAGACTAAATCTATGCCCTCAAATTATGAACAAAGTATTTTTAGGGAGTATAAAAATCTAAAATGGAAGGATTTATCCATACTTGCTTTTACTGAAGAATTTTTGAGGTTGAAAATCGGCATTGGTTTGTAAGAGGACGATGAACATGCAACAACAAGATGCATCAATGCCCTTAGATTTCAACTTCAAGATGAGTTGGCCCTTCTCAAAAGTGAACTCCATGGATGAATCATATCAATTGTCCTTGAAAGTAGAAGAATAATAGAATAGGCGAGGCAAAGTGACAATCAAACAGGGTGGCATCAATGTGAGTATAGGGAGAGGAATTTCTTCCAAACCTACCTGTTGGTTGTGGAGCATGATTATCTTCATGATTCAAAGGTCTTGTTTCAGTCGTGTTTGTATCTCAGTACCTGATGGGGGGGGTGTGTGGGGTATTTCCCCCCCACACCTATCTCTAGGGATCTAGGGAGGGTAGTGGCATTCATTGGAGCCCCCCTGGTGGGTGTTCGGGGGCAATTCCCCCGAAGAGAATTTTTTGGGGAAATTTCCTTGTAAAATATTTTAATTTCGTAGTCAATCTAAATCGTTCATCATTAGGTTGTAGATCTGATGGTAGAAGTTATTTTAGGTTTTTTTTCCCTAGAAGGAAACCTTATTTTGTTTATGAGGGAATTGTATTGCAGCTATGTATGAGAGTGAATATTGTATTCTGAAAGAGGATACTGTGAGAAAAGAAGAGGAAGTTATAGCGGGTGTGTTGTAGGTTATATCCCTTCATTTGTTGGATAATAATAAAGGAAGGAATAGCAATTTCTCTGGTGGACGTAGCCTATATTGGGTGAACCACGTATATATATGTTTCTATTATATTGTGTATCTTTTGTGTTTTATTTTTGCATCTGTTTTATATTATTTCTTTGTGATCCTCTTTTTCTAACACTACCAATGAAGAAGAGCCAATGGACAATATTAAGATAGAATTCCAAGGTAGGGGAGCCTTTGGTAGTATGAGATAAGGACAACCATTTTCTAGAAGTTGGAATCCATTGAAGTGTTTTATATGTAGTGAACCCCATAAAGCTATATATTTCCCTTAAAATCCCAAATGGATGATGGTATCCCAAGAAGGAGAAGGAGAAGAGCTCTCGACATAATAAGTTGAAGCAAAGAGAGGAGAGAATATAATGTTGAGGAGGACCTTGATATTTGAGAACAAATCAACCCTAGAAGCCTATTAAAAGAGGAAGAACATGTTTCAGACAAAATGAAAGTGCAAGGACAAGGTGTGTAAGGTGATTTTATATGGGGGAGTTATTGATAATATGGTAAGTAAAGAAATGGTGCAAAAATTACAAGTTGCTTGCATTCCAAAATCACATCCTTATAATATTTCCTGGTTGAAAAAGGATAATAGTGTGCTTGTAAATCAACCTTGTCTTGTTGACTTCAAAATTGGTACTTATGAAGTCAAAGTGTTATGTGATATAGTGTCAATGGATGCTTTCCATTTGCTATTGGCTAGACCTTGGAATAATGACCAAAATTTAGTTCAACGTGGTAGAGAAAACAATTATGAGATATAACATGACGGAAAACACCATATCTTGAAGCCTTTTAAAGAAGAAGAATAATTTGAATTAACATATTTATGCTTGATTATAATGGGTTGGAAGAAGGTTTCCAAGGAATCCAAGGGTAAGCTTTTATATTTTCTATACTCTCGAGAAAAAGAGAAATTATATCAACAAACAATCCCATTAGAGGTGTAGACATTACTTCAACAGTAACCATATTTGACACCATCCTATCTACCAACTAATTACGTCATTCAAGTGGCATTTCCCATCAAATTGATTTGATTCCTGGTGCCAAAATTCCAAATCGGGCTACTTATAGGATGACTCCTCTAGAAAATGAGAAAACGAGGAAACAAATTATAAATTATTGGAAAATGGATTTATAAGGGAAAGCATGAGCATGTGTGCCACACTTTACCTACTCTCTCCCAAGAAGGGAGTAAATAAATGGAGGTTATGTATGGATTCTAGAGACATTAAAAAAATCACTATAAAGTACCAATATCCACTACCAAGAATGGATTATTTATTGGATTGTTTGTCAAGTGCTAAGATATTCTCCAAGATTGACCTCAGAAGTGAATACCATCATATTCAAATTCGTGAAAGTGATGAGTTGAAGGATACTTTCAAAACCAAGGATGGTTTATTTGAGTGGATGGTCATGCCATTTGTCTTATCCAATGCCCTAAATCCCTTCATGTGAACAATGAATCGGGTATTTAGATTGCACATTGGAAAATTTATCATAGTCTATTTTGTTGATATCTTGATTTTTCATAAAAATATGGAGGAACATGTAGAACATTTGATAAAATTACTTGACATACTTTAGGAAGAAAGGTTGTTTATCAACCATTAAAAGAGTTATTTCTACAAGGATAAGTTGGTAACCTTGGGTAATATTATTTCAGCAGGTAGATTGAGCATGCATCCAGAAAAATAAAGGAAATTCTTGAGTGGCCTACTCCTCGAAGTATCACAGAGGTGAAGAGCTTCCGCATATTGGTAAAATTTTATAATAGATTCATTAGGAATTTTAGTGGTATAAGTTCCCCTTGACTAATTTCATAAGAGGGAAGGTATTTATTTGGACAAAAGAGGTTGTTGTGAGTTTTGAAACTCAAAATAAGCATTACAAAAGCACCCATGTTTACTATACTAAACTTTGAGAAACTTTTTAAAGTTGAATGTGATGCTTCAAGAGTTACAATTGGTGGAGTATTAATCCAAGGAGGTAAACTTGTGGCCTTTTTCAATGACAAATTAAATGAATCTAAACAAAAGTATACCACTTACAATAAGGAATTCTACACAATGGTACAAGCTTTAAAATATTGGAGGCATTACCTTCTACATAAAGAATTCATTTTGATGACTGATAATCAAGCCTTGAAGTACATAAATTTCTAGAGTAAGTTGTCTCACAAACATGCCAAGTGGGATTCATTTTTGTAAGCCTATACATTTTTTATGCATCATATCAGTGGTAAAACCAATGTAGTGGTTGACGCCTTAAGTAGAAGGCGTCATGTGTTGGTGGTAATGAGTGATGGACTGGTCAATTTTGAAGAAATGAAGAATGAATTGCCAATGATCCATACTTTGATAGCATTATTTCAATTATAAGTGGAAAAGGCCCTATTGGTTTACATTCATTTGAAGACTTCTTATTATTGGATGGATTTTTGTTTAAGGGTTCTCATCTTTGCATTCCCCTTGGATCAAGGAAAGAAAATTTTGTGAGAAAGATGCACCCAAATGGGTTGGGAGGACACTTTGGAAGGGATATGACCTTTGAAATAGTGAGAGAAAAATTATTTTGGCCTAATATGATAAGAGTTGTGAACAATTTTGTTTCTTCTTTTAGGGTGTGTCAAATAGCAAAAGGGGGACCATGGACTAATATTTCCATGGATTCTTTCTTGGGACTACCATGAAACCAAAGGGGTCATGATGCAATGTTTGTAGGAATGGAGCACTTTTCCCAAATGGTCCATTTCATACCTTGTATAAAGACAAATGATTCAATCCAAGTAGCACATTTTTTCTTTAGGGAAATAGTATGATTACATGGTATTCCGAAAACTATAACCAATGATAGGGACACCAAGTTCTTAGGCCACTTTTGGAGGGGCTTGTGGAAACAATTGGATACCAAGCTGCAATTCATTTCAATATACCATCCTCAAGTTGACAATCAAACTAAGGTGGTTAATAGGATCTTGGGAAATTTGTTAAGGTGCCTAGTGTGTGACAATCCTTGACAATGGAATTTAGCAATACCCCAAGCTGAACTTTCCCTTAATTCCAACATAAATATATATGCAGGTAAATCTTCATTTCAAATTGTATATGATGCCAATCCTAAAGGAATTGTGTTCTTAGTTGATCTACCTGCAAATCCATATATCATTCCAGATGTTACAAATTTTGTAGAGAATATTCGTGAAATACATCAACAATTTGAGCACAATTTGCAATCAATGAATGAACAATATAAGAAACATGTTGATATGCATAGGAGGAAAAAAGTCTTTCAAGGGGGGGAAATGGTCATGATACATTTACGCAAGGAGAGGTATCCCAAAGGTACTTACAACAGGTTAATTCCTAAGAAATTCGGTCCATGTAAAATTATGAAAAAGATAAATGAAAATTATTATATGATTAATCTACGAGAGGATGTAGACATTAGTCCTATTTTTATTGTTGTTGACCTTCACTCACACTCACCTAGGACAAATGATGACCAGATGGATTATTATCAAAATGAGAAGGAGAACAACTGGACCAAACCCTTAACAAAGAAAAAAGAGAACATGTTGAATGAGTGATAGACACCGAATTATCCACAACACATTCCAAGTCATATAAGATATATTTTGTTAAGTGGGAAGGTCTTCGAAATTCCTACAACACTTGGATCACAAAAATTCACCTAATTAACTACATCCAATCCACTACACTAGATGATCTTGAACCAAAAGATTCAAAATGTCTAAAATAAGGGGAGGACGAAGTGGAGCATCCTTGCTAATGGATTTCTCCCACATCCAATAATTGATTTATTCCACGTCTCTCAGTTCCTGTCATTTTGCTCAGTAATTTTAGGGATTTGTCTTACTAAATTTAGGATCTATTTCACATGCTCTATTTTTTCTAGTTAATAAGGAGCCTTAGTGATATTTTAGGTGGATATTAGAATGTAGATCAAGATTTACAAAAAAGGGAGGGGGTTGGGAGGAAAGGGGACTTTTGAGGTTTTGGTTTTTTGGATTCTATGGGGAGAGAAATTGGGATTGAGTTTCCCGAAGATGAGAGGGTAATTTTGAGGCTGGCATTCCCTTCTTCAGATGGGGTTTAGTCTCAATAGTGTTTTTTAATACAATGCATGTATTTTCTTATGCATTCATGTTGATTTCCTAATTTGCTAGAATTAGGTGTTAAATCTCTCTTGATTCCTCCATTATAATGTTGTGTTGCAAAATATATTTATTTGTCATTCGCTCATAACACTTTTTCATATCTTAGGAAGTATTATTGGACTAATTTTCGAAATGGAAACATAGTGTAAATATACACTTGTGCAAAATGAAGGTGTCTTCATCAGTTTTGTTGGAGTTGTGACAACAATAAAATCAGTGAACAATGTTGGTTCATGTAACGATGGTAATTCTTGAACTGGTGGTATTTCATGTAACGATGGAAGTTATGTTGAAGACGATATATATCTATGTAACCCTAAGAGGAAATTGGCAAATTTTGTAAACATATTGTGGGAAGATTGTAATCTTTACCTATGAGCAATAAGTATACTGATACCTTGCCCTGTGGATGTTTCGTTGGCACACTACCAAGGTTTTTGTTAGCGCAGGGGAAGACCAGGGTTCAACGCTACAACAACGCACCAACAAAACCTTAACTACTGGCCCTTTTGGCAACACCTGCGAAGCATATGAAGTCTCACTCGAGTTAGAGGCAAGGGTGGTTCCAGGACTCCGATGTTTGCAACCTTAGTTGGGACACAGATCTATGATTGTAACACTTTAACAGAGTACTTAGCAGCTACAGTTCATCAATATTCACCTTTAGCTTACAGTGCGGATAAACCCTAATAACAAAATCGGCGCAGTATTCACACACATCTAATATAACCAAGCATTAAGCACATCAACATAGATCAGATCTAACATTCATTCACATTATTCAACACTAAGCTATCATTTCAGATTCATCTAACATACATCAGCGCACTAAGCATTTAATCACATAAATAAGAGAACACCCAAAATGCACAAAGCAACCATAACATAGGGTATACGTGGTTCACACCCTCCCTGGGGCTACGTCCACCAACTCTTCTTCTTTTTATTGTCTCGTGTCAATCTTATACATGCACAGAGACTTGAGATATTACTCTACAGAGGACTGGATATCTGTGCACATCACTAGATCCTCCTTCCCTGAGTTACAGCACAAAGCCTTCCATAGTCTCTTACGATCACTTGCACTTAGATCTGCAAGTATTACACAGTATGCACAAAGCAATTACAATTACCACTTGCACTTAGCACCTAGAATCACATAGATGTCTCCCTTTCCCTAGCACTTAGCAAGGTTTCAAGCCCCTTCCTACATCGCCTATACATCTATTTATACATTACAAAATCAGGCCTAAACATGGGTAAACCCATGGGCCAACATCCCCATACCTGTTACATAATCCCAAAACCCAAAAATCCCTAAAAAGGGGCCGAGATCCCGCGATCTCTTCTTTGAATTGCGCTCCGCTTTCGACAGCCTGTCGAATTCCCAAAAGTAGATCAAATATGACCAAGGATCCTCAAAACTTGGTCAAGGGCCAACAAGCCCCCAACACTCACTTGTGACTTGTCCCGAGTCACTCTGGTCTGGGTAGCTCTGCTTCGAAAGCCTCAAGCTTGGCTCGAGCTGCTTCGAACTGTTGTTGTTCCAGGGCCTCTTGTTCGGCGAACTCTTGGATTACTGCTTCGTTGACAGGTACCTCTAAGTGTTGTTCATCTACAGTGACGACTTTCTCCAGTTCTGCTCCTCGACCTTCAATTTCTGCAAATAGTTGGCAAGCCACATCCTGTATTGGTTGGAGCCTCTGAGTCACTTCCATGACTTTGCTCTGAATGGTGTGGACCTATTGTTGAGAAGTGCATTGTTCTTGGGATCGCTTCATCCTCTCAACAGCTGACAGGCGCTTCAACTGTGCTTATACTATTTCTGCTTGCTGCTTTGCCTATTGGAGCTGTGACTCCAGTGCCTTTAATTCAGAATCCTCGGTGAGTCGCTCATAAGTCTAGGCACTGTGATCACTTAGTTTTTTACATTCCATGGTGAGGGCCTTGATTCTTTCAACTATGCTTCGAGCAGTTTCTTCTCTTTGATATCGTACATCCGGAAGAGTGTTAGGCACTGTTCGTAGCTCTAAGTCTTCTATTATTTGTTGTCTCTTCTGGATATATTCTGCGAGTTGCGCTACTTGATGCTCCATTCGGTCTTCTTCCTTTGGCTCTAAGCCTGTCACAGAGAGAAATGCTCTGTCGACTGCTTCTTTGACTCCCAGTTGTTCTGTGAGCAACTATTCATTTTCTTGCTTGGCCTGTGCCCTCTCTTCTTCAAACTTGGCTTGAAGGTCCTCTTTCTCCTTTTTTGCAACCCGTCATTGCTCTACCATTTCTTCTTGGGCTTGTTTCAGGGCTATTGTGGCCTGGTCTTTCTCAGCCTGTGTTCGACGAAGGTGAGCTTCAGTCGCATCAGCTAGTCTGTAGAGTTGGGTAGGCTCATCTCCCAACTCTGGTTCTTCTGATGGCAGAGGCACAGTAGATACTGTGTGGCTAGATTGAAGGGCCTGATGTACCCCTCTGAGTTCAACCTCAATTCTATCGTACATCTCCTCCTGCTTAGCTTCATTCTTCTGCAAGATTTCCTGCGAGGCATATGCTACAACTGGGATGATGAAGTCGAAGTCATCTACAGTGAGCATAGTCTGCATATTAGTCAAGGTGTCTCTGGATTTATTTTGGGAAGTGGGTTTCATGGGGGAAACATTCCTTTTCTTCAAGGGGTCAGCCTCATCAACAGGATCCTTAGGCGGTGTTACATCGCCTTGCTTCTATTGATCTTCTCTACCATTTGTCTTTTCTACTTCATCATCACCCCCTCGGCCAGGTGATACTGAAGTAGTTTCTTATGATGCACTGCTCAAGTCTTGGACTTCTTCAGTCTTCTTTCTTCTGTTGGTTCCAGATGTGTCATGTTCTTTGTGAGTGACCTTCGAGTTGTCCAGTTCAGGATCAGACATCTTTACAGGGTTAGCAGGGATGAGGAGCTCTGCAGACTAGTCCTTGGTTATCTCTTCGAGGTCCTCCTATGTGAGATTATAGTATGACTAAATCTCATGTTTATGCTCATCTACTTGCGCAGTGATATAGATGAAGTGTCGATCTACGCGAAACTTCATGAGAGGTATGAACCGGTACAGGGTGTTTGGTGTCATGTGAGGGACAGCTTCAATGGCCTTCTTTAGTTGGAGATAGTATGTGTGGAATATCGTGTTCAACTGCCACTATTTTCCCATATCACTCGAGTACCAGAGCATGGTGAACTTCGCAGCAAGTGGCTCGAATGGCTCGATGTCTAGGAAGGTTGCACCTTCCGGCATCTCCCAAGTGGTAAATGCGATGAGGATCAGGAGCTAGCTAAAGTGGAACTCATAGCCCTGGTCCTGAGCTTCGCGGCAGTTTAATTCCAGCTGGTTGACCAAGTACTTCGCCCAACTCATCTGGAATCCTTCTACATATTTCCCGACAAGGTCAACAACGAATCCTGTGACCTGTGTAGCTATGTTCTTTCTTACGAGCTTTCATGCGATCAACTGCCAGGCCAGGTGCACTACATCATTCTGGATGGAATCTACCTTGTAGCCTCACATCCTCCTTTATACATATCCATATGTGTCTTTGATCTTCTATGCCAATGCGTGATCTGTAGCCTTTCCTGGGTAGAAGTCTTGCGGGTTGCGTCCCTGCATGCTCAATCTGGTGATCCTATGGATCAGCATTGGATCGACTTTGATGCATCGGTCTAGCCATAGGTAGCGGCCATGGTAACATGAGAGAAAGAGTTTAACACACGTGTTAACCTCCTGGTCCCTTCCAAAGTGTGGAATATTCATTACATTCAAGAGGGTGGACTGCGCGAGGTTCCTAGTCCACGGTTGGGGGATTACTTTCAAGTTCTTCCCCTTCATCCTGGTCAAGTATTTGTAAGGAGCAAGCATACTATGGTTCTTGCAGTCTCCTAGGTTGAAGTTTTTGAACTTCAACTTCGCGATCTTATCCTGTTGTGTTCTAACTGCACGAATCCCCTTCGGGAGGTACGCAGTAACCATGGTGTAATCAAAGTCCCTCGGGACACTGTCACGACTCACCACACTGGCCAGAGGCTAGATGTAGTCTGGTAAGATGGTCAGGATTAACTTCGCGTTGGCTAGGTCATCTCTGTGCTTGGTTCTCTTCTCTGTTGTCGGTCGGGATGGTTCGGATCCACGAGCAGTCGACGGAGATGCTTGCACTCCTCTCATCGATGATTCCTGAATACCTGCAGACATTACTTTCTCGGCCATGAGATCGATGAGAACTTATATGACAGCTTTCTCTGTGGCATTGAGCTCGTCCGACATGCACACTTAGATCGGATAACTCGAGTGGATGAATGAGTGTGCAATGCAATGGAACATGTGTTGATCTTAATAAACACAACGCGGTAGCAATGAGTTGGCTTGGATACAATTCACAAAAGTGTTCTCGGTGCAACAGTTAATGGGCTAAGTAGACACGATGTAACAGATCTCTCCAACTGATGAGAGATCTTCATCATGCGATTCTATCCGTTGCAGTGCAATCCCAACGATCTGATGGCGAGTATTCGGTCCATTACTATTGTTCTAACCATTCGAGTCATCGGGATAATGGTTATAATGCTTTCAACGGCTATATCGCTTCGCCATGGCGAAGTGCCATGTTGTGTTGTTCTGATATCCCGACAAAGTTCCAGTCTTGCAAACCTTCCCTGTGCAAAGTCCCCTCTGGGACCTTCTGTAACTTTTCTATCTTTGCTCTCTTCTTACTGAGTTTTCTATCCTTCTTCCCGGTGATCTTCATCTCGGTATACCTCTTTCCATTCTAATTCTTATCTCCTTTTGGCATAGTAACTTCGCGTTGTTGAGATTCTTTCATAGGGTCGGAGAGTAATATGTCTTCTCTCTCTGGGGTAGGTACTTCAGTCTTCTATGATTCTTATTGTGTTCTTTTAACTTTGACATCTAAGTTTATGATTCTAAGTAGCTTTGATCTATTCTCCTTTTCTTCAATCAAGTGTGTTATCCTCCTAGTCATGAAATCTTTTAATTCTTTCTTCTTCTGCTCTAACACTTCTTCTTCTTTTCTTATGGCCTGATCCTTTTCAATCCAAAGTTTTCCTAGTAATATAGCAAATGGGGCATTGTTCTCAATAAATTTAACAATCTCAAAATCTTCCTTTGTCGAAATTCCATGAGCACTCATAGATATTTGGGTGAGTCTTCCACTTAGGGTTATCAACTTTCCTCTAAATAATCATATTCCTCCCAATGAAGGAATCATAGCAAACTTTCCTAAAGTTTCCCAAGTTCTTTCTGTCATGATATTCACTTGTGTTTCTTCATCCAGAACACAGTCAATATCGAAGTATCATATTCTTGCTTCTATGCATTCTTTTTCTTTGAAGATCTCTGATAAGTTGATATTTTTGTGATCATTTAGGATTTCTTTCATTTGTAGTAATACATTCTCTGATTCTTTCTGGGGTTCTGTCGTGGTCATAGTTTCTTGGTATTCCTTAGGGTTTTCTTGTCTCATATTCATTCTTTCAACCTTAGCAATCATTCTAGGGAAATCTAGAACGTCATGGTCCATAGATTTACAACAAAGACAACTAGGTCTTCTACTAGGGAATTCCTTAGCAAGATGTCCCTATCTTCTGCAATTGTAACAAAGGGTTAGTATTCTTTTTCTTTTAAATGATCCCCAACCTTTCATGTACCGCGCACTAGGATCATAGTAGCTAACCTACAAAAACTTCTTTCTAGGATCCTGCATCCATTTGTTAGTCCAAACATTCTTTCTATGCATAGGAATAACATATCTTTCACTATTTTTGTCAGATCTACTCATATCAAACCTTATTTCATCTAGTTGTGTCCTACTTTTCAAGCTAGGACAAAATTTATCAAACATACCTAGATCCATACTTTTGAAACAAAAATTTACACTTATCTTACTTTTTCAATCAAAACTTTTCATTGTTCTTACCTTTATCAGAGCACAAAGATTTCAGGTCTTACCTCTTTTCTTCATATCAGAGTCTTCTTCTTAGCATAGATCTTCATAGGTCAAGTAGAATACTGCGCACCAGGGAAACATATCTACGCATGGAACTTTCTCTTTTATTTAGTTCCTAGCAATCACAGTTATAGTCCCAACAACGGAACGATTTGTTGGAACAGGGGCAGACCCAGGGTTCAACGCTTCAACAACACACCAACAAAACCCTAACTGCGGGCCCTTTCGACAACATTTGCGAAGCAGATGAAGTCTCACCCAAGGTAGAGGCAGGGGTGGTTGCAAGACTCCGATGTCTGCAACCTTAGTTGGGACACAGATCTATGATTGTAACACTTTAACAGAGCACTTAGCAGTTACAGTTCATCAATATTCTCCTTTAGCTTATAGCGCAGATAAACCCTAATAACAGAATCAGCGCAATATTCACACAGATCTAATATAATCAAGCACTAAGCACATCAACATAGGTTAGATCTAACATTCATTCACATTATTCAACATTAAGATATCATATCAGATTCATCTAACATACATCAATGCACTAAGCATTTAATCACATAAACAAGAGAACACCCAAAACGCACAAAGAAACCACAACACAGGATATACGTGGTTCACCTCCTCCCTGGGGCTACGTCCACCAACTCTTCTTCTATTTATTGTCTTTTGTCAAACTTCTACATGCATAGAGCCTTGAGATCTTACTCCGCAGAGGACAGGAGATCTGTGCACATCGCTAGATCCCCCTTCCTTGAGTAACAACACAAAGCCTTCCATGGTCTCTTACGATCACTTGCACTTAGATCTGCAAGTCTTACATAGTATGCACAAAGAAATTACAATTACCACTTGCACTTAGCACCTAGCATCACATAGATGTCCCCCTTGCCTTAGCACTTAGCAAGGTTTCAAGCCCCTTCCTACATCCCCTAGACATCTATTTATACATTACAAAATTGGGGCTAAACATAAGTAAACCCATGGGCCGACATCCCCATACCCGTTACATAAGCCCAAAACCCAAAAATCCCAAAAAAGGGGCCGAGATCCCGTGATCTCTGCTTCGAATTGTGATTTGCCTTCGATGGCCTGTCGAAGTCCCAAAAGTAGGTCAAATATGACCAAGGATCCTCAAAACTTGGTCAAGGGCCAACAATTTTACTATGTAAATTTGTGTCCTATTGAATGTGATTTCTATTATCTTTTATATTTTCCATTATTTCTTTGTAATTAATTTGTGCTTCATTTTATATTTTATGTGGGCTCATGTTTCCAATAAGTGGCATCAAAGACACGATGAGGAGAAAATGAGAGAAAACACATTCATTGGACACAAAATTTCAGATTGCCTAGCTGTGTGAGAGAGTCACAATGAGGAGATTGGATTCATGATTGCACGAGGAAATGTCGAATCAAAGGAGGGTTCTCTAGTCACATGATTCGCAGAAAGTGTGAGGTGGATGAGTAGCTATACCAAGGGATTTATCATTTCTCTCCTTCTTGATGCGGAAATATTCGGGTTAAAATTGTCTTATCGAATGATGATCATTCAAGTTGCGGGAGGATCTTATGTTGAAGGCATACCAAGGATGAATTTTGTGCACACTGGTGAAATCCTCCCCTACCAAAGACGAGAGCTTGGACAAGAGGGATATGGGGTCATTGTCTTTCAATCTCTTGGTACAGGTTGTTTGTAAAATCCATCCCCATGAATTGGATCTGGAGTCTTGTGTCTCGAGGGAATTCAGACAAGTAGTTGAAATTGCTAAAGAAACACATTTTGATTATAAAATCCCAAATCACATGTGGAAACCTATTCATTCCCTATTCGGTGTGAGCTTGGGATTGGGTGGTTCTAATAATAGTTGGAGCGGAAGCGGGTCTAGTTCAGCCTCATGATCTGGCTCCATTTTTAGTTCTAGTTCTAGCATTGGCTTAGGTTCTGATTCAAGCGTTGGTTTAGGGGGTGGCTCGTACATGGACTTCTAGGAAGGAAACAAAAACAACCAAGGTCATGGTTTAGGAAGCAGTTATAGGGTGGGCTCTAATAGTGGGAATGGAGTTGACAATGAAAACAGATATGGTGCAAGATCTGGTTTGGGTAGTGGCTAAAAAAGTGGCTACAACATTGGTTCGAGCTACAGTTCTAGCTCAATTGAACTAGTTTTTAAAATTTTGGCTATATTAAATTCGGTCTCAAGAGTTGAGCATCAAATGGTAATTTTTTTGAATGAAAATTTCAAGGTGGAGTTGATAATTTAATTACATTTAAATGGGCACAAAATTATAAGACCTAGTTAGGCATGCATACTCCTAGTAAATTACCAGTAAAGTCTAGATGTATATAAGGTGATAGGGGGGGGGGGGGG
>ML793900.1:263789-291189 GCA_009831015.1 Picea engelmannii
TAGTTGATTTGAGTTATTATAATCATAATTAGTATCTTGTATATATAATAGTTAGTAGTTTATAGTTAGATTAGTGTAGTTAGTTTAGTTTGTTTTATTAGTTTCTAGTTTCCTTTATTTTAGTTAGTTTCTTGTATTTAATTGTAGTTTAGTTTGTTTATTTCACCTTTAGTTAGATTTCTTAGCTCAGATCATTTCTCTCTGGTTTTCATAGAAGACCTTAGAGCGGCCAACGGAGTTGTTAAACTCGTCAGGGTGGTCCATTCCAAACGGCTTGGGTTATTTAGACAACCCCGGACCGGTTCCACTCTCCCAGTTGACGGACGGTCAATTTCGCCCGTCAACAGGCACTTCACACTATATTTGTGCAGGGAATAGGTACTAGTATTTACTATTATAGGGTATGTCTATGTTATGAATTAAATCCTAATCTAATAATTCCTCAATGTGATTGCAAACTTGAAATAATGATAGCAAGCAAATCTTATTCTATAGTGACAATGAAAAATGAAATATCATGAAAGTAAAATAACACAATGAACAAATTCCCATATAGTGAATTGATAACCTTAATTGTTGAGTCTAATATGTGGCTACTATATGAAGTCAATCTAGGTAAACAAGAAATTTCACACATTATCCCCAACTCTGGGAAAAAAAAAAAAATTTATCTATATAGTGTTCATACATTTAAATCAACAAAAGATCATATTCATACATTTTAAATCAATAAAAGACTGTGCATACAACACTATATTTCAGAAGATATGTAATATAGATTTTAACCTATATTAGAAATGAAAATATATATAAACAGGGAAAATAGATGGCATCTTGGTACCTCCTCGAGCAGGCCTTGACTCCTTATTTCCAGTTGCATTTACTAAACTAGGAAATGATGCTACAATACTTCAAACATTTCGGCACAAACCCTCTCTTTTCATTAATAAAAAGACCATTATTATAGTTCCATCTCTTGATTCCTACATGATTTAATCCATAACTAGTTGGTATGGAGTCATTCTCCTTACAATTATAGAAGAATGGCTTATGTCATTTTAGGAACAAGAAAACAAACACATAACTAAGTCTAAAACTACCAGCAAATACATAAAATGTGATTCTCCTACTTCTCTAGAATTCAGAGAAATTAATTGGAACCATCCACTCCTCAACATGTTAGGTTAGGCTTGTAAGAATGCCCTCCTCCTCATTATTTTGGTTGAGAAGAAGGATCCGAACAGTTTCCAATACTCACTCCAATTCATAGGGGAGTGGAATCTAGTTGCAATCGACCCACAATATGAACTAGAGGGAGTGCTCATATCTCTCACATGATGCTAGATGTCGGGATCAACAAACAAAGAGAAAGATCCCTCGTGTAGATCACTCTCAAGAATTTCGTAAAGCATGTATATAGTTATGTTATGTCTTCAATTAGTTCATAATCGTTCTAGAAATTAGTTGGGGTATTGATAACATCCCGATAATTAGTTGGAGTATTGATCTATTCACATATCTCTTTCTTATCCTATCGCATTATTCCTTATCAACCATAAATGAGTTAGGAACCCATTTATTCACCTCCAAAAGGAAACCTGCACTCATGCACATTTCTTAGCACACATTAAGAAGTCTTAACATATAACAAGATGTAAATAACAAATTAAACATAACCTATAATCACAATTATAGATAAGAAAATGACTAGAAAGCAATCAACATATCTAAGAGCCAATTATTGATAGATAACCATTTTGTACCCAATAGGTGTGTTAAGGTAGGCAAAAGGACGGTTTTAGACAGTTAAAAATATACCATATGAGAGACTCATCAATAGGAAACATGGTAAGCTTTGGTTTTCACAACAGAACTATGTGGAGAAGATACTTGTGAGATTTGGTATGAATAATGTGAAATCAATCAATATCCCTTTGGCTTCCTATTCTAAGCTTTCTTCAAGTTTATATGTCCTAGTAGTAAAGAAGAAAATGATTGTATGTCTCATGTATTGTATGCTAGTGCAGAAGGAAGTTTAATGTATGTGATGGTATATACAAGACCATATATTTTACACGCAATTGGTGTTGTCATTAGATACATGGAAAATCCAAGTAGAGAGCATTGAGCAACAATGAAATAGGTAGAGAGCATTGGGCAAGTTGATTCAGATTTTGTCTAGGTGATTTGGAAAAAATGAGATCTACTTTATCTTTACCCTTTGAGAATGACCTATTTGTTGGGTGTCAAAGCTTCAAAACAAAATTGTTGTATCCACTATTGAGGAAGAATATATACTTTCCTCACATGCATGTAAGGAGGCAATTAGGTTAAAGGGTCTATTGGGTGAGTTTGGAAAAGTGCAGGATAAGGTGAATGTGTTATGTGACACTCAAAGTGCTATCCATTTGGCTATCAATCAAGCTTATCACACTTATCACAGTAAGACCAAGCATATTGTTGTTAAATACCATTTTGTGAGATAGGTTACTAATTGAGGTGGAGTATCTCTTATGAAATTACATACTCGAGAAAATTGTGTAGACATGTTCACATTTAACTAATACTATTAAAGAATCTTGAGGTGGTGTTTGGATTCTCTTGGCTTGCAAAAAAGGTGATAAATGGATTTGGACAAGGTATCAGGTAAATTGTTGTCAAGGTGGAGATTGTTGGAATTGTGACAACAATCAAAATCAATGAATGGTGGTGGTTCATGTAACTATTGAGTTCTTGAACTAGTGGTAGTTCTTGTAACCGTGGCAGTTATGTTGAAGAAGACATTTGACAAGTTTTGTGAGTCCGTTGTGCCAAGATTATTGTAATCTTTACATATGAGCAATAAGAATACCGATACCTTGCTACCATGTAAATTTGTGTTCCATTGAATGTGATATATGTTATCTTTTACCTTTTCAGTTATTTCTTTGCAATTAATTTGTGTTGCATATCTTTAGTGCTCAGGTTTCCAACAAGTTTCACAGATTTGTGTTTGTACTAGCATAGATCCATCTTAACTCATATTCTAAGAAGAGTCCATAGGGATCAACCCCTTCATTTTTCACTCTAAAAGGGGTTAGAGCCGACATATACAATTTTTCATTTACTTAATTTTTTTATTATTATTCAAGAGTCACACATGTCACATCCACCTTGAATTTAGGCACAAAATGACCTAATACTGGGTTGTAGAATGGGCCTATGAGGGCAATCATCCATAAGGTCAACACCCATTTGGAGTCAGCGCCATATTTGTGTAGTGAACCGTCACAGTGACTGCATCACGAATCCTACAGCAAGATGAGGCTCGCCGAACTCACGCTTGCAAAAGATCTCTTTGGAGTGATGTTAGCATGTAAATCCATTGAGGTATGTTAGCTGTAAATCAATGACTCTGGGATGTTTGAGCTTGTGAGAACATCCTTATTATGAGATTTCACTAAAATTAAGCTACATGTATTAAGGACATCCTTCGTCAGTAAAATTAATGCATCCAACTTCATCTAAAATAATGAGAGCATGAGAAGATGAGAGATACTTTGAGCTTTCCTTTACCTTCATTAGTGCAGGTATTTCTTGATTAGATTGAATCAAGCCCTTTAGAAGGTCGCTCTGCAAAGTAGTTAAAGAATTTTCTCTTATATATCAAATAAGAGGCAAGATCGTTTGTAATTTGATTTCTAACAGTTAAAGAATTCTTTTAATAGGGTGGTTTTGCCAACCCCACCCAGACCCACAATTCCTACAACTCTAGCCTTCCCGCTTTCTAGCTGCCATGGCACTGTGGTTTCTGTTAGCGTAAATTCTTGCAAGATGGTGTTTTCTTCTGGTCTCGGGCCCCTGGTGTAAATGTATAGAAGTGGGGTTTGAAAACCGGTCAAGCGTGTTTTATTCAAAGGCCGCAGCCATGAGCGTCGAGCGCAGCCCACAGAGCGAGCCTATTTTCGGCCTAAAAATCAAGCGAGCGGGCACTTTGTCTTTCAATGGTGAGAATCCACAGAGGGGGCAGATCGACGACCATCGGGTAGGTTTGGGTCACAGAGTTGCACAGAGTCAAGCGCTTGAGCTCATCTCCTATGGCCAAACTCACGAAGCGATCAAGCCATTTCGGCTATCGGGACTTCAGGAGAACAGAGGGTCTCCTCCTTCCACTGCATTTCAAATCCCCGAAGCCCGAAACGCCGAAAAGAACCAGGACCGTTGATCAAGAGATGATCTAGGCCGTCCATCCAATGGGACACGTGTTGCGCGATCAAGCCATTCCGGCTATCGAGACTTCGGGAGAACAGAGGGTCTCCTCCTTCCACTGCATTTCAGAACCCCGAAGCCCGAAACGCTGAAATCCCGAAAGCGCCTTTGAAGATAGGCACAGGGTCACAACCCGTGGTCACTTGGGGTGATAGAAAGAGCTATGCAAATGGCCAAAGTGCTGGGTTTAGCGACAGAAGGGATTGTTGTGTTCTCCAGGTACCATTTCAACTCAGCCTCGATCTTGGTCCCTGCTAAAAGTAAATGAAGGTGGGGGAAGGTAGTTGAAACCTCGGCTCACTCATTAAATGTAAAGCATGAAGGTCCCATCAGGTAGTCTGCCCGAGATAGTCATGTATGTTGGCTTTCTTCAAAGAAGCCATGCCGAGTCCTCGTCTGACCAGAGGAGTCTGCACACGCTATTTTAGCCTTTAATGTTTCAGCTACCCCCCTACAAAGGCCATGCAAAGTTAAGGTGACGTCTGACGAAGGAGTTCGGGCCAGATTTGACTGAAGAGACGCCACACCCTAGGAGTTTTGAGACGCCTCTGTTGGGCGAATGTTTAAGAGTATATTTACTCAGTTTTTTGTATTTTGGTGGTATCGATGGTTGAGCTAGGCTCTCGACTGTAAATTTTTGATGAAACATTGGTTGCTCTAGTTATGTATTGGCACTTGAGACTTCTTGCCTTATGAATGTTAGCTTATTTCCATCTCTCTGTTTACACTATGTTAGAACTGCTCGGAATTGGAGGATCCAGTCGAGTTGCACCATTATAGGATGATGTATGTTGGATCACTGTAATAGTTGTGTGGTTTCTAATCAGTTCTTGTATTTTCTCAACATTGAATGACTTGGAATTGGAAGATCCAGTCAAGTCACCTTTCAGTTCCCTGAAACTCTGAACCAAGAGGATTTTGTGTTCTGAGTTTTTCCTCTTCATGTTGTCGAAGGGCTTGATGCCCAAGGCAGTCTTGCTCCCTCCTCTTACCAAGTCTTCCATCTGCTCATTTTATAATCAACTCACTGACTGAAGTTAGATCAAGACCTCTTCTGTTGTTACATACCACGCCCAGTTTTCTGAGTTAGGGCGATATCTTCCTGGGCCTCTATCCATCTGATCACCCCATTAAATTATTCGTGACATAGACTGATGGGCGTTGGGCTCTGCTCCTACCGACGCTATCAGTTTCAAAATCTTTTAATTTTTCTTTCGGAGCCTTTTGGATATTAGGACACATGCAGGGTTCTTACAGGGGCAAGGTTGCAGAGACCGCCTCAAGGCACTGCAAGGCACTTGTCTTCACATTAAAACAATGAATGAAACCAAAAATGAACAGTGGTTGAGCACCGCAGGGTCATTTTCATCTACAAAAGTAGAACTAAGGATCTCAAAAAAATAATACAAGGACTGAGTAAACTGAAGGAGGCATGAACAGGAAGAAGAATTTATGAACAGTTGAGTGATATGTAATCTAAGTTTTGCTTGATGTTTATCATTAACCCTAATTAGAAACAAATAAAGCTGTGTATATCCATGGTCGATCTGCATCCGTTTGAAGTTTTAATCATATTTAATTCCCCGAGTTGTCTTGCCCTTAGAGAACTTTTGTTCCACAGCAAGCCATAGAATACTGGGAACTAATTGAACCCAGAACCTATGCATTTTTGGTTTTCCAGGTTGTCGGTATCTAACTTTACTTTCGTGTATTCATTATAACTATGACGATACATGAATTTCACTGGCTTTTGCTCTAATGTTTTCTTCTGATCTAGAATATTTGTTTATTGTCAATTATTTTCCGAAGAGAAAAGAGATTTTATTGATCTTATTACAAGAGTTCTTATTGCTACCTGGCCATACGAAGTTCGTCTTCACAATTTTCATTCCCTTTCAAAATGAAACACAGACCAATAATAAATGGCGATAAGTCAAACTCTTTCACTGGGCAGAAATGCCTACATAAAGTGCCATCTATCTATCAATCCAACAAATTTACAGGGAGGGGCGGGGTTCTCGCCTGTTATACGTCTCTGGGTCGAAACCTTTAACTTCTGCAGCTTCAGAGATAGCATTCTTCCATTTTTCAAATGGTGCTGGAGCCTTATCGTGGTCGACCATCAAATGTCTTTTCTCTTCGAACACGCAGAGAGATCGAGCATAGACTCCATTTTTACCCGCGTCCAGCGAAGCTCTGAAGGCTTGTCTCGGTAGAAAACCGGGATAATGGTGGACCTCGACTTCGACATATACTCCAGTTCCATCATCAGTACGAGCTCATCCAGACACCATTGTGAATCTGCATATCCAGGAGAGAAATTTGCTATATGGACAGAGGCTGTTCGAATGGCACTTTTAATTTGTGCAGTTATGTTCTCTCTCTCTTGCAATTCCTCCTGCTCTAAAAATACTCGCAATTCATGTTGGCTAAGGCATTGGTAGAGATCGGTGCCCAAGCTTCTCTTCACATCGGGGCAACGGTGGTTAATGAAGACATAGAAGCCATTGTTGTCGTAGTCGCCATGTGCAGGATGTCGAGGAGGATGCCAGCGGATACGCAATAACAAAGAAGTAAGATTGAAGATGTGTTGCAGAGATTGGTCCTGCGCGCTCAACCTCAATATATTCGTCCTCATCGTCTGGATGACCTCACAATTTCGAAGTACCTACCAGCTGCGCCTCGGATACTCTCTTTCCAGTATCTTGATACTTCGCCCATCGATTCAAAACAAACAGCACTAATATCGGATTGGTTTTTTAGTACGAAATTTATTAGCCTTTTCTCTTACTATAAAACTGGTTTTTTAATGGATCGATGGAATAAATTGAACGGTGGAAGCAAGAAGTTCGTGGCAATTTCTTCATCACTGCATTTCCGACTCTTGCCACCAGTCAGATATCACGGATCGATTAAACGTTTTGTTGTTATGCACCCACCAGGAAGAGGGCATCCACCGACATATCGCCCCACCATCATGCGTGGTACGCATGAGAGAGTTGCGTAGGGAAGTTTCATTTTATTTTAAGAGACCAGATTGCGACAAAACGTTTAGTTGTTCGATTACAGTTGGCATAGATGGATATAAATAAATGTTATGTCAGTTTTATGTTAGGTTATGAAAAACTTTAATAAGTGGTTTCTGAAAGTCCCAAGGATTTGATATATTTTTATCATTATGCATTGGTATTTATGGATACATATACATGTTATGAATTCATTAAAATTTTAGTAAATGTTTTTTATTAAGATAAAAAGTAACATATTTTTATTATTACTTTTATATATATTATTCTTAATGCAAGTATTTTAAGTTTTAAAAGTTAGCTATAAAATAGGTAGTTTTTGCTCTAGTTTTACTTTTATGTATATTATTCTTCATGCATGTATTTTAAGTTATAAAAGTTAGTTGTAAAATAGGTAGTTTTTGCTTTAGTTTGTTAAAATAATCAATATAAATAAAAATTCAAAAATTCACATTGATGTAGCTTTTAATTTGGGAAGGCGTGGTGAATGAAGACAGACAGGCGTGAACGAATTCGTTGTTGGTGTTGATTAAGATTCTCGGTCTTCGTCTTGAAGCCTCGGGAGAAGCTCAGAGGAGGGACCACCGACGCCTGAGGTCGCGGGCTCTTTAATTTCGGGAACAGTAGGGAAAGTGTACTGATAGGGACTATAATTTCTGGAACAGCAGGGAAAGTGCGCCGACGGCAAGGAACAGTCGGGAAGATCAAGGAACGAGGGAACATGGATAACTACGGTTAGAGAACAGGGTTATCCAAGGGAGCAAGGACTGTGACGGGAACAAAGATAGCAAGTGGGGGAACACTAAGGGCACAGTGGAACAGTTTTCAGTCCTTTGTCCCCAATAGACAGACATGTATTGTCCTGATCCTTAACCTTATTTTTGTGTTTCTTTTTGTCCCCTATGGCAATGGCAATACATTCAACACACATAAAAAATGGGCAAGAGGTGCATGTATCTGGTGAAACAAACCATTTAGGTCAAGTGAAAATTGTCTCGTCAAGGAAAACAAGGAAGTGGGTTTGGGTCAATGCCAAACAATTTTGGGGTATTTTAAAACATAGAGCTACTCGTTTAAAATGGGAGCAGAGAAGGAAAAAATTGGCCCTCTGTAATAAACTGTCAAACAAGCCTCTTTTGCAAGGGGGTAGCAACAACAGGACTAAAGACAACAATGATTATGCATTGTATAGTCCCACATCCACGCCTCTCACCTGGTTTCCTAACCTATATGTGCAAGAGTTACTAAATGCCAAGAGGAAATTTGAGGTTTTGGAAGTCAAAGAGCATGAGAGAGACCTTAAAATCCAACTATTGACAGTAGAAAATCGGGGCTTAGCAGAAAACAATAAAGTTTTAAAATGTCAAGTGACATTGTTGCAAGAATCCCTTCTAACAGCAAAGGTTGAATGGTAAGGCAAAACATCCAAAGTTGAAGGGAAAACAATTGAACAAGCAGAAACCCAAGGAATGAAAGCAAGGGATGAAGAGAAAAGAAATCTTACAAAACATTCCAAAACTTGGACACAAATTCTTAGTAATTCTGCTAGTATGGAAAAAGAAACAAACATGCAAGGGGACGGCATGCAAGATAAAGAAATCAAAGAAACACAAGTAAGAGCAGCAAACATAATTATCAAAGGCGTGAGAGAGTATGGAAAAAAGGAATGTACTCTCGATCTTGCAAGTGAATTTTTTTAGGACAAGTTGCTTTGGCAAGGTCGAATTTGCCAAGCATGGAGGGTGGGTAAACCCAATGACGAGAGAGCTAGGCCCATAAAAGTCATCATGGCAAGTATACGTGACAATCAAGTTATCTTAGGCAAGAAGCAACTCTTGAGGGGCTCTCGCTTTTTTCTAGATGAAGATTTAACTATTGGACAACAAGAGGAAAGAAGGGAAGAGATGTCAAAGGTTAGGACAGCAAGGGATGAGGGAAAAAGGGTATGGTTGTTCAAAGGAAAAGTTGTGATTGCCTTTTTCGGTCCTCATTCTAAAAAAGGAAAGAAAGGCGGTAGTCAAGAAGTGACAACAAATTTATTAGCAGAAAACTATGCAATAAGGCCAGTATGGACAGATAGGGGTGAAGACTCAACTTTGAGTCTTGTATGCCAAAACAAATAACAATCAGATTACACCCAGGTTTCCTTAAGATTAGTTTGTTGGAACTGCAGAGGTTATCCTTGGAGGCAGGGACCTAGGTTAGGACCTATCGCGGAAGATAGGGACATAATTTGTCTATTGGAAACACATTAGCATGAAGGGTGCAAGACACCTCTATTTGAATGGTATGTGAAGATGGCAGTGTGGAACAGGGCAGTTGAGAATGGTAAAGGGCACGGGGGTATCATGGTCTTAGTGAGGAAAAAAAAAGTTCGTCTCATTCAACTAGAAAGAGAAGACTCAAATAAACAATTCATTTGGTTTAAAATATCAGAAAATGGTAACACAATCAGAATTGCAGCATGTTATTTTGCCCCACAAGTTTCAAAAAATTACAAAAGTAGGGGGCTTGACCATAAAGACCCCTTTGCAGCCTTAAAAAACAATATTACAGCGTACTCTCAACTAAGTGAAGTCCTTATAGTGGGGGATTTCAATGCTAGGACAACAAGTGAACAAGCTAGTATTCTTCATTGCAAGGAAGACCGCAATCCCATTTGGCTTATAGAAGAAAGGAATCATCAGTGGAAAAGAGTTTTAGAGAACAACAAAAGCTGCAACCCTTTTGGGGAGGAACTGCTTACTCTATGTGGGGCATTTGACTTAGTCATTTGTAATCGGTTGGCTAGATGGGTGAAATCGGGTAATTTCACCTGCAATACCTATAATGGAGAAAGTGTAGTAGACTATGCAATTTGCTCGCATGGCTTGTGTGAAAAAATGGAAGAAGTTTTGATTGGTGAACAATTGTGGGAGTTGAAATCTGATCATAGACCGATCTATTTAAGTTTCACTTGGGATGAACAGCACCAAAGTGGGACAAAAAATCAGTGCATTCAACAGCCTCCTTCAAAGGGGCAAATTCTTTTGACTCAAAAAAATTGTAACACAATCAAGATAGCGCTAGAGAGGCTATTTAACAAGGAGAAAATTTCGTCCCAGGGCCTCCATAGTCTTGAGCTAACAAAGTTAATTCAAAGCGCAATTACAAAAGGAAAAAAGAGAAAAAAATAGGAAATATGAAACAAATTGTTTTCCGATTAATGCTTGGTTTGATGAGGAATGAAAAACAACAAAGAAAACTTTGAAAGAGTCAAGCGAGAAAGAAATAAACATAAAAGCCTACAAGCAAATTGTAACAAAGAAAAAAGTTGATTTCATGATCTCAAGGAGGGAGGAACTAATTTTCTTGAGGAAAAATAACCCCAAGTTATTTTGGAAGGAACTTCAAACGAGAAAGAAACAAATTGAAAATAATATCACAGCTTATCAATGGTTTGAATATGCAAAGCAGTTTTATGAGCAAGATCCTAAGGTTGACCCCCCTCCCTTGGTCAACACTGTAAATGTGTTGACCTACACAAAATAGATCTAGCTAAACAATGATACACACATTTTCAGAGAGAATTGGAAAAGAAGAAGAAGGAGAGAAAGAATGGAAAGAATTCTCATTAACCGTTGTGAATAATGAATAATTTACACATGATATACTCTGTATAACTCAATGAGTTTGACTTGAGGTGAACCAAGTCGCCATAGTGGTGGTCTAGAGTGATCTGGACACACACCAGCAGTTACGGGAGTGAACTGCCACCTATTCTAATTTCTCAGTCAGTTACGGGAGTGAACTGCCACCTAGTTGAGTTAACTAGTCAACTAGTCTTTAGTTAACTGACTGAACAGAAAGTATTGAGGATTTAACTTAAGGAATCAAAGCTAATGCGCCACTTTGGTGATGATACCAAGGTAAGGTCGAATTAGCATGGTGATGATCACAATGTTGCATGGTGATGATCCCAATGCAACATATAAACTCAACTCAACTAGTCAAACTGAAGTGTGAACTGAAAGAGAATATTTTCCAAGTGGAATATTCTCTCCTAAAATATAGGAGACTGGATAATGACTAATAAACAAATAAAAAACCTTAGGAAAAATAAGTCCTAGGTGTGTGTGAAGTAACTCCAACACCCCCCCTGAACATCACTATGGTGAAAATAAAGATTGGGTCCCGACAACGAGGCCATGTTAGGTACCCAAGTACAAAAGATACACTGAAAATAAAGTGAGGAAAGAGAGAAAACCTCATGGGAAAAACCCCCCCTCAAGGTACAATGTATGTAAAAAGAAGAACTACAGTTGCTAGGCAATTGTGTCCTTCACTCCAAGACGACCTCGCAGAGAATGGAATTTCTGCTCAGTGAAGGTCTTGGTGAAAATGTCAATCATCTGTTCTGCTGAAGGACATAACTGTAAGTCGATGATCCCCTCGTGTACTAATTCCCAGATGTAGTGCATGTGGATCTCTATGTGCTTCATCCACTACCTCTAAACTGGATCTCTGCAGAACTTCAGAGTGCTCTGGTTGTCACACCAGATGACGATCGGCCGATGAAAATGAATGCCCAACACAGTGAGAATATGTTGTAGCCACATAGCCTGAATGGTTATGTTAACTACCCCTCTATACTTTGCCTCAGCTGAAGATAGAGCAATGGCAGCTTGCTTCTTGCTCGACCAACAGATAGGCCCGGAACCAAGACCGAGTGAGTAACCAGATGTGGACTTGCGATCAATGTTATCGCCAGCCCAATCGGAATCAGTAAACCCAATGAGATCTAATGTAGAGTTTGTTGCATAATGAATCCCAAAGGTGATGGTGCCCTGTACGTATTGAAGGATACGATTTGCAGCTTTCCAATGTAGTTCATGCGGCTCCTGCATGAACCTGGAAACTGCGCCAATTGCATATGAGAGGTCTAGTCTGGAGTGTGTGAGATACAACAAGCTCCCTACTAGTTGTTTGTACAGTGTGCTGTCAACCAGTGGAGTCTCCCCGCCATCCTCAAGTTTGACTCCTGATAGGAAAGGAGTCGGAGCAGACTTGCAGTCTTTCATGTGAAATCTCTCAAGGAGATCCTATGCATACTTGTCTTGAGACAGTTTGATGCCTGATGCATCCTGACATGAAGAAGTGTAGTGGACCCATGTCTGTCATCAAAAACCTGTCATGAAGAATCCTCTTGATTGCAGTGATCACTGAAGTTGAGAAACCAGTGATCAACAAATCATCGACATACAGAACTAAAAGTAGAAGTGAATCAGTCGTCCTAAGCATGTATACATTCGGGTCTGATTTACAACATACAAAGTTCTGTGACAACAGGTAGGAGTCCATCTTGGCATACCATGCCCTCGGAGACTGCTTGAGGCCATAAAGTGACTTCTTCAGTCGACAGACCAAAGATGAGTCCTGCATAAATCCTTGGGGTTGCTCCATGTAGATCTCCTCAGAGAGATCACCATGAAGAAATGCATTCTTCACGTCCATCTGATGGACTTCCCATCCCTTGGCTACCGCAATGGCAAGGGCCCATCAAATGGAATCCATCTTCGCTACTGGAGCGAAGGTCTCATCATAGTCAATACCATGAAACTTCTCAAATCCTTTGGCGACAAGCCTGGCTTTGTATCTGCTGATCTATCCATCTGCTGTGCTCTTGGTCCTATAGACCCATCTGCATCTGACAATTTTCCTCCCAGAAGGAAGGGGAACCAGATCCCAAGTCTGGTTCTCGAGGAGGGAGTTGTACTCCTCCTGCATGGCGGATTCCCAAAAGGGATTTCCAGCAGCCTCACCATAAGATTGTGGATCTGAAGACTGAACCAAGAAAAGATGTCTAGAAGGCAATGGTTCAGTGGAAATGAGTGCAATAGGAGGCTCCTCGAAATCAGATCGAGTCCTTCTAGTATCGTTTGGATCACCAACGAGATCCCCTGCATCCTAAAGAGTAGTTTGTGCCCACTTGGGCCTCTGCTCTGGCTCTGCAACTGCATCTGGATGCTCTAACTCTGCATCTGACTGTACTGACTCTGAATCTGAATCGTCTGAGTCCTATGAATTAGAACTCTCATCTAAAGAAGAGTCAGCATGCGCATGCTCATCATCTCGAACAGGTGGAAGAGTGAAGGTGTCTGCATGCGACTGTTGAGGTACATGCGAGACACTTTCCTCGAATTGGACACTATGCTCAATGATGAGTCGGTCTAAGGAAATATCAATAAGCCGATATCCCTTCAGACCATCAGGGTATCCAACAAAAATGCACTCAGTGCTCTGTGGATCAAGTGCCTTCCTCTTTTTAGAGGGAATTCGGGCCCATGCACATGAACCAAAAATGTGAAAGTGGCTGACTTCTGGTTTGAGGCCGCTCCAAGCCTCGTAGGGGGTCTTATCCTTGACAGATCTATGAGGAGATATATTTTGGATGTATTTTGCACAGTTAAGTGCTTCGGCCCATAGTCTCTGTGGTAATGACTTTGCATGCAACATGCAAGATGCCATCTCCTTTAGAGATCTGTTTTTCCACTCGGCTACTCCATTTTGTTGTGGAGTGTAGGGAACTATATGTTGCAACTGAATCCCTGCCTCATGGCAAAGATTATGAATCTCATGATTCACATACTCTCCCCCGTTATCAGTTCAGAGGACTTTGATCTTCTTTCCAGACTGTGTCTCAACCAAAGCTTTGAAATCTTTGAGGTATTGAAAAACCTCGGATTTTTGCCTGAGAAAGTAGATCCAAGTAAAACGTGAGAAATCGTCAACAAAAATGAGAAAAAACCTCACTTTTTTTATCGATGGATGCGGAAAAGGACCCATGAGGTCACTGTGGATCAGATCTAAAGGTGCGGAAGCTCCCTGAGACTTTCCTTTATCGAATTTCTCTTGAGAGTGTTTTCCGAGAACACATCCCTCACATACTCCCTTGGAGAAATGGATGTCTGGTAGACCATCAACTAATATGTGCTTGCTAAGCTGTTGCATGTATCTGAAATTCAAATGTCCAAGCCTTTCGTGCCATATCCTACTACTTTCATCAGCATGAGTAAGCCGTAAAGCAGAATCAGGTTCAATGAATTCAGAAAATGTATACAATCTAGACTGATGATTTACCTCACCGGTAGCAACCTTGGAGTTGGTTTGCATGTCGTAGATGTCCATGGAATTTGGTGTGAAAATGACTCTCTTTCTGGTGCCAGAATTCGTCATTTGATACACAGAGAGAAGGTTGACAGAAAGCTTGGGAACATGCAACACATTCTCGAAGCTTCCATTGGTGAGTTCAATCCTTCCTTTGCCAGTGACTTCGACAGAAGAGTTGTCCCCCATCAGAATAGGAGGACCTTTGCATGCATCCAAAGAAGAATAGACTACTTCTGAGGTAACCATGTGATGTGATGCTCATGAATCTATGATCCAAGCATCGAGAGAGGAGTTGATTGCAATCAAGGCATGGCTAGAATTGCCTTTCTTGGAATTCGGATCTTCTGGCTTCTTCTTCTTTGCACCCTCGGGGATGTGATATCCAAGGTTGTTTTTTTGAAGTATCTGAGACATCAGATCTATTTTTTTTTGCATGCATGCGGATTCTGAATGGAATCCTTTGTGACAGTATGTGCATTTCTCTCCTTTTCTTCCCTTTTCTCCTTTGGATCCGGAGGCATCGATGAAGGGTTTTTTGTACCCTTCCTTCTTTGTATGTGCATGAGATTTCATCTTATCTTTATCTTTATATTTCTGATATTTGTGGCTACCATCATGCACAGTGAGTGCATGTGCCCTTGGGCCTTTGATTGCACCCATGTTGATGAGCTTGGTTTGCTCTTGTGTCAGGGATTCGATAAAGTCCTCAAGATAAGGCATCTTCCAGGTGGATCCAGAGGCGAATCTGACAGTATGGAATGTGGATATGAATATAGAGAATTCAGGTCCAAGCTTAGAGAGAATGGTGAGAACCATTTGTTTCTCCTCCTTCAATTTATCAACCCCGCAAGCTTTGAGTTGCAACAGTAAATACTTGAATTTTGTAAAGAAATCTTGGATATTCTTGAAGCTTTTTGGATCCAATGTGAGCAGCTCCACCTCCATCATGTGTCCCCTCTTCTCATCTTGTTTTCCAAAGAGCCCTTCCAAGATGGTCCAGGCTTCATTGGGAGTCTTACAGGAAGATATATGAAAAAGGAGATCGGGAGAAATAAGACTGCAAATTGTTCCGAGTGCCTCATCAATGCGATTTAAGTACTTGGATTTTTCTATGGCTGATGTCGGTTATGTATCTGTATTCATGGTTAACCTATACAACCCTCTAGATCGGAGATGTATGGCTATTTTCTCCTTCCATGCAAAATAGTTGTAAGGTGTAAGAATGAATTCTTTTTGGAATTCCATCTTTCCATTGTCTTCAATCTTCGGTACCTGTAAAAAAATTTGGTGTAGCTTTGCTTAGCACTCTGTTGGCTCTGATACCATGTAAATGTATTGACCTACAAAAAATATATCTAGCTAAACCATGATACACACATTTGCAGAGAGAATTGGAAAAGAAGAAGAAGGAGAGAAAGAATGGAAAGAATTCTCATTAACCGTTGTGAATAATGAATAATTTACACATGATATACTTTGTATAACTCAATGAGTTCGACTTGAGCTGAACCAAGTTGCCATAGTGGTGGTATAGAGTGATCTGGACACACACCAGTAGTTACGGGAGTGAACTGCCACCTATTCTAGTCTCTCAGGTAGTTACGGAAGTGAACTGCCACCTAGTTGAGTTAACTAGTCAACTAGTCTTCAGTTAACTGACTGAACAAAGTATTGAGGAGTTAACTTAAGGAATCAAGGCTAATGCGCCACTTTGGTGATGATACCAAGGTAAGGTCGAATTAGCATGGTGATTATCCCAATGTTGCATGGTGATTATCCCAATGCAACATCTAAACTCAACTCAACTAGTCAAACTGAAGTGTGAACTGAAAGAGAATATTCTCCAGGTGGAATATTCTCTCCTAAAATATAGGAGATTGGATAATGACTAATAAACAAATAAAAAACCTTAGGAAAAAGAAATCCTAGGTGTGTGTGAAGTAACTCCTCAAACACTACTACTAAGCTCTTCATTGTGCAACAAATTGAGGTGGGTATCAAAAAGTTGGGGGTTGGAAAAGCAAAAGATTTAGTTGAATTCCAAGAAGAATATCTAAAATGGGGTTCAAAAATTCTTGCACCTCACATTATGAAAATTTTCAACAACATCATTCAGCAGGGATTCCCTACAGATTGGACAACGAGTCTAGCATTACCTCTTTTCAAGAGTGGGGATGTCAACAATCCCTCCAACTACAGGACTATAATGATAAGCCCCTTGTTAGAAAAATTATTCGGAAGTATGCTAGAAAACAGAATCAACAGGTGGGTGGAAGAAAGAGACAAGCGCGCCAAAGGGAAAGCAGGTTTTAGACCTAAACACTCAATGATTGATCACGGTATAACTCTAAGGCACATCATTGAAAAAGTGTGGGAGAAAAAAGAGGAAGTTTTGTGTTTCTTTGTCGATTTCAAAAAATCTTTTGACACAGTCCCTAGAGAGAAGATTTGGCATAGAATGGAGGAACTTGGGGTTCCTATGCACCTTAGAGCAGTCATCCATAGGCTATATGAGGAGGTTAAATTCAAAATAAAAAAAGTCAGTTGGTATCTCCGAAATTTTAGGAGTTATATAGGGGTCAAGCAAGGGTGCCCATTGTCCCCTACCCTTTTTGGTTTATATATAGACAAACTTGAAGAGTGGTTAAACTTGCAGGAGGGTGATGGTGCTCTTTTGGACGATTTTGTGATAAGGCTTCTCTTGTATGAAGATGACCTTATTCTGATTGCTAGATCTTCTCTCGGGTTGCAAGAACACTTAATTTCCCTTGAGCACTTTTGTAGTACAGTAGAGATGCAAGTCAATACTAGCAAGACGAAAGTGGTAGTTTTCTCTAGCAAAAGAAAACAAAAGCATAATCATCATAAGTTCTACTTTGAATGCAACACTCTTGATGAAGTGACAGATTACAAATACCTCGGAATTGACTTCAACAAAAATCTAAGTTGGGAAGGTTGCAGAAAGAAAAGAACTTTGGGAGGTTGGAAAGTGTTCTATGCTTTCCAAAATAAGTGCAGAAAGGCATAGCTATGGGATTGGAAGACTATGCAAACTCTTTTTGGGATTTTAGTGATCTCGGTGGTTCTTTATGGTTGTGAAGTGTGGGCCAACAGTACATCTGACTTACAATGGAAGAAAATTGAGAAGATTCAAAAAATCTTGATTACAAACAAGTTTAAAATTAAAAATTCAGTTCCTTATGATATCATGCTGAGTGAAATGGGAGTTGCTCCTATTGAAGCAATTTCTATGGTGCATCTCATAATATATCTAAAAAAAATTGAGCAAATGGAAGACGGTCGGTGGCCTAAGGTCATCTTCAAAAAGAAAGAAGACATGGATGCAGAAAAATATTAAATGGCTTAGTAAATGGGATATTCACTTGAACAGGTGCCCTACAAAGAGTAAAGAGATAAAGGCTTTTGTTATTGATAGGTTCCACAAGCGATCCTGGGATAAAGGGCTAGGGAGAAAGAAAAAGTATTTCATTGAAGAGTTTAACCCCACTTACAACCACCATCAAAAAGCGTACATAGGGGGCAATATATCTTGGAGAGACAAAAATTGTATTGCCCAATTAATAACCAATTCTCATCAACTCCGTTGTGAAACCGGGCATTGGAAAAGACCAAAGGAATCTTGGGAAGAAAGGGTGTGTATGTTATGCAACTCCGGAAAAGTGGAAACAGAAAAACATTTCATTTTAGAGTGTGAAGCTTTCAAAGACAGAAGGGACAATTATGTAAGTATCTTAACACCTAACTCTTGGAATAATTTATTCAACGAGGGGACAGTGGAGAAAGTGGGAGATCTTATCATCAAGATGAACATGAAAAGGACTGAAATGCAGAAATCAATGTATTAGGTGGTCTGTCCCATAGGCTATTGTTAGCCTCGTGGACGTTAAATTTTCTTCTTCTTCTTCTTCTTCTTCTTCTTCTTCTTCTTCTTCTTCTTCTTCTTCTTCTTCTTCTTCTTCTTCTTCTGCTTTGCTCTATGAAGTTTGAAGTTTGGAATCCTCTATTGGCTTGTGTGTGGCAAACACTTAAGATGTGTCTATGTTCCCAAATAAAACCTTACTTGACTCAAAACAATAGAGAGAATATTGCAACTACGATAAATGCACGAGTGAAAATTTAGGTATGTTAAACAAAGGGTACTATGAACCCACAAGATGGGAAAACAAAGGATTCCAGGGAGATCAAATTTAACCTATGGTTGCCTTATGTTAAATCATCATCCTTCCACCTTTTTTCCAAGTTATCACAACCCTTTTGCTAACAACAATCTCACATGTTCTTCCAAAAGAAAATTATACTAAAAGGAGAACACATATTTTGAGATATTTCTATGACTTTCTCTTCCAACCTCACAAATATCTCCTTTGTTGGATCTTCAGGGTTATTTTGAACAAACTTGTTGGCCATGACTATGGTTCTGTGACTTTCTTATTAAATGATTCTTGGATTCCCTACAACTTTCTGTGACTTTCTTCTTAAATGATTATTGGATTCCCTACAACTTTCCAAAAATAACCCAAGAAAATCTACTCTGATACCAATATGATTTGTAAACTCCTATGGATAATCCATTGGATAGTTCATCACAATAGATCTAATAAAATACTAAAATATTTACTGTGAAGGTGAATTTTCTTTAGATCTCAGGTTCTTTATTTATTGTTTTTCTTCTTAAAATGTATGAAATAACTAAAATGAAAAAATAGAGAACATAAATAAATATTCACACACCATCCACAAATAAATACAAGATATAACCAGAGAAACCCAATACGGGAGAAAACCCAGCTAGAAGGTGAAGTTGCTATGCTCTCTATTCTTCAAATGCAAGTACAAAGAAATGTGCACTCTCAATCGAGTTTTCCTTAATAGTGTGGCTTATATGGTTGCTATAAAATCTCTCCTCCTCTATTATTCTCTCAAAATACCACTCCCAGGTGCTTTGCTCAATTATGGAACAAAAATAATGCTAAATAATGGAACCCCTTCTCCTCCTAGTGGCCCAGTATTTAACATTTCCCGATAGCCATCTAGGGGTAGGGTTTTGACTTCCTCAACCCTCAATTGTGCTAAGGTTTTGCACCTTATAGAATAATTTTGAAATTACATATGTGGCTAACCCTATATGGGTGAGTAATGGGGGTTGGCGTGGCATCCACTCGTACCATGGTGGTTAACACAGTAGGTCAACTTGCATGAGGCATAACTTTTGCATTCGAGTTCTAATTGATGTGATTTTTGCACCATTGGAAAGGCATCAATGTGTAGATTAGTATCAGTGAGTTTGAAATAAATTTGAGAAATTTTTGACCCTAAGAAAGTCCATTTTATGCCTCAAAATGGCTCTGGAAGGTTTCAAACACCAATTTTCCAAAGTGGAACTTTCCATTAAAATGACCCTGCAAGATGATTCCTCTAATTTTTTTCAATCTAAAAGCATGGATATAGATGAAAATTAATATAATGATCCAAACCAGATCAGGTTCTCTCACAGAGATCCTCATATAAGAATATATAATCAAGGACATGGTTTCCACATCAAATCCAACTAGAAAACTCATGAAATTCAGACTATAAAGCGAGGGGGGGAAGGAAAGTGATGCACGATAAAGAGGATCATATTGAATTAAATGTAATATGTGTCCTATTATGATGCATTTCATCAACTTGGGCATCAAAGGGATTTGAAATTAATATAAAAAACCTTGAAAGTGTCAAAATGAACTGTACCTTGAACCCTAAACTGTTACAAACCCTTACTTATTACATATGGGTGCATAATCCTTCATCATTTAGAGTAGTGCAAGAATCGTTTACTCTTTGTACAAAAATATTTCCACAAAACTTTATAAATGGAGTGCTTCATTACTATCACAAATTTCTCAAAATAGTCAAACATCCATACCAACAAAATATTTGTGGGCTATAGTTAAACATCCATCTTTTGATTTAAGATGGAATATTCATGGGCTATGCTGATAGGTGGATGAGCTTCATGGAACATTTTGACACCTTCTAGATGTTGAGGTTCAATCTACGATTGATTTCATCCCTATAGAGCAATGAATTTGCTGTAGAAACTTGTCTTGTAATCAAGTTGCAGAACTGTATTATGAGTTGCTACAAAATTGGGAGATTTTATAGCTACTCATTACAATAATAGTTAATTAAATCATTATGCACAAATAAGAATGGAATTAATTATAAAAATAAACAATTTACCTTTAACCTTCTTCAATGCACATATTTTGTAGTTGATTATGTTTTTATGGAAAAAAGGAGTAAAATGGGATATAACAGAGGTATAGATATAGGATTTTGGATGGAAGTATAAGACAAAATTGTGACAAAATGAGTATGTTTTGAGGACTCAACACATCCCCCACACGAAATATGTTCCATGTCCTCATGGAACCAAAATGACTCTCTTCTTCCTCCAGCAAAATTTTAAAATTTATGACCCTTTCCTCCTTAGGTTTTGTCTGAAGCATCTATCAAAATATTCAAGCATGAGGCTTGAGCTTGACTCCTTGCTTTATCCAGCTTGGTCCTTAATATTCTAATCTTGATTATGTTCAACCTGCTCTACATGTACCATTTTTTGGCTTTGGTTGCCAACAACTTCTTCTAAGATTTCAATTTCTCTTTATCTTTTTGCACTTGGGAAATACTCGCTTTCAAGGATGGATTTTTTAATTTGATATGATTGTCAAGGAATGTTAGCTCCTTGAGTTATTCCTTTAACTTTCTGATTTTTCCAACTCGTCTCTCTTTCAAAGAAGTGACAATAGGTTCAATTATTGGTTCTTTGTCAATCTCAGTGGCATCATGGAATTCATAATTAGTCTCAAACTAGTTAAATTCTCTATATAATTCCTTTGAGTCATAAGTTGGAAATTTAAAACTAGGGGATGGACTAAGAGATAAATTAGACCCTGAGATTTTTGTTTGGAGTTGTATTATTCATGCTATTTGGTTTCTCTTGGTTATATTCTTCAAGTTCAATAATCTCCTTGTCTTGAGCTTGGCTTCTATCATGCTTTTATGTAGCTAATTATTTTGTCATACTCTTGGTTGTTCTGCACGTGATGGCCTTTATCTTCCTTTTTTTGTTCTGGATTTCTTATGCTTTTCCTCCTTATTCACGAGACCTTGAATTCTCATCTCCTATCTTCAATTTTCTACTATGTACTTTATTAAATACCTTTGATTTGCTACCTCGAGGTCTTCCTCTTGAGTTTTGAGGTTCAAGGTTTGAAACCTTGACCTCTTCTTCTACCTTCTGCTTTATGTTTGGTTTCTTCACTATCTTAGGTTATGTGACCTCCTTGAATTATGTAGCCTTCTCTGACTCTACATGCTCCAATTTTTCATTTTCTGGTTCTTTGTTTTCTAACTCAGATACTTTAGGACTTTCATGTTATATTTCCAACCTTTCCAACTTGGAAATCCTCGTTTTTGTACCTAAGACTCTGTTCTCAACTCTTTTTCACTTTGACCCGGTTGTCACATGTTGTTCTAAGGCTTCAATATAATGGTCATGAACTAGGAACTGATCCCAATTATCGTTCTTCTCCTGCATTCTAGACTCCACCAACATTTTAATCAACCCAAAATGAAACATGCTACCTTCTACAACCTTGGGTTTACACTGTATTGTGGAAGCCATTTTCTTCAAACTATTCATCAAATAGAAAGGCATATCCAACTCATGTCCTTTTATAAAAATTCATGAGTAATATGAGATGGTAATAAACTACTAACCAATACCTTCCTTCATAGGTTATGTATTTTTGTAAGATGAACAAGATGTCACGTCGTTTGTTTTTAATGCAAAGGTAGGAAAACTTTTTTTCCAATCTGCTGCTCATTCTATATTTTTGAGGAAATCCTTCCAGATTTCACCTTGGATTCTCTTATTTTTGAACTAGGGTTTTCCACCTTGAGGCAACTCTATCACCTATGAGATGAATGCCTCAATCAATTGGATCTCAAGATCACAAACTCGAGCTTTTGTGCCATCAAATGTTCTCACAAAATCCTTAGTCACTTGTTTATCATGCCCTCGAAACTTATGTAGAAAGGGAAACCAACCATGCTTTTGGAAACTCCTCATACACTTCGGGTATGCCTCCAAAAACTCAATCTCATTCGACACCCATATCACCACAGGTCCCATACTTCAAATTATGCAGATCTAGGTGGCAATTCCTAACAAAATCAAACTCTTGTCACGGGGTAAGATAGGAAACAGAAGGAGAAAGGTGGATTTTACAAATAAGATGGATATTTTGGGCAATTTTGGCGAGGACAGAGTTCATGATTCAAAATCATGCAAAGCGTCATGTTGTTTTTTTTTATATTATTGTAGTTCGTGGCGACACCTCTTCATGATTGGATCGACTTGTCAGTCCAATCAATCCAATCAATCACTCTTGAATATAATGCATGCCGAAAATAAATTTTCATCATCCATATTAGAATTTTGTATAGAGTGTTTCGATATGATCAATTGTTTGGTTAAGCTAAGTTCTCAAAGGCGTATCATAGAATTCGTAAAACTAATAGAGTAAACTTAGGAAAACAAAGTATGCATTATTTGTGGTTCGGGTCTTTGTCCATCTTATACATAATCCATAAATCTAATTGCACGAATGATTTAATAAAACTATTACCTCTTTGATTTTACCTATAGCCCAAAAACATTGTCACCTCTGGAACTGAATTTGAAGCATGATTGAATGTAAAGTGTTGGCTCTACTAGTAGGAATAATGATTGAATTGCTGCATATTTCAAGAGAAAGTTTGGGTACTCAAGATTAATATTGATGAAGAATGAATCCTGAAGAAGAAAAAGATTTGATGTTGATATTGAAGAAGATATAATGTTGCTACTGAAGAAGAAGTTGTTGTTGATGTTGATATTGAAGAAGATCTAGTGTTGCTACTGAAGAAAAATTTGATGTTGATGAAGAAGTTGGTGTTTTTGTTGTTGAATAAGATGTCGATGTTGATGAAGAAATTGATCAAAGTCTTCTAAATTTGTTGCCAACAAAGTTTCCATAATTGAATTTCATGACAAATTGCATGAAGTTAACAATTCATATTATTCTCGTGCTTGTAGGATGATGAAATGAATTAGTGTCCAACAATTGCTTGAAGAACAACTACATGTAACTTTTAGTAGCTACAAAAAGTGCCTATGGCTGCAGAAAAATTTGCAATTGTAGGAACTGATTTTTTCAATATAACCTTTCTACCCATAACTTATGAAATCCTGAACTGTAATGCTTGGTAAAAAGATCCATCTTGTTGCAATGATAAAATTCTGGAACTAAGAAGAAAAAACCATACTATCTGGTCACTGTTGCTAAAATTATTTTTAAGAAAATCATGAAAAATCTAAAAACCTTTTTTTTATTTTGTAATGAAAAGAAACAATATTTCTGACTAATACTACAAAATTGAATCTCAGCATGCTTCCAATAACTTATTGCTAAGAAATCAAGTGTTAAAAAAAATGTTGAATAGGAGTTGAAGATGTCATGTTGTTTATTTGAAGAATTCTTAGAATTTTTTCTGCCAAATTTATGGTTTTCAAATAGAACTCTTGCATAGTTGCACTAGTAAACTGGCTTTCACAAAATATGCTTATTTTTTTCTTTACTTTTTATGTCATTTTTATTATTATTTTTTATACATTTTTTTTAGAATAGAAAAAGAAAAGATTATACCGAGATAAGAGTAGGGGAAGAACTTCCCTTACTCACCATCTCCAACTATGGCCGATGAAACAAATTATGGAAAAAATATTCTATGTTAGTAGGCTTCTAATATAACCTTAATATGTGCCCATTTACTAGAAAACAAATTCCCTCCTCATCAACGGTTTCAATTTGACTGATCCATTATCAAAGGTTGTCTCTATCTCATATGGCCCTAACCAACAAGTACTGAGATTTCCTTTAAAGTTTTTAAATCTAGAATAAAATAAGACAACCCGGTCACTTGGTTTGAATTTCCTCTTCCTGTTAAATTTGTCATGCCATCTCAATCTTTGTTGTTGGATGATGGTAGCATGTTGAATTGTTGCTCAAGGGGATCCAACAATGTTGTCAGCTCTCTGGGAGTGTATGATACTCAAATTACTTTGTTGTCCACTTCTAGTATCCCATAAGTATGTGTTGTACCAACTCATTCAGTACTGGGACCCTGACTAGGACTGCTTTGTCATCCAAGGTAAAGTTTTGCAACTAGACATAGACGACGTGTAGTTCTATACTAGATTATCCTGGAGGGGTATACCATGGCGAGTAGACTATTCACCAGGTGGAGACGAGTGTTCTATCATGAAATTCATTGAGGAGTATTGTCAGTATGGTTCTCACAAGATGAGTAACAAGATCCCAAATCAAGATATTGTAGATCTATCGCTCAAGACTATCCTTTTTTTTATTACTCATGTCACGAGATCAACAAACCCTCGTTTAGAATCCAAGACCAATATGTAGGTGGCCCTGGTGTTTGGAGCCAACCATCTTCAACTGGTGTGAGGAAGTTCTTGCCAATATGAAAACCCAACTATCCCGTTGTAAAAGAGGAAAGAAAAAATAGTTCGGGTATGGCTCCCTCTTAGTGACCATCTCCATGGAATGGGTGCCTCAACTGAGGCCTCAGATAGTGATGGGTGAGCCAGCGCCCTCAAACCAATGAATGATGTTGTGGGAAGAGAACATGGGGAAAGTACAAGGGCAGAATCATCCAGATTGGTATGGGGTGGGATTCCACATTCGATGGCACCAACAGATTGTCATAATTGATGATTTCCTTTATGCGGGGATTGACTCCGATGGGATATGGAGCTTCTTCTCCCCCCAGAAGAGGCATGGGACCCCATGGGTAAGTGTGCTTTTGGTTTTTTTCATATTTCCATTTTATTTTTTATTTTTTGGCATATATGGTATTTTTGGTGGGTGTATAGTGATACAGTTTCGTGTTTTATAGGTGTAGGGCTAGAGCGTCCAGAGGGATGGGGATGAGAAAAATTCTATATCAATGATGAGGAGTCATAGGGAGGTGGTGTTAGTGAATAATTGTTTCGAGTGCATCACAACCTGGAGGGAATGACCATGGGGGTCCCCCCCCCCCCATACTGGAGGATGAGATGCCACCATACATGTAGCGACATGTAGAGGGTTTTTCTTACCCCTTTCGTCGACTTCTCTTAAAGTTGGCTCGAGCTATCTTGTTCTACCATGGTGGTTAGCATGAGGACCGACTAGCCAATGGAACCCCATCTTGTAGTAGACATTGATATTATTCAGTCGACACTATATGTATCAGGAGGCCAGTAGAGCCACGATTTTTTATATGCACCTCTTTTTTTAAGGATGTAATCACACTTTGTGAATATATATACATGTTTTGTTTTGACTTCTACTTATGGTTTTTTAATTTATGTGACTTATGACCCATGTTTATTTACATGCATGCCTAAATACTTAATTTAATGAGACAAATGGAAATCTAACACGTAGTTAGCTAACGAATCAGTCGATGCATTAGACCTTCTTTAGACATGGAAATATTCAATATGTTCAAAGTAATGTTCAAGAAGGTGTACCCTCAAATACTTATGCAAGAGAACAAGATGTCTGACACTATATGTGTGATTCAAATGTGATACCACAAGTTGGGAGTCCAATCTAACAACTAGATGATGAATGCCAAGGGTGAGCACTTTAGACAATAATTCAATGACAACACTATACTCTGCAGTATTATTGATTGCAGGCCTAAGGTAGACACCTCTTGAAGTCACAAGCTTGTCAGTGGGAGAAAGGATCAACCAAGAAATGGAAGCAATATTTCGGGTACTATTGAAAGCATCAACATATCCCATGTAGACTAAGGAGGACGATGACATCTACAAATCAAACATAAAGAATGATAAGAAGATAACCGATACAATCAACGCATGAAAAAATCAAAACACACCACTCCAAAAAAAAAACACCTATGTACAAAACATCATGAGGCCAGATGGCCTAAGCATAATACTTCTTAGGGAAGATTCCATTGTGAGGCTCCGAAAGAGGGTTTCAATCATAGTCAACTAGCTCGTAGGCCCCTCTTTTCAAGACATGTTTGACAATGTAGAGACCATTCCAAAGGGGTTCAAACTTACCTACACCTAACATTTCATGGTCCTGGTCATAAACCAAAACCAAGTCACCCTCTGAAAAGACACAAGGATAGACAGATTTGTCATATTAGGCTTCAATGCGCTTCTTGTGTGTTTCATTGGCCAAAGTAGCATCACAACATTGTTCATTAAGATGAGCCAAATACAAGAGATGTTTCTCCTTGGCGGAGGTGTTAGGAAATAGTTCTATGACAAGTTTCAAGGATCAAATTTTGTATTCAATCAGAAACATTGCCTATAGACCATAAACAAGTTGAAAATGTTTGAATCCAGTAGAACTTTTGGTAGAGGTGTGGTAAGCCCATAATGTCAAAAATAGAATAATATGCCAGTTTGTCTTGAGCTTCCCTAAAATCCTTTGAATTATAGTCTTAAGAACATGATTGATGGATTCTACCTAGACATTGGCTTGAGGGAAATAGGCGTTGAGTTCTCATGGTCAAAACCCAACTTGACAGCTAATTCGGTCATCATCTTGTTATGAAAATGGGACTCATGTTCCGTCACTATGGTCTTAAGAACATTGAACCTATCGATAATATGATTGAACATGAAAAGAGAAGTGATGGCACCATCATTGGAAAAGGTAGGAAAATCCTTGGCCCATTTAGTAAAGTAGTCAACAAACACAATGATGTAGCCATGACCATTAGTCGAGGTAGGCTTACATGTCATAAAATCAATCCCCCACTTAGAAAAGGGACCAATGATCACCACAAAATGAAGTGGAGTAGGATGAGTGTGCATATTA